>VZRI01012091.1:1148930-1176762 GCA_013397515.1 Upupa epops | reverse complement strand
AGAGGTGCTCCAGCCGTCCCCTCATCCTCGTGGCCCTCCTCTGGACACCTTCCTGTATTGGAGACTCCAGAAATGGACATAGTACTGCAGATGGGGTCTCAGGAGAGCAGAATAGAGGAGGAGGATCACCTCCCTCAGCCTCCTGGTCACTCTTCAGTTGATGCAGCCCAGGATGCAGTTGGCTTTCTGGGCCACAAGTGAACATTGCCAGCTCAGGTTGACCAACACTCCCAAGTCCTTCTCCTCAAGGCTGCTCTCAGTCTGTTCCCCACCCAGCCTGTCTTTGTGCCTGGGATTGCCTGAACCCAGCTGCAGAGACTGCATTCAAGGAGTCACCCTTCTCAGTACTGGTCCCAGCTTCCAGCATCACTGCTGCCTCATGCGAGTTCACAGTCAGCCCTCTCCAGGCTTCAGCCTTGCTCCCACCGTCAGATCTTGCACAACAGAGCCATCAGTGGTTTGATGCTCTGTGAGAAACCGTGTGCTGTCGGTGTGATCCTTCAGCAGAGGACTTCATGTGGATGGTAAAAGAGGCTGGAGAGGGTTGATTCAACACAAGAAACGTGCTCTAGATGAGCTCAGCAGCCCAGCGTGTTACGGTGGCACATGCTGCTGGTTATGATCAGTGTTGCAGCAAGGTGACAGCTGCAGGAGAAGCTCTTGACCTCAAGGCTTGGCTGAATCACGTTCAGTTCTGAAAAATGCAGGGTGTTTTATTGCTTCTAAGTTGGTTACTTGAGGCACTGGTTAGCTGCCTATCACAGGGGAATCAGTGGCTTATCTGGGTTTTCAGAGCCGTGGTTTGTGGTTGCACGGGGTGGCCAGAGGAGAGGCCAAACCTCAGTGGAAAAACACGCTTATTTTTACAGGTTTCCAGTGTCTGAGGGGTGTGGGTTTGAATGCCAGTGCTGCCACACCTCTTTTGGGCCCTCAGATCAACAAGGACACAGAGCTGCTGGAGGGTGTCCAGCGTAGAGCAATGAAGAGGATGAAGGAAGTAGAGCAGCTCCCTGATGAGGAAAGGCTGAGGGAGCTGGGTCTCTTGAGCTTGGAGAAGAGGAGGCTGAGGGGGGATCTCATTCATGTCTCTAAATCTGTGAGGGGTGGGTGTCAGGAGGAGGGAGCCAGGCTTCTCTCAAGGTCATCTGGTGATAGGACAAGGGGCACTGGGTTCCAGCTGGAACAGAGAGGGTTCCCTATCAATATCAGCAGGACCTTCTTCCCAGGGAGGGTCCTGGAGCACTGGCACAGGCTGCCCAGGGGGGTTGTGGAGTCTCCTTCTCTGCAGACATTCAAGACCCTCCTGGATCTGTTCCTGTGTGACTTGGTCTGGGTGATCCTGCTGTGGCAGGGGGATTGGACTGGATGATCTTTCGAGGTCCCTTCCGATCCCTAATGATTCTCTGATTCTATGAGTTATGGATAATAAGTGACTGATGCAGCTCTGAAAGCTCCTGGGTGCAGCTGAGGAGCTGTTACAGCCCTTCTCCTTCAAGGCAGGCCAGATCTTTCCTGATCACCATCTGTTTTGTCCACTTTTTCTTGTGCAGCAATTGAAGTGGAAGATCCTAGTGAAAGGCAAGAAGCTGAGCAGGCAGGAGGACCCGGCTGGAACAAATGGGAACAACAACCTGGAGGCTGAGGATGTCTCCGATGAAGATGAAGCAGCTGAAATCGAAGATGAATCCGTAAAGACTGAGATACAGCAGAAGGGGAAAGTAAGTCCAAGAGTTAACGGAGGAAATTGGGAAGACCCATCCTGTTAGGCTGTGCCACGACTCAGTCTAGGGTCTCAGAGGAGAGATTAGCACTTTCCATGCAGGGTGAGTGCAGCCTGACCCTGTGCCACCCTCTCTCTGCATTGGGATGCTCCTGAGTGTTTTCCTGGTAGAGAAGAGAAGCCCCCAGGGGTCCTACTGAAAACATGATGATTGCTTTTGAGTATGACTGCAAAAACTCCCCACAAACCTCTTCCTCTTCTGCTTTTAGAGTGACACCTTGAAGCTGGCCAAGGAGCTGTCAGACACAGTTGTCTACTGCAAGAGTGTCCATTTCAACGGCTTTGAGGACCCCAGTCATCCCCGGCCTTTCTATGAGATGTCATCGTTCACCGAGAGCAAAGCTCTGAAGCTGGCCCAGGAGTCTGGTATGTCTGTTCAGCCCGGGCAAAAGGCCATCCTCTGTCCCCATCCCCTGTGAAGCGATAGCTACTGATGGTTAAGCACAAGAGGAAGGCATCCTGAAGGACGTGGGTTATGATCTCTTTTGTCATGCGTGTCACTGAGAAACAGCTCACTGCATGAACTTACTATCCTAGAAGCTGTTACCAAGAAGGCATCGTATTCAGTAGTTCACCCTTCCAACCTTGATTCTGTGATTCAGCCGGACTCCCTGGGCAGAGGAGCAGCTCATACAGCAGCATCAAGGAGAGACAGAAGTAACCAAAGTAGCTGAAAGGGCTGTTCTCTCTCTCTCTCTCTGNCTAGGGTCTCAGAGGAGAGATTAGCACTTTCCATGCAGGGTGAGTGCAGCCTGACCCTGTGCCACCCTCTCTCTGCATTGGGATGCTCCTGAGTGTTTTCCTGGTAGAGAAGAGAAGCCCCCAGGGGTCCTACTGAAAACATGATGATTGCTTTTGAGTATGACTGCAGAAACTCCCCACAAACCTCTTCCTCTTCTGCTTTTAGAGTGACACCTTGAAGCTGGCCAAGGAGCTGTCAGACACAGTTGTCTACTGCAAGAGTGTCCATTTCAACGGCTTTGAGGACCCCAGTCATCCCCGGCCTTTCTATGAGATGTCATCGTTCACCGAGAGCAAAGCTCTGAAGCTGGCCCAGGAGTCTGGTATGTCTGTTCAGCCCGGGCAAAAGGCCATCCTCTGTCCCCATCCCCTGTGAAGCGATAGCTACTGATGGTTAAGCACAAGAGGAAGGCATCCTGAAGGACGTGGGTTATGATCTCTTTTGTCATGCGTGTCACTGAGAAACAGCTCACTGCATGAACTTACTATCCTAGAAGCTGTTACCAAGAAGGCATCGTATTCAGTAGTTCACCCTTCCAACCTTGATTCTGTGATTCAGCCGGACTCCCTGGGCAGAGGAGCAGCTCATACAGCAGCATCAAGGAGAGATAGAAGTAATCCAAGTAGCTGAAAGGGCTGTTTTCTTCTCTTTCTCTCTGTGTGTGTAGGAACCAGTTTTATTCATCACAATGTCAGGCACCTCAGCCGCATCTACCCTGCAGGCTGGAGGACAGACTCTTCCAACTACAATCCTGTTGACTTGTGGAACGTCGGCTGCCAGATCGGTGAGTGCCACTGGGAGACTGGAGAGGGTCACTGTGGCTGGGTTTACCGTGACCAGGCTGTGGATCCCTTCGTGATCCTGTGGAAGACCAGAGGAGAAATGAGGTGGCTGTAGTGGCTCCTCCTTTCTCTAACATGTATGAGTGCAAGAAATCCTGGGGGGTAGCAGGCCGTGAGGGTCAGAGTTTATCGCTGCTCTTTGAAGCATGAAGAAGTCGGTGTTTCCATCCATGAGGTGCAATTTTGTGTTAACAGAATTAGCATGAAAATAACTGATTTCTCTGGAAGTGACTGAATTTCTTTATTGATGTTGCAGTTGCCTTAAATTTCCAGACAGCAGGCACAGAAATGGATGTCTACCAGGGTCGGTTCCAGGACAATGGGTTCTCTGGGTATGTCTTAAAGCCGGAATTCCTCCGGGATGAGCAAACCAAATTCAATCCTAAATCCATCACAGAAGGAACATGGGGGACAAAGAAGAAGCTGCTGCTTAAAGTAAGAATAGAAGTCGGAAAATGTCTCAGTAGCACCCACCTTCAAGGCAGGGGGGGTGTGGGGTGCAGGTTGTACCTTCTCTTTCTCCAACTGGGCAGTGTTATCCTTATCCTAACCCTACACACTTTCTGCCAGTGGGGTCTCTGCTTCAGTCCTGCTTGGGTTTTCATCCTCGAGGGACTTAACTCCCATGTTTAGTGTCTCAATAGAAGAGGTTAATGGCAATACTTGCTGTCGTTGCAGAAACACACAGCCATGCAGACAGCATACTGTCAGCAGTCACCACTGTTGTCTGCAAGTATCACCTGGTCCCTGTGGGGACAGATAGTCAAGTTGCCTGTTTCCTAGCCAGCTGGCTGGGCTGGAGCAATGTGCATTAGGTGCTCTGGCTCATGACAGCTTCATCTGGCACAACATGGGCTCTGAAAGCTTCTCGCAGCACGGCTTGCAAGCCTGGAAAGGAGAGGGGAGTTTGCCAGGGAGCCTGCCTCTCCTAATGATGTCCTGACCTCTGCCTCTCTCCCTCCACAGATCATCTCTGGTCAGCAGCTGCCCAAGGTGAACAAAAGCAAAAACTCCATTGTTGATCCTAAGGTAACGATCGAGATCCACGGTGTCCAGCAGGATAACAACAAGAAGCAGACTAAAGTAATTGAAAACAATGGTGAGTCGCTTTCTTCCGTGCTGTCCTAACCCTGTAACCCTTTAATTTCATCTAGCAGAGTGTTTCTTGCCAAGACTGTTCCTCTGTGGCCAAACCCTGCCCACACTGAGCAGACACAAGAGGTGCTGTTGGTCTGCTTCAGCGTAGGGACCCTGGCTGTAGACTGCTGGTGGTATCCACTGTCCCCACAGATTGATGTCTTATGAAGAGCTACTCGGGGTTGGAAATGGTCTCCAAAGGTCATCTAGTCCAACCCCCTACAACAAGCAGGGACCTCACTCTCATCCGGAGTTTCTTATCTCTCTAAGATGCTTGGATGCAGAAATTCCCTGCCAAGTAACATCAGCCATGTGAGTTGTTTTGAGGCTGGCTGCCCGATTCGCAGAGTTAGAGCTTCACAAGTGTGGGATGCACAGGTCCCCACCACGATCTTTCCAGGGGAGGCTTCTTGTGAGGCTGATTTTATCCACCGAGTGTCACGAACTCACAAAAGGTTGACGTTCCAAGGGACTTGGGATGTGTCTGTCACTACCCAGAGCAGGACCATTCTCAAGGTTAACTCAGGTTGCTCAGGGGATTTGCCAGATGAATCCTGAGTATCTCAAAAGATGTAGGGTCCCCAGAGTCTCTGGGATCTGTCAGATGATCCAGTCTTTGGACCTCATGGTAAAATCAGATATCCCTGTTCTTAGCCAGAAATCCCCCTGCTGCAGCTTGTGCCCGTTAAGCATCGAGCTTTGGCTGTGCACCTGAAAGAAGATCTTCTCTATAAGGAGACAGTGAAGGATGACACTACAACCCTCCTTACCCTTCTCCACGTTGAGGAGAAGACTAACCTCTCCTAGCCTTTTCACTTGTGTAACGCAGTCTGTGCCAAGGGAGGATATTTCCAGCAGCTCAGAGCCTCCACACGAGGCAGGGTCTCATCCTCTTGGCCATCAGAGCAAGGTTACGGGAGAGGGGTGACAGCCACAAAAGCTTGTCTCCAAAGAGTTGAACTCAAGGCTTAATAGGTACTGACCTGAGAGGTCTCACAGACTTGTCACCTCCCCATGGACCATTCCTCATCGCTCAAACCTGGCTGTGATTTCCCTCCATGCCCTGAATGTCTGAATGCATCTTAGGGGGGGGGCACGGTGGGCTTGGGGTGACGGTTGGACTTGATGATCTTGTAGATCTCTTCCAACCTTCATGATTCTATGAGTATTGTGGCCTTATGAGTCTGCGGGAGGCAAATCCAGCCCTCTCCTGCAGGAGAACGAGGCAGTAGGAGTCCGAGATCAGTCCTTGCCCTTCTGCTGGCAAACACTGGGTACACACACACTCACACAGAGTTTTTCTGTGTGGAGTAAGGGTCAAGCCTCAGAAAGCCAACGCATATTTTCCTCCCAGCTAACAATGTTTTCCTTTTCCTCTTTCCTGTTTGAGTGGGTCTGGCCTGGCTCCTAAAGCTCACGGCCAGTTCCGCAAGCTGCAATAAACAGCTTTATGATGTCTCAAGCGAGAGCTCTGTAGGGAACGTTTCAGACCTGCCAGGCCTGTTCCTCAGGGCTCTTTCAGCACACCTGGTCCCTTGGCTGGTTGGAGCGATACTGGAGTGATACTGGAGTGATACTGGAGTGATACTGGAGGGAGCGATGCCCAGTGGAAAGCCAGTCAAACAATAAAACAGCAGTGTTGGAAAGGGGCTGCTGCAGAGAGGGGGTTGCAGTTCATGGGCTGAGGTTTCGAATGCGTGGCCATGCTTGAGCAGCTCACCTGGTCTGATGGTTTATGCTTGGGCTTTGTGATCTTAAGGATCTTTTCCAAGCTAAATGACTCAGTGGTTCTGTGTGAGTGGTGTGGGCAAACATGAGCTCACAGCGGAGCAACCGTGGAACCCAGGAGGGACCCTGCTGGCTCAGTAGCTCTGAGCATCTCAGTAGCTCTGAGCATCTCATCATGTCTTAGAGATGGATTGAAACCCACCCCCCCAGGTGAAATCTACAGTGAAACCTGCTGTACCTACAGTACAGTGAAACCTGCTGCCCAGGGGCTAATGACCTTCCCCCAGTTTTCCTGATTCCTGCTCCCAAGGGATCAGCAGCACCGCCGTTTGTTTATTTCCCAGGGATGAAGGTGGTCAGGGGCAGATGTGTCCTGTCTGAACCAGCCAGGTGACTTCATCCCGTGGAAGTCCAGATACAGTGCACCAGCGCAGCACAGGTCTGATGCCACTGTCCACAGGCCCATCTCAGCCCCTTCACAGCGAGCTGGGAGATCCCTGCCTCCCAGGGAATCATCCGCAGACCCTCCATGCCCAGCAGGCTTGAGCTGAGGTGTGGCTGCCCTCGGGCTTCTGCTGTGCACCGGCTGGGCTGATGGCAGCGGGGTTTCAAACAGGATGTCCACACGTCCTGTTTGTTTCTGGGGAGTGGTTTATTGAAAGTGCAGAGAGCACTTGCTGTGAACCAGAGTGAGAGCGCTGGGCTTGCTCTTCATCTCATCTGATGGTCTGGGGTTTGTTTGCTTTGAGAGTCCAGGTCACAAGATTGTTACCATAACAGAAGTGGGGCTGGTCTGGGTGTTGCAGACACTGACCTTACGAAGGGAGACAGAAAGAATTCCAGCTGCAGACTTGATGATGGTTTTTATAATAAGAAACTGCTCATTAACCTTTCTTGCAGAGAGGGAAACTGAGGCACACAGTGCTGACACATGAGTGTACCTCTCTGCTCCACCCTGGTAAAGGGCTGTGAGCAATTGTAGCCGGCCCAGCAGCAACCAGACATCCACTTTATCAGCCAGTGATTGCTGTGGAGCAGAGCTGAGTTCTCCTCCCTCCTGCTCCTTGGAATCATAGAATCCTTAGGGATTGGAAGGGCCCTTGATAGATCATTCAGTGCAATCCCCCTGCCACAGCAGGATCACCTTCTGAGACCCTGGTGCTAGTTGTGAGGTGTTCAGCATGAGCTGAAGCGTTTACATGTAGCAAATCAGAGCTGTGAGCAGTGGTCTTGGCACCCCCTGAGACCTCTGGCCTGGGTCAGATTATGTTGGCCATTTGCAGGCGTCTCTGACCTCCAGCCTTGTCTGCCAAGATCTCTGACCTCCATCCTTGCCTGTGAGCGTCTCTCACCTCTTTCCTTGTTTGTGAGCAGCTCTGACCCCCGCCCTTGTCTGTGTTGCCCAGGCTTTAACCCGAAATGGGATGAAGAGTTTACATTTGATGTAGAGATCCCTGCACTTGCCCTGGTCCGGTTTGTGGTGGAAGACTTTGACATGTCAACCAAGAACGACTTCATCGGGCAGTACACCCTTCCCTTCACTAGTCTGAAGCAAGGTAAGGTCTTGCTCCCTGTTCCTCGTGGCAGCTGAGTGCTCTGGGAAGCTCCAGCATCCTAAATGAGAGGTTCAGACCCCTCATAACTCAGAACAGGTCCTCTCTCTGGGCTGTGGGCATCTCTGGGGAAGGGATCCCATTTGCCTTTGTACCAGTAGGTACCAGTAAGTTACTGGTGCACAAAGCCAGGCCTCTCAGACTCTCAGACCAACCTGTTCTGTGGGGTACTGAGTGCAGAATGGTGTGAAACGGGATGGGGGGGCAGGTTGCAGGGTCTTGGCAAATGTTAGCCAATACTTTCCCAGCCAGACTAAAGGCCACTTTCCTTCTGTCCTCTGCTTCCAGGTTACCGCCACATCCATCTTCTGACCAAGAATGGAGACCCGTACTCCTCCTCCACCCTCTTTGTGTACATCAACATCCAGGATTGTGACTAGCTGCTCAGCTCCTTCAGGGCACAGTGACCCTCGTTCCACACCTAGAAACAATTCAGAGAGCAAAGTCTAGCAGTGTCAGGGTCCCCAGTGCCTTCTCTGGAGCTGTGCACGTTGCTCCGTAGGACCCCCTGATGTGAAATAGCCGTTCTGTGTGCTGGAAACATCCCGATGCTGCTGTTGAGGTGAAGCCGTTTGTACCTGTCCAGCCCATCCAGCCGTGGGGTTAGATCACTTCATTTAGTGTGATTTTTGATTTTGCTTTTAGCCAGAGGACAGGGACCCCTCTTTAGCAAAATAGAGCTCTTGGGTTGGCTTCATTCAGACATCTGGATGAAACACACCCAACATCTGTGCGAGAGAAAACTCCCCTCCACCACTGAAACCAGTGGCCAGATGCCAGGTGACTCCTTGCCACTTCAGAAATCAGCCATCTCTCACCCTGTGAAGTCTTAAACTGGGACACTATCCTCCTCTTTCCTGTTACAGAGTGAAAAAGGCCCCTGTTATGTAACGTGACTCTCCTTTTGTATTGTAATAAAAAATACATGAGCCCTCCTCCGTCTGTGTGCCTGGAGCTCAGCCAGGTCGCTTTGAATGCGAAGCCCAGCTCCCCTCCTGAGAGCAGTGGAGGGTCTTGGCAAATGTTAGATCCTTAGGGATTGGAAAGGACCTCAAAAGAGCATCCAGTCCAATCCCCCTGCCACAGCAGGATCACCCAGACCAAGTCACACAGGAACACAGCCAGGAGGGTCTTGAATGTCTCCAGAGAAGGAGACTCCACAACCCCCCTGGGCAGCCTGGTCCAGTGCTCTGGGACCCTCCCTGGGAAGAAGGTCCTGCTGATATTGATAGGGAACCTCCTCTGTTCCAGCTGGCACCCAGTGCCCCTTGTCCTATCACCAGATGCCCTTGAGCAGAGCCTGGCTCCATCCTCCTGACACCCACCCCTCACAGATTTATAGGACAGATACATCCCTCTAACCCAAAGTGAAACCCACTCAGTGAGACCTCAGAGAACGCCGTTTGCCGATGACGATGGAAACACGCGTGACCGACACTGGGGCTGGCTTGGTGGTTGTTTTTAATGCAGTAAAACCTGGTTTGTTTGTGTTTTTATAGAAAAACATCATTTTGTAACGCAGAGGACGTGGCAGTAGAACCCGATGTAGATGTTGTGCTGGTCCCAGTCAGGCTGTGGCGGTAGCCTAGCACAAACAGACCAGAGCGTTTCGAGCAGCGAGCACAGTATTTATGGCAACGAGTGATTTTGTTTTCTTCCTTCGAGAACAACTACAGAGTTAAGGGACTATTTTGAAATAAAATAATATATATTTTGAAGTGCCAGCTATGCTACTAACAATCTCTTAGATTATTAAAAGTAAAAGAACCGCGTAGAGAAGTTCAATTCTCTGTCCCTGCTCGTGTCTTTGTCTCACTTGAACGCACAGACATGAAGTTGGAGGGAGACCTGCTTAGCTTCTTGAAGCTGTCAGTCTTCGTGGGGTTGTTCACGCCAGGTTGCTCACAAAGTTGGTAACCTCTCACCCTCCTGTGACCAGCACTAGGGAACTGAGGAACAGGGAGTGAGGAGAGGTACTAAAGCAGGACCATGTTATCCAGGCCAGAGTGGGGTGAGATGCTCTACACAGAGGCCACAGTGTCCTCTGCTTGTTGTGGGTGTAGCTAACGGTAGCAAGATCCATGGGGAAAGAACAACATCCCTCATCAGGTAGGTGCAGTGGAGGGAAACTACTACTGGAGCCAGGTGGGAGAGCTGCTGAGATGGAGATGGGATGGACCAGAGCGTGATGGACATTGTAAGGTCTCCTCTCACCCCTAAGGAAAGAACGTGGTCCATGTCACTACTGAGGGGCCTTATCTGTGAGGAAGTGCTGGAGCCCCATGCCAGGGAAGAGTTTTAGTGGAAAGAGCAGCAGAAGCAGAACGTGGCCCCCCAGCCACCATAGCAAAAGCAGTTGAGTGGGAGCAAAGGAACAACACAGGTGAGAATCTTCCCTTTAGGCAGCAGAGAGCAAACCCAGCTCTCCCCGTGAGGAGTTTCCAACAGACCCAAATACCAGAAGGATCCATTCCCTATAAAATCCGATGCAGCTTTCCAAGTCCTGGCAGCGTTGCTCCACTCGTGTCTCGGTGAGCATCGTGGCAGCAGGGATGAAAGCCAGCTGCAGCAAACCGGCCTCATCTCCCACTATATTTCTACTGGCCCCCCGTTTGATTGTGCGCTGCTCGTCAGGCTCCCCGTCGGGGCTGGCTGTGGCACTGCTGTGCTGTGTTGAGCACTCGCTGTTTGCTAATTTGGGAGCTGGCAGGGCCGTGCAGCAGCGGGGTGATGCAAATATTGTTGCTTCCAGCAGCGGCGATAGAGGCTGAAATGGGGGTAATGTGTCCTGATTGCATCCAGCGTGAGCGCAACGGGAGCCATCGCGCAGGTAATGCCACTGATGTGTGGCTCAGCTTGGCTCTTACCTTACTCTCCACAGCAGGTTTCGATGGGTTTGGGGTTGAACCCTCAAGCAGAAATGGGATGAAGCAGCGGCAGGAGCATGGAGGTAATGATGGGGTTGTAGCTGATTTGAAGTAACTACCAGTTCTTAAACACAAAGCTCTGTTCAGACCTCGTCACCTAGAGGTCTCTGCCTCCAGCCTGGCCAGATGGTGACACTCCACCACTGCTGCATGGTTCCAGTTGTTGAGTGAGAGCTTTTGTCTCCTCAGCCAACAAACAGCCACCTGCAGCTCCTCAGCTCCATCCCCACAGCCAAGTCCTCCTCTTCGTGGGCAACTGGGTGGTTTCAGGAGCAGAGTACCTGGCCGTGGGGATGCAAATGGTCTTGGCTGTGTGGTGTTTGGCACCAAGCTTCCTCAGTTTGTTCTTTTCAAATCCCAAATGCCATCACGGGCCAGGTGTTTGAAGGACCTCTGTCCCTGCACAGCTTTCCTCTTACTGCTGTCCTACCCACGAGCTGATCAAGGACTCTTACGGTGCTGCTGCAGCTGGCTGTTTATTTGGAAGAACTGATCAGGTTGGAAATGGAGTAAAGCTGCAAACCCACATCTGCTCAGTTTATAAAGGTGGTTTTTTTCCTTCACTTAACAGCTGGAACCCTTAACCCCTGACCACTCACATTTCACCCTGCCCTCTCCTATCAGATTGCACTTACAGTGAGAAACAGGCGCTCTCAGCCCCACAAATACCAGAGGGATGGAGTCCTGGTAAGATCTTCAGTGGGACACACTGCCTCAGGTCATACCCAAAACACTCCTGGCTTGAGGGTCATACCCAAAACCTCTAGCAGATGGACTCCTCTGTTCACCTGGTTGCACTCAGGAAGGCCAGGTGAGATTTGAGCAGCTGTCTGAACAAGAGGAAAACAGTCAGAGTCTTGTCTGGCAGTGACGATCAACAGCTCTGTCTAGCACTGAATCTCATCATCCTCTTGAAACAGAGCAGCTAATAAATATTCAAAATGCTCTAGCAGCATCCTGCTCCCATGGGCTTGGACTGAATGGTCTCCAGAGGTCCCTGCCAACCCCTACCCTTCTATGACTCTCGAAGTGGGGTTTTCCAAGCCAGGCTCTCGTTGTTGTACCTGCTCTGGGCTATGCCCGTTAGTCCACAGCTGCTTCTTACTGCTCTTTGGCGAGTGGTTTTCTGCAAGGGGCAAAACTGGCTGGTGTCACCCCATGGGCTACCTCATCACGCATCTGGCTACTCCAATTACCTTTTTTTCCTGACCTCAAGGCTCCCCCTCTGTGTCCTCCTGGGGCTTCCCCATCCTCTCCTGACCCAGAATTTACAGAGCAGTGGCAAGTGGCCTTTGGCTTGGCTAATATTAAACTTCTACAAATGAAGGAAGACCTCGTGCTTGTGGCAAAATGCTAAGGGGGGGAGGAAAGAAGAGGCTACAGGATGGTAGCGCGACACACGCTTGACTTCATGGCCATCAGCAATAAAGTGTCAAAGAGAGGCAAAACCATCCTGCAAAGTCATTCCTGCAGCAGGAACGTTTCTGTCTCCTTAGGTTGAGGGTTTGCAGGGAGAAAGGAGCCGTCCCCTGAACGATGCCTGCTGGAATAACTGCACTAGGGATTGGCCTGATTGAGACGTCGGGTTGGGTTCATCGAGCGAATGTCTGTACTTCTTCCCTGCAGCTCCTAAGAGAGCGAGGGCTGGTCCCAGAGTCACTGGATGCTGCTGGATGGCCTCTGTGGCCTCAGAAGAGCCCAAACTGCTTCTTCTCATTCTGCTGCTTCCATTTGGGCATCTGGTAGAACTCATCCTTGGACTTCCCAAAGATGTCGTGGAAATCAGCATCAGAGAGATAGTACTGCAGTGGGAGGAGAGAGCAAGAACAGGTCAACTTTGGCTTTTGCAGGGAGTGGAACAGTCAGTGCAGTGCTGACCTCTGAATTCCAGGCCAGCAGCTCCTGTTCTGCTGCCTGTCCTTGTGGTGGGAAGTGGACCATCCCAGCAGCTGCTTCTCATCCCACCTTCCAGAGCACCAGGGGAATAGAAGCCCACCAGGCCTAAGGGATGCCCTGGTTTTGGAGGGCTAGCACGCTGTGGTGGGAATTCTACCTCTACTAATCATACTGGTGCCTTGCAGAATTTCTGCTGGCCAAGGCCGTGTGTGATCTCTGAGGTAGTGACTCACAGTGAGAGCACCTTCCCCTCCCTCCAGCTACCTCACTGGGTTTGTTCATTCAGACAGAGTTTGGTAGAGAGTGGGTTCATCAGCGCTGACACTGAGAGAGACCCCCTGTGGGCAATGGAAGCTGAGTTTCCCCCAGCATTTTGAGCAGACACTCAGGTGGAGTCCAGCTGAAACACAACCCTTAGCACACAGGTACTGCCGTGGGGCAGAGGACCAGCACCCTGAACGTCTGATGTGTTGAGACAAGACACTGGTCAAACAGGGGTTGCAGAGAGGGATTCCTCTCCCTTTGCTTGGCTTGGACTCGGCGCTACAGACGCTGCCAAAATCCTCGGGCTGATGAGAAAGCTGAGATGCTACAGTCCTTGCTGTCCCGGGGTGGGGTTAGCTGAACTTTCTAACAACTAATAAAAGTAGAGCTCCCTGCTCAAGGAGCTTCACATGAAAACATCCACAACCCAAGCAAAACGCAGCTCTTGGCTTCGCTCTCAGCTCTGCCGCCTTGTCTCACAGCAGCTGTACTTCTGCATCCCCCCCCACGGACTGAGGGCAAGTGGCAGAATAAAACACCTCTACCAGAAGGAGTTTCTCTTTTAAATGACTGATGGAGGTGTTAGAGGAAGGACTGGAGGCGGCACTTAGTGCCCTGGGCTGGCTGATGTGGTGATGTTAGGTCCTGGGCTGGGCTGGCTCACCTTACAGATCTTTTCCAGCCTCAATAAATCCTGTGAGTCTGTGATTTTATTCTTCTGCCATTAAAAAAATAGAAATAATTCAACTAGGGTAAAACTACCACAACTTCCTCTCAGGTGAAGATCCTCCTCCTTTTTGATGAAGCCTGTATGTCCAGCTAGTATCTCCCTGACCCTGAAGCAGGACTTGATTGCCTGGAGTACCAGGGCACTTAGCCAACGACTAAGTTACAGGTTAAGCTACAAAGACATCAACCCAGCAATGCTGTCACCTCCTTTTTAGTGGGATCCACTCCTTCTGGAAGCTCATCCACAGTCTTGTTCATCAGGACCTCTCGGGAGTAAATCCCTTCACCGTTGGCCACCAGGGAAGGGCTGCTGCCGCAGTTGCTGCCGTTGCTGTAGCTGTTGCTGTCACTGTGGTTCAAGTGTGATTTATACCCTGGGGAAGCACTTGCTGTGCTTGAACCAGCCAAGCTGTTCACGCTGAGGGTCCTCTTGTTCAGGCTGATGTTGTTAAGGTCCTGTCAAATGGAAGGAAAACTTGTCAAGGCCAGAAGCCCTGTCAGAGCGAGGTGGGGGGTATCCTGGGGCCCTTCTCTCTGTTGGGGCTGGGGTGGGGGGAGCTGTGTCTTGGCACAGACTATCTGTTGGTCTGTTACAAGGAGAAAGTGAGGATTAAAATGTTAGTCTAGGACCTCTGTCAGCTCTACACCCTGATGTTAGGACTGCTAACACCTGGAGAGCCCTTAGAAATAACTGGAGATACTTACAGCAGTCTCATTCTTCCCAAGGTAACAGCAGAGGAAGGTACATGTGGAAGGACAGAAGGCGAGATTAGACATCCACCAGGTCTAAAACTTACAAGTTACCTGCCTTCTCCTCCATCTCTCCTCATTCAGAGCCCCTGCCATGGCTTTTCAGCCTTCCTTCTGCCCTGGTCCAGAGTGACAATCCCACTGGGGACCCTGCTTTCTCTGTGCTCTGTAGGATCTCCCACTGGGCTATGTCCTTCTTAACTAGGGGTTCTTGTCTAGGGTCTCAGAGCCCTAGACCACAGCCAACTACTCTACAGCACTTAATGCACACTTACAGCTGCACACGCTGCTTGCATGGGTAGCTGAGAGCCAGTCTCCTGCTCACAGAGGCTCCTGCACAGGACTGGCAAAAGCCCAGGAGACCCAGGCGTGTTCAGGGGTGATTAATCACATCTCCCTCTGCTTTCCACAGAGAAGCACAGCCCTGATCCCGACAGCCCGAGGTTCCCATGCCTGCTCTGATTGTTATGTCCTCTCCTTCACGTAACCAGGCTGGGAACACGGTGCTGGTTAAGCCTGGGTGTTTCCCACCCGTGTGGTTGAGGAGCAACTCACCACTTTGATCTCCGATATGGCTGACACGTCTCCTAAGCTGTTCTTCATCTCCTCGTAGGACTTGCCATCCTAAAGGTAAAGAGAGTTGCATGAAGCACTGCCCACCTTTGATCAGCACAGGTTCCTGTTCACTAATAGGGTCGTGTGAATTTGAAAGCCCATTTGAGCTGGTGCCTCCTGCAAAGCCCAGCTCCTGGGATCAGGAGACTATTCCAGAATCTGAGCTGTCACTGGAAAACAAGGAAACACACCGACTTTGTTCTTTGCAGTTGTACACTAACAGGGGAAAAGAGGAAATTTAAAGACCTTGGAGAGCAGAAGGTGAATGAAGAGAAACCCTAGTGACTACTGGACTGAAATCTAAACTTTAAATTAATCTTGCAGTGCATAAAGATTTGGGATAACATACNTGTTCCAGCTGGCACCCAGTGCCCCTTGTCCTGTCACCAGATGACCTTGAGAAGAGCCTGGCTCCATCCTCCTGACACCCACCCCTCACAGATTTACAGACATGAATGAGGTCCCCCCTCAGCCTCCTCTTCTCCAAGCTCAAGAGCCCCATGATTCATTTAGTTAAAGTTTAGTCCCTGATTCATTTAGCTGAAGCAACAGTTTTTCAAAGCCTCACTTCATGACTTCTTGCCATTTGGAGCCCTGCATTACCAGGTACCTCTTCAAACAAAAGGAATAGGGGGCTTGGACTGGATGATCTTTCCAGGTCCCTTCCGATCCCTAATGATTCTAATACAGGAGTAACTCTGGAGAGGCTGATGGCTGTGTTTTCCTAAGCAGCCAGGAGATGTCAGTTCTTAACAGAATCATCCAGCGAAGTTCCCCAACAAGAACAAACAACATAAACACATGGGCTGCAGAGCAAACAGATTTAGACCCAAAACTGAGCAATGAACACACACACCAGATGTTTCTGGGATGTCAACATGGTTTGGATTGCTTGTCTGTAGTTGCTGAAGCTGCCTACAGAGGATATTTTTAGAGGCATGTATTTTATGAGCCATATCCTTGTTTTCCAGAAGTTCCTTGGGAAAGAAAATAGAAGGTAGTTTTGACCTTTGTTTTAACTCTCAACAATGTTTAAGGGTCAGGAGCTGCTGTCTTATCTGTCCAAATCCAGCTCTCGAGACAGGCTCTACCACCACAGCAGCCGCAAACCCAGCTACAGAAGATCAAAGGGCTCTCAGATTTCTGAGTATTCCTCCTGTGTGAAGTGGGGATCTTCACCCTGGCTGTCTCACCTGCTGGTCCCAGTCTGGGACTTCACTCATAGCCCTTTGGGCGTCAGGGTTGCTTATGACACCAATGTTCATGGAGAGAGAAAGGATGATCGGTGGCAGCCCATTGGGAAGGCTCTAGGAATTCACCTCCTCGAGAGCTGAGCTTTTCCCAGCTGCCCACCATCCTCTTCTGATCACTGTCATGCACGCCAGTGCCAGTGGGTGACAGGAGTCTTGGCCCACAGCCCGGCAGCATCGATCCCATCTGTCTACAAGCAGAAACTCTGGCTCTGTTAGCCACCAAAGCCCCACCAGCATTGCCTTTGATTCCAAATATACTCTGTGCTGCAGCACAGTCTCCAGGCTGGCTGGACCCACAGGAGCATGGTCTGCATCGAGCTAGATGCACAACAGTCCTCCATGCAGCCACAGTCCTGACAGTACACTGTAGGACCTCTAGCACTGGCCACCTGAGCAAATCTCTGCTCCACATTATACTCCTGAAACGATCTGTGTTTTAAAGAGGAGAGAAAGAAGGCAGGGTGAGAGCTGGGGTTGTCCAGCCTGGAAAAGAGAGGGCTCCAATAGGACCTTCCATGACCTGAGGAGGGTCTAAAAGAAAGCTGGAGAAGGACATCTTACAAGGGCACCCAGTGATAGGACAAGAGGTGATGGCTCTACAGTGAAGAAGGGGAGATTTAGATTAGATCTGAGGAAGAAATTCCTCCCTGTGAGGGTGCTGAGGCACTGGAACAGGCTGCCCAGGGAGGCTGTGGCTGCTCCATCCCTGGCAGTGTTCAAGGCCAGGTTGGATGGGGCTCTGGGTAACCTGGTGTGGTGAGAGATGCCCCTGCCCATGGCAGGGGGTTCCGATTAGATGATCTCTGAGGTCCTTTTCAATTTAAACCATTCCATGATTCTATAAACCCTTCTTTCCCAGGTATCCCCAGAGGCAAGCTCCCATTTCTATGTACAGTGAAGAGCTGACACTTCCACATCAGCTTTCAAGAAGAATGCTTGTTATATAGGAACCAAAGACAACTTTGCTCAGGAACTCCTGGGCTCTGACGGGCAGTTGGCAAACCTGAACACGAGACCTGTCTGCTCACATCTTTCATTTCAACAGAGTTTGTCCTTAAAGCTGGGTCACAAATGTTTCTCTGTGGCTGCACTTTGAGAAATGAGCTGGTTTTCTTTTATCAGCTGTCTTCACGAGGTGGTCGGTGTCACCCTGAACTTCATTTTACTACTAGCAGCCCCAACCCATTTTGGGCTGAAATGACAAACACGATTTGGAACCTAATCTGTTTTTTTTTTTAGATAAACCCTTGAAAACTGTGAATTCCAGCACAGTCCTTTATATTTGCAAAAGCCTCAGTTCCACTCCTTGCCAGTGAGGGAGTGGAAACTGCTCAGGAAGCCATGAGGCTCAGCAAGGTTTCTCTCCATGTAAGGTTAGAATCACAGGGTTGGAAGGGACCTCCAAGGTCACCCAGTCCAATCCCCCTGCAACAAGCAGGGCCATCTCTCACTAGAACAGGTTCCCCAGAGCCCCATCCAGCCTGACCTTGGATGGCTCCAGGGATGGGGTCTCCACCACCTCTCTAGGCAGCCTGTTCCAGGGATCCCCCACCCTCAGATTCAGAACTTGTTCCTCATGTCCAGCCTCAATCTGTCCTTTGCGAGCTTAAAACCATGAGCCCTGCCCTTGTGAACACTCTTCCTCAGCCTTCTGATAGGCATCTTTCAGGGATTGCACGGTCTCTATAGGGTCACCCACAAGGTTGCTATGTTGGCTCACACGCTTGAAGCACCCCTGAGCACACGTACACACCACGAGGGGCCTTTCCAGCAACTTACACTCCATTTGTAGGGGTCCCAAGCGTTGAACCATCCTGTGAAGTTGAGGGGTTCATAGCCCTGCTTCACCAGGATTATTGGAGTTGCCAAGTCTCTCCCTGCAGGGTGGGTTTTGAGATACTCCTTAGCTGAGGCAATTGCCTCGTTCCTCTCGTACGAATTGGAGCCTTTGCCAACCCAAAGGAATATCTGCAAGGAGAGAAGGTGTAGAATGTCAGCGAGCAGTTAGGACCTGCGCAGGCTCGGCTCTTCGTTATCCCCCGCCAAGTGGAGCAGAGATAAAATTGGAAGTGTTGTTTCACAGTAGTCCCCTAGGATTTTGATCCCAGATTTCCTCCTAACCAAGAAAGGTTTTGCTTTCAAGACAGGTATAAAGCATAAACATTTGAGGAAAGAGCTCCTGTAGGTTTAAAAATAGCTGAACTCAGTCCTTACGTGAGCCACAGCCCCCATGGCCTTAGGAAACAAACCCACCAGAGAGAGTTTCCAGCAGTCTAAAGCAAGCTGTCACCACTGGTGCTGGGAAATGAGGGGGAGGGTTTCTGGGTGCCACTGCCTTGTGTGAGCTGGCAAAGGCTGGAGCAGGTCCAGCTCTCCTCACCTTGAAGCAAGGCATGGCCTGGGTGTCTCTGTTTCCTCCATTCTGAAACTGCGTGAGCGATACTAAACAGGTGAGGACTGGCCAGGCATCTGCTTGTGTGACCCAGCTTCACAAAGGGTTTGGAGATGGGACAGAATGGTATCTAGAGAAAAACTAGCCACAGAATGATTTGGTTGGAAGACACCTTTCTGGATCGTCTACTCCAACCCTCTGGCCATGAGAGAACTTTCACTTTCATCAGGGACATCATGGGGTTGCTCAGCGTCCCTTGGTTTCACACTGAATGATGGATTCTAACTAATGAAGTCACAACCTGGGGAGGAGAGGATGAGGGAGCCTGTCCTGACCTCTTCCCATGTGTCTAGCAGCATGACATCGTCTTCATCCAAGTCTTCCTGGCAGAAATCCACCACCTCTGTCATGATGAATCGACCCGTCTGATTGGAGCACTCGAAGAGGCGAGGCTGGTAGTGTGTGATCTGCTCTTGAAACCTTCCTCATGCATGGCAGGGAAAGAAAAGGCAAGAGAGATGGAAATCTGTTCCTTGAGGTTTAACTGCAGCGCCCTGCTGCTACTGGTCATGACCTGGAGGGAAGGGGTGGGAATATGGCCACACTCATGTGAGGGCTGAAAGCCAGGTCTCAGGGAACTCTCAGACCATTTTACAGTTCTTAAAGGTAATTTTTTCTCCATCAAAAGAGGGTGAAATCAGAACCCTTCTCTCACTGTGCTGATGAGCTGGATGTCAGGGGAAAGCCCCATCAGCTCACTCGGTTGCAAAGGAACCCATCACCTGCCCAGAGGTCTGGAGAAAACCAGGCTCTTCAAAGGCAGATTTAGTTCCATGAGTTTTCTGGGGCTGCCTGTAAAGCTAATAATGGTTGGAAATGTGGCCCACATAGCCCCGTGGCAAGATAAATCATAGGATCATCAGGGATCCGAAGGGACCTAGAAAGATCATCCAGTCCAATCCCCCTGCCACAGCAGGATCACCCAGAGCAAGACACAGGATGGATTTACTGCGAGGAGAGGAGGATGTAGTGTTGGATCTGCAGCTCCTGCTATCACAGAAGGTCAAACCCAAACCCTAGGGTAGAGACATCTCAGTGTGGTTCCTGACCAAGCTTTAGGGGATGCTCTGCCCTTGTTCTCGCTGTAATGAGGACACAGCACCCAGGTGCCTGCTCATCTTCCTGCAAAGTTTCGATCCCTTGCCTAACGCTGTTTGACCGAGCCCAGAAGAACAAGGGGGGCACTATTACCTCTTTTCACTGGCGTAAGGTGCTTTGCCTCCCAAGGCTTCCCAGAACTCTGCTGGCTCTTGTCCTTCCAAAATGGTGTGCTTGTCCCGCTTGGAAACGATGTCAGCTACCACTTTTGCCATCTCCCTCTCATCTCCACTGCATCCCTGTGTTCAGGACATAAGATTGAGGTGGAGTTAGGGACAGACGGGCAAAAGATATATGTTGGGGGGAGCTGGCTTGGTTCTAGTCCTGTCTGGAGAGTTTTACACTGCTTGAATGCTCTTGTGTGCCTCATCTGAGCTAGGGATTGTCCCCTTGACAGGACATTCAGTACAGCCAGCGGTATCTAGAGAAGAACTAATCGTAGAATGGTTTGGAAGAGATCTTTCTAGATCACCTATTCCAACCTCCTGGCCATGGGAGAACTTTCACTTTCATCAAGGACATCTTTTACTACATGAGGATGCTCCAAGTCCCATCCAACCTGACGTTGAATACTTGAAATGATGGGGCCCCTGTAATTTCTCAGGTCAACCTTTCTGCTTCAATTCCACTTATCACCTCGTCCTGGAGCAGAGAACTAAACAGGATAAATGACTGTGCTCTAATCCTGGCTCATTTCTTACAGCTGGAGATACTGGGGAGCTTTTTTCACCCAAAAGATCTAAAATGAGGGGAGATGAACCCCAAGATAGATTATTTCTATAGAAAGAGGGCTGCGCTGCTGGTCCTACACAGACAGAGCTCTCCTGAGGGCACCTTCCACCACTGACATGAGTGGGCTACCTGCCCAAGGGCACGTCCTCACAGCTCGGTGAATGTACAAGACTCAGACACTGCATCAGCAATTGCAGCTCCCTTCAGCTGCCTCCCCTGGAGTCAGTGCCATCTCACCTTCCCACACCACAGGTAGCAGACTTGGCTGGTTGTCAGCAGGAAGACATCGTTGGAGTTGAGTGAAGAGGCCCGGGCTGGCACCTCTGTGGCCTTTGTGTTCATCTCATCCGTGCCCCTCACTTGGAAGAGGCGGATTGCTGGCTCAGGTGTGTTCTTCTGGGCCCGGCTTGTGCCACCCTGCAAGGAAAGAGAGGGAATGATAGCACTGGGAGTGAGAAGAGCATGCAAATCCAGAGCGCAATAGCTTTAGACTTGACATTAGGAAAAGGCTTTTCACTGACAGAGTGATCCGGGTTTGGAATGGGCTGCCCACAGAGGTGGTCAGGTCAGTGTCCTTGGAGGTGTTCAGGGTTAGGCTGGATGAAGTGCTGAGTGGCATGAGCTAGATGTCAGATGTCTAGGGTTAC
This sequence comes from Upupa epops, assembly GCA_013397515.1. NCBI lineage: Eukaryota > Metazoa > Chordata > Aves > Bucerotiformes > Upupidae > Upupa > Upupa epops. Next base: position 1,155,557 of record VZRI01012091.1, on the reverse strand, counting down.
TTGGTTGGTTTTAGGTTGGACTGGATGATCTTTAAGGTCTTTTCCAGCCTCATCAGTACTGGGAGACTGTGATGCTTTGAGGAAGAAGGCTCTCAGTGCCTCAACCTTCTATGCTGCTGCAATGACAGGCCATGGTCCTGCACAGAGCAGGTGAGGAAATCCAAATACCTTCTGCTTCCAGGTCAGAATAACACCCACACATCAGAACTTCCACTTTCCTCCCTGGCTACTCCGAGTCCCTGCTCCCAACAAGATGTTCAGGCTCAGTGTGACCAGATCTTAGCGTTCACAAAGCATTTGCCATGTAAACTGGTTGAAGCAGCCGGACTCAGATTCCCAGCTGCACTCAGCTTAGCTGAGCGTCTGCCACAGAACGTGCTGTATGGTGGAACCAACAGGGAGAGCCGAGAGCAAACCTCCTCTTCCCCAGCCATTTGCAGTTTGTCCAACAGGCTCTTCGCCCCCAAAGCAGCCAGTGAAGGGGGTTAGTAGTTATTGTGACATAATTCAGACAGGGACAATTCAAATCCTGTGGGATATTTTGGAGCAGCCTCTGGATAGTGCTATCTGTCATTTACAGGATGATCATCCTATTGTAACTCGACAAAATATTCTAAGAGTTGGAAAGCACCATCACACATTAACGATGGGGCTGAGGGGTGGACAGCTGAGTCTGGGTCAGCCGAGGACTGTGTTTACACATATGGTGTTCAGACTACTCGGGAATTAGTAGAAATGTTCCACCACTTCCATCTGCCAGCCCATGCAGTCCTTGGCAGGCTCCTTTCCTGAGTATCAGCCCGTTTTCCTGGACTACTTCCATCGCAACTGCTAACCCATCAGCGGTGCTCGCACCTTCCACTGCCCGTGCACACAAAGCCACGTTACCTCATAGATGACCAGCTTGCCCTTGAAGATGGCCAGGAAGTGTGTGGGCTCCTTGCCCATTGTCACACGGACCTGCACAGCCTCGTCCCCATACTTTTTGTCTAGCTCGATGGCATTGAGGGCGCAGGCAGTGATTTCATCCACGGATGCATGGCGACCCTGGGGAAGAAAGAGAGGCCACATGCAGTGTCCTGAGATGGAGGGTGTCAAGGTCTGTACGGTGTAACGTCCTGCCCAGCCCAAACCCTGCATACGATACAGTGAGACCAGAGTTTAAACCACCAGGTGTTTAAATCTCATTTGCATTGTGGTTTGGGAGACAGTAGTATCCCCTTTTCAAAGCTCCTCTCTGAATTCCAGGAGAGGTAAAGCAGAGATACTCAGATCATCCCTGAAAGCCTCAGCTTCGGGGGTCCTGCTAGTGTCTGGGATGGTTTTTTACTGAAAGCGTGATCCGGTTTTGGAACAGGCTGCCCACAGAGGTGGTTGGGTCACCGTCTCTGGAGGTGTTCAGGGTCAGGCTGGATGAAGTGCTGAGAGACATGAGCTAGATGTCAGAAGTTAGGGTTACTTGGTTGGTTTTAGGTTGGACTGGATGATCTTTAAGGTCTTTTCCAGCCTCATCATGATACCTCGGCACTGTGAGCCTTGGAATCAAAACTGGCTCTCAGTGTGATGGCCTCAATGTCCACACTGCCTACCATGCACAGCTCAGGATGTGTGCAACTGATGAGCAAAGGGTAACTGATTCCTGCTGGGTGCTTGGGTTGGAATTTTTGTGTGCAGTTGTTCCCTTCACTTCTAGGCTTCTAGCAGACACAGTGCAGTACCTTCTGCTCCAGTTTGACCTACCTGCCACATGTAGAGGACGTAGTGGGGCCTGCCCGATCTCAGGTAGGTGTACAGGACCAGGTAGCAATCTCCCCCGTAGAACTGCCCGTATGTCTTGGGATTCACTGGCTGCATTTGCAAGTCCTCAATCCTCCACACCTAGTGAAAGAAACATCTCAGTAGCCAGCAGTGAGGTCAAACGTGAAGTCGGAGCACAGCACCTTTGCTAGCAGACCACAGAAGTGCAGGTCTTCCACTAGAAGACAACCCCTTCTCTCTCCCCCAGATGCCAGATAATGTTCCCCCAGCTCGAAAAGTCCTTGCTGGCAAAGTCAGGTCTCCCAGGGACTGCTACAATACATAATGGACTTCAGGGAGGAGAAGCCTCCAGGTCCCTCTCAGCCCCACACCCCTCTCTCAACCACATTGATCTTCCATGGGCAACCACAAGAGTGGGAGAGTAGCCTCTGCTCTGTACAAATTGAGCTGAAATGGACCTAACTGGGAGACAGTGCGAGAACAGGGTCAACTACACCAGTCTCACATCCCAGACACATGGCGTGAGAGGAGTCATCTTGGTTATTGCTTTGCTTCACGGGTCACAGGTTGGAGAAGAAATGCTCCTGAGCTACTGTAAGTGCTGCATTAGTTAGAGTCTGCAAGTCCTTTGCTCTGGCTGCAGTCTCACTTCCTTGGGAAGGATTAGGTGGGCACACCTTCACAGCTCCACACAGCTGCTGTGCCTGAAAATGCCAGCGGTGTTTGGAAACGCTGATCATTGCACCCTCTGTCAGCAAGAGGAGCTCTCTCACCTCTATCTCCCCGGAGGCATCATCTACCATTCTCTGCTCAGCCGCTAGCTCTGGTCTGGCGTGGAGCTGAGTGGTGTCAAACTTCACCTGCTCCACCTTGGCTGCATGCAGCAGTAGAACAAAAACAAGAGCCTAGTGAGTGCACAGTAACACAGAGCCCCTCTGCATCTCTCACACACACACAGAGTCATTACACAAGCAAGAAAAGCCAGTCCTGCCACCAGTAAGCCAATGTTGATTTTGGAACACGCAGGAGCTCACACGCTCCAGTGTTGATCGGTTACAGGCTGGCAACTGCCCATAGAGCCTGTTCCGGCGACGATTGGCTGGTAAAAATATTAGCTGTCTCCCGACTGAAAATCCATCCTGGTTTTCCCATCTCGTACAGATAACCCTCCTTTTTTTGCTGTCAGAAATAAAATGGCTACACAACTCCAGCTCATGATGAGGGGGCACTATTTATGAACAGCATGGAGAGAGCCTGAGGAGCTGAGAAATGAGATGAACTGCAAGAGAAGGAGAGTGGAGACTCGAGGCATTATTGATGGAGACGTTCAGCATCTCTGTCACCATCCCATCACTCACACCAGCTATTGTTTACTCTTTGGAGTTGATGCCTCATAATATTCACTTCAGCAGCATAAACTGAGGCACCATTTACACCTGCTGTAGACACGGAGTGATTGTGGGAAGGTCTTGGGTGGATGTCAGTGTAAATGAAAGCAGACTCTCGCTCAGCACTTCCTTACTGGGTTCAGCATCAGCCCTCTACAAAGAAAATTAGGAAGCTCTGCAAGTGTGAAATCCTGCCCGCGGTTTCTCAGATGAGAGCCATTTGCCAATATTTACGTTGGCAGTCAGGCTCCCTTCGGTTCATATAAGGAGTCTCCACAGTTCTGGATGTTGTTCAGTTCCTAAATCCTTTGCATCTACAGCAGAAAGTGGAAAGCACAAGGTAGGAGAAGAAGGTGGACTAGGTTTTCAAGTAACTGCAGGCAGGAGACAGTTAACATGAGCAATGCTCCCCCGGCTGCCACGTAGCTCAGGTAGAAAAGCCAGATCCAGGACAAACGTGCTCACCAATCTTGCCAGTAGTGTAGACCTTGCCCAGTCCTTGTGTTTCCCCCTTCTCTGTCCACCTCTGGAAGAGCTGTTTGAACATGGCTGACTCTGCTCCATCATTGATCACTTCAATGTTGGTGGATGAAGGGTAGCCTTTGGCTTGGATAAAACCCTAGTGGTATCAAGAAAGGGTGTTAGCTGGTACCCATCAACATGAGAAGAGGGATGTGGACCTGAACCAAACATGTCCAACTGAACAGAGTGGTGCAAACAAGGGCAGGATTCCCCCCAAGATTTGCATTCGGGATCATAAACGGAGGTGCTCTCACTGGACTACCCATGCTTATGTCTGTGTTTAGGGGACTGAACCCTATTGCTGGATGCTGGTCACCTGGGTCACACCCTGAACTTAAACTCTACACCTTAGTCTTAAAGAAAACCTCACTCAGGGGGTCTAATGAAGAGCCTTCTCTGTCTCACACGGCTCCACAAATAGCTTCTGGTGTTGGATCTAGAGGTGGAGGGAGCAGTGATGGGTCATGTCCCCATGACCAAGAGCTTAGTTCAGCTCTCTGTTTATCTCCAAACCTTTCATTCCTCTCTATAATAACAGGGAGACTGCTCTTCCTATAGAATTATAGAGATCACTCATGTTAAGGTAGGGAAGGGATGGGGGCAGCTGAGCGTGCCAGAGCATGGTGTGTGCTCTGAGGGGACTGAACTCTCAACAAATCTATTTCTGCATTATTTGTTTCCTAAAACCAAATGATTTCCTTGCAGTAGAGCCACTACTGAGTCACTTCAGCAGGGCTACTTGATGCAGTATAAGAGGAAAGAAAATGATCCGTGTTCTGCCACAGTGCCAAAGCCATTGCTCAGTTCTTGGGAACTGCTTTCGTGTTTATCTGGGCAGGCTCCAGGATGACCTGGAGGAACAGCGCTGACAGCCATGGCTCAGCAAAGGTGCCCGATCGTGGGCTTCTGAGCATTTATCTTCTGCTGTAAATGCTGCAGCCACACGCTACCCCCGGGGAAAAGCAGAGCAGATGGTCTTCCCATCCCTCCCACCTGCCACACTGAAAGAGAGAGATATATTTTGTAATACATGTGTAGCTCACAGCCAGAATTTGCCGAGCTGATTGCCTACTAAAAAGCATCTGAGTAAAGCTTTTGAGAGGAGCACAGAGGACTGGAAGGTAAGTTTGAAGGCAAAGTTTGTCTAAGCTTTTCTTCTCTGAGAGAATAGGTGCAACTGGTATGGAAGCAGGGTGTTTCCAGTAAGGCCTGGGTCACTCAAGTTCAGTATCTTCTATTAAGATCCCTTTGGAGATGAGGATGTTTATGGTCCTCACTAAGTGAACAGAGTAATTAACAGCTAACTTCCCTTGTTACATTCACTACACCCATGCCAACGAGTAACTGCCAAACACCTTACTCGATCAGGGTCCCTGGAGGCTACATTCTCTGCAAGGAATTGTGGAAACCTGTTCTGTCAGAAAATCACTGCATGGCAGCTCATCTAGAGGAGCAGCGTAGGCGCCAGGGCACTGTTACAGACTCCTATTATGTTAGGGTTGGAAGGGACCTCTAAGGGACATCTCGTCCAACCACTCTGCAGTGAGCAGGGACTCTTCAACAGGTTGCTCAGAGCCCCGTCCACCCACTCTGGCCTTGAACACTTCCAGGAACAGGGCTTGGACAGCTTGAGCCACTGTGTCTCCATCCTCAGTGTGATTATTTTTTTCCTTATATCTAGTGTGAATCTCCTCTCTTTTAGTTTAAACCTGTGCTGGTGTGCTCTGCCTTAGCGTGAGCCCTGGTCTCGCCTCAGGTGGCCAGTCTGTATTAATAGTAGTTAATAAAGATCTCTTCCTCTCCAGTGGATGAGCCCTGTATCAGCTTCAAATTCACGCGCAGAACCCACTGGTGCTGTGAAGACGACTTGTTGACTGTAATGGACTTGTGATTGAGTCCTGTAGCACCTACATAAAAGTTCTGGCTTCTCTGGAGAGCCCGAATCATCGAGTCCCCACTGACTTGCCCAAGGTGCTGCTCGTGGCTGGGAACAGGCAAGATGCCTTCCAGGGTCGGAGCAGTGGTCTGTGCTGCCTGGGACCGTGGCATTGAGAGTAAGCACACGTGAGCATGGTGACTGCCTTCTGACTGATCCCTTCACTCTTCCCAGCACACACAATATTGGATCCCGGGCATCAGAGAGGATACAGGAGCTCCTTACTACCTGTTTATGGACTTGCTGGCCATAACATTGGTAAGATGGCATCTTGGTACTCTGTGCCACCTCTTGAACCAACAGATTCCACAGGTCCAGCACTGACTGTGTCACCAGGTATTTTCTCATAGGAGTTATTTTCTTTAACAAATTTCCTCCTCGTTTTAGTATCAGCTCTGAGTTCCAGTGCAACTGGGTGACAAACAATTTCGGGTTTACGTCACCATGCCTTCCACAGACATTTAACTTGTCCCTCTATTATTACCCAGGCCAGTTCCTCACCACCTACACTTAATCGTAATTAGTGGTCAGATCTAGATTAGCACTCGGTTCACCTCCCACGACATTGTTTACACCGTATTACAACTCACCACAGCGCGAGTGAAGGCTGCTTTTTTCTCTTCTGGGCTGGAGGCTTTTCCTCTCCAGACGTAAATCTTAAAACCACCTTGGTCTAAAATGTAGCAGTCCTGAGGGGAACCAGAAAAAAACAGACGTAAAAAGCTCTGCGCAGGCGAAGGGCCTCATTTGGAGCCCACTCGGGTTGGGTCCTTCTCGAGCATTTAAATTGCATGTAAGTCTAGCTCGTTTCCTCGCCTCGCAGAGAAGGGCTCCAGGGATGGGGTCTCCACCACCTCTCTAGGGAGCCTGGTCCAGGGATCCCTCACCCTCAGATTCAAGCACTTTTTCCTCATGCCCAGCCTCAATCTATCCTTTTCCAGTTTAAAATCGTTCTAGTGGCCAGCAGGATGACTCTGAGCCAGCAATGTGCTCTGGTGGCCTAGAGGGCCAACAGCATCCTGA
>VZRI01012091.1:1127670-1148599 GCA_013397515.1 Upupa epops | reverse complement strand
CTTCTGATCCCTAAGGATTCTATAAACCTGAGGGATGGAAGCAGTGATCAGTTTCAGGAAGTGGGGTATCCACTGAAACAAGGTGCTCAGCTGAAAATAAAGCAGCCTCTGCAGCCTTTTGTTGCTGTAAGGGCTAGTGGCTGCCTCTCACCTCGTGCTGGAGCAGATCCTGCGTCAGGGGCCGAGTGGCTATCTCTTGTACCACCAGGTCATTGTCCTTCTCATAGACACTGAAAAGCAGAGTTACCAAACAGAGTCAGGCTTCACAACGCTCAAGGTGAGCAAGGATGGGGTTTGGACTCCACCCCTGGACTTACTGATAGAGCCGGACATTTGCTTTCTGCAGCTCATCTGCCTTTGTATCTGGGATAGCATCGCGGAGCTCCCCACGCCGCTCGCCCAGCACCATCTTCATGATCTGCATGAGGTCTGGGCAGTCTTTCTCATTGTCAATGATGCCGATCTGAGCACGGCCACCTCTTTCACTGTCCCTGATGCTGCGAGCCAGGGCGAGACCCTGCACAAGGAGCGGCACAAGGGGGTAAATCCTGATGCAGACAACAAATTCAGCGAGGCTCAGACCCCTAAACAATGGTTGAGCACCAATAGTCCAAGCCAGATCATCACAGCTTCTACTGTCCTCTCTAGATCCTTAAGATCTAGATCCTTCAGATCTAGAGGGCTGGGGCTGTTCAGCTGGAGGAGGCTGAGGGGAGAGCTCATTGCTCTCTACAACTACCTGAAGGGAGGTTGGGGTGAGGCCAGGGCTGGCCTCTTTTCCCTAGTGACTAGCGTTAGGACAAGAGGAAATGGGGTCTAGTTGTGCCAGGGGAAGTTCAGATTGGATCTTAGGAAAATGTCCTCCCCAGAATGAGTGCTGAAGCCTCGGAACAGGCTGCTCAGAGAGGGGGTGGAGGCACCATCCCTGGAAGGGTTCAAAAAAAATGGGCAGACGTGGAGTTTCAGGAGATGGTTTACTGGTTGGGGTTTGTAGGATGGATGGTTGGACTTGATGATCTTGAAGGTCTTTTCCAACTTGGATGATTCTATGAAATGTCACTAATAAAGAAGGGGCTGTATTTATAACACCCATTAATTAACCACCTCTCAGGGGAATAAATTATAGTCACTACTGGTGCCTGCTCCCGCAGGGCACAGCCACGGGGTAGCCACAACAGGCACTGCCCATGTGTGACTCTACATAAGCAGGTCCAATGATCTCGTGAGATGGCCTGGGAGAGAGATGCGGGCATGCTGAGGACGAGGAGGCTGAATGTGGCAAAGCCACAGGATTCTGGGTGCCCCGTGGTGACATTTGACATTCAAATGCTTCAGATATTCAAACAACATGGATCTTAGCTGTGAAAAAGCAGCACGAAATGCCAAGCAACTCATTAGGCTGAAGTCTCTTTTTTCCATTGTATTCTTTTTCTCTGGGACTCTCCCCACAGCAGCTTTGAAAGGGGCCCCTCTTTGTTAGACCTACGAAACGATCCGCTTGGTTGCCAGGCCTGAGATGAACCATAGCCTGCTCCTCACACCAGCTGCACCCCTACCTGCTCCCCCACCTCTGTGTCCTGAGGATTTCTTTGCCTCTTCTCCGCTGTTGGATCTTCTTCATTTTGTCCTGGAAAATCACTCCCACCTCCTAGGTGACTCCATGTGAAGAGCAGCCTCCCTGCCTTTTAATGTGTGTAATGAATGACTGGCTAGGAGTTTGGCCAGCAGCTTTGCTGACGACCCGTTGAGATATCTTGCCTTATCACATCTCTGCTTCTCAGTTCCTCTATCAGTAAAACAAGACTAAGGACCCCTTTGCAAAGGGCCTGAAGATCTGATGCTCTCTGTTGATAGGATCTGACCCACACGTGGGTCAAGCATTTCCACTGCCCAAGCTGGAATTTCCTGTGATTCTGCAAAAATTCAACTACCCCTGGACTAGCTGCTTCAGATAAAGCTCTTGTAGGTCTGGAGCTTAAGGACAGGGTTTAGCGGAGGGCTAGTGGGTTAATGGCTGGAGCTGATGATCTTGAGGGTCCTTTCCAACCTCAATGATTCTGTGGTACTAAACTTACTGGCGTCACTGTCTTTTTAGTCACAGAGGGGTGGAGATGGACCTCCCCAGAGGGAGCTGGGATGACTTTCTGAAGCCAGAAGTAGTAATGTGGCCATCTGTGAAACCCAAGCTGAGGCCAGGTCTGAACTGGTCAAAGCACTTCCCTGGACCTCTGGTAACAGCAGATGGGCAACAGCTTTACAGTGACTTTGCTGATGTCTGTGTGGCTGGTTTTACTTCCACCATGTGAACACGGAGTGCTCTTTCTCTATATTTGGCTCCAGGGATAAAAATGTATGGCTAGTAACCCAAGTGGCTTTTGCCTGTACTCACCCTGGTTTTCTCAGCGATGCTGCAGCTGGGTCCGTTCCACTGAATCAGCACTTTACCAAGGTCCAGCAAGAAAACATCCCCCTTATTGAAGCTGTCCCAGGACAGCGCTACCTGGCAAGGGGAAACGAAACTTCTTGGTGAATCAGGGAGGGCAACGAGAGGTGCTGGGAGGCAAGTCACAGCCATTGTGAAATTGCCCTTGGAGATGTAGGCAAGTGGTCTGCAATGACAGCGCATCCGCCTAGCACTCAGCTATTCATTGAGCCCAAGGGACTGTCTCATGATAATACCAAACCCCCCAAGTCTTCAAAACAATCATGTAGCAGGGGTCTTTGAGCAAAGGCATCATCTGACATGAGCTAGATGTCAGATGTTTAGGTTACTTGGTTGGTTTTAGGTTGGACTGGGTGATCTTTAAGGTCTTTTCCAGCCTCATCAGTACTGTGAGACTGTGAGACTGTGAAAGATGAACTATCTAGCAGGAAAACCTGGTCAAAATCGGGTATAGGAGGAGAGGCAAGAAGAGATTCATAGTGAGATCTCTCCCTAAACCATTACAAGTCCTTACCTCTGTGGCTGACACATGCTTCTTCCCCTTGACATGAAGCAGACGCTTGATGTTGTACATATTGGTCTCCACATGCTTAAACCCTGAAGCCACTCCTCCCTTCTTGTAGCTGTTGTGTAGCAAGGAATAAGGAATTAGAGCTGGTTAGAACACACTTTCCTCTCCATCCTCTGAAGACAGAGGACATCACACATTTGGTGTCAACTAAGACATCCAGAGACAACGTAACCTCCAAGTCCTATAAAGTGTCAGATTCTCTGTTGCCTCAACCTGCTGTTCATGGTCCCCGATTAGATCATGACTCCTCATGGTGCCCATCCTCCTGCTCCGAGTGCTGTGATGCTGTTGTGCATCTTGGGAGAAGGTGTGTAGGTGAATAAGCTGGTCAGGAATGAGGTCTAACTCATGCAGATTTCAGAGGCAGATAGGCTTCCCAACAGACAGCCAGACCTACATATTGCAGAAGATCTGAACTGTAGTCCTTTATGGTCCCTTACTCATCTGTAAGGTGAGGCTAATGCACCTCTCTGTCTCACAAAAGCCCTGAGGAGACTCATAAGAGGTGGTAGAGATGCACAACACAGAAGTCTTACAGTCAAACGGGGTTAGAGGATATTAACTCAGGATGGATTTTCATCTGGGTTTTCTGCAGCAATTTAAAAGCAAAGCACTTAGGCTGTTAATTGCCAGTGAAGGGCTTCCTGGAGGAGACCTATCGGGGTCCTCAGTTGTGAGCAAAACCCACCAGATTGGATTCAACAGTCTCTTTAAGACTCTTCCAGCCTGCATGGGTGTGTGCAGGAGAGGAAGGAAGACCCTAGGGTGAACAAACAGGAGGTCAAAATGCAAGTACAGCAAAAGGTGACCAGTAGAAGACGACATTGTTTCACACTCTACTATAACTATTAACTATTTCTTAACTTATTCTTAACTATTTCTATAGCTTATAACCATTTCATTCAACATAGGAAACTTTTCTTCCGAACTGTGACCCATTTCAGCGCTGATCCATATCTCTCACTTTTTTTATTGAGGTCTTGATGGGTCTGAGATGTAAAGAAGCAGAGGGAGCCCCAGCGACAACCACCCAGCTCATGGTAGGGAATTTTATGCCACTCACATAATGCCGTTGCGGAAATAGCTTTGGAAGGTCTCAGACTCATGTCCCTGCACTTCCCGGTGCTGCACAGGGTTCCCCCTGAGTGCATTGTCCAGCTGGGTGACGTAGAGGGCTGCAGCACCTTGCTCATCCTGAGAGGAGTCCTTGCCAATCCAGTAATGCAAATCCACAGTGGAGCCACGAGAATTCCTTTTGGTCTAGAAGAGGGGGGAAAAAAAATGAGTCAGGATGGAGACAGAGTGGTCCAAACCAGGTGACCAAGGTGCCTTTCCCAGTTCTGCCTCTTTACTGGGCAAGGCAAGACAGGATGGAGCTCAAGATGTGGCCTGGGACCTCAGTCTGGAGGATTCAGGAGAGCATTTGTGGATTTGATGTAGGTGTTGAACTGGAATGTGTTTCTGTCTGATAATCGTTTATAAAAACTCGTGTTGTCAAGGAAAACTGAGCACCTGTGCAGTTACAGAAATCAATGTGTTCAACCTGCCCTCCCTTTGTGGAGTTTGGGATTAAAATTTAAAGGAGGCTCTTGGAATCATAGAAGCATTTAAGTTGGAAGAGATTTCAGACATCATCTCGTTCCGACCCCACTGCCATGAGCAGGGACATCTGCCCAGAGCCCCATCCAACCTGGCTTTGAGCGTTTCCAGAGAGGGGGCAGCCACAACCTCCCTGGGCAACCTGTTCCAGTGCCTCAACATCCTCATGGGGAGGAATTTCAGCCTAGGAAAAATCTGCACTCATTTAGCTTGAACCTTTTCCTCACAAAAGGTCCCTCTCCAGCTTTCCTGCAGCCCCCCCCCAGGTACTGGAAAGCTGCTATAAGGTCCCCCTGGAAGCGTTAGCGATCTCTTTTCATAGCTCAGATTTTAAGATACACTCTGGGGGGTTTTTTTGTCTGTTTACTTTCCTCTCTTTCCTTTTCCCTTTCTCATGTCACACGACACACTAGCACAAACTGCCTCTGGATTCCTGCTGACTTGCAAAACAGACATAACTCCAAACGAAGCCGAGCCCGCGCGCGCACGCTGCGATTCCCCTTATTACCGAGAAAGCCAATAGCCCAGAAAGAGAAGGCACAGGGTCTGGGAACAGGCGTCTTTATCATTACACGAGCTGTGCCAGTGATTTTTTCAGCACCTGCTGTGCTAAACCCCGTGATGGACACCTGGGAAAGGTAATAAAAGCTCATTTTCATAAACTGGATTTGACACGAAGCGCTGTTTATTTGCCTTGCGCTGTGATACCACTGGGAAACACGCTGGAGCTTGAATAAAACACAGCTCAGCTCCTCTAGGCACAGCTCATTAATTGGTTGCAAAATCGCTCCGTGTAATGCACTGTCTTTGAAGAGGATCAAAGTGCCATTGTCCCGTGGACTACCTCTGTTTGCAGAGCCTCCAGTCAAGACGCGGAATGCATCCTGTCTGCAGCGGGAGGGTTGTTGGTTTGGTAAGAGCTTTTCTACCTGGAGGAGGTATTGCAACATAAGCTGAGCTTAGAATCATAGAAAATGCTGTGTTGGAAGGAACCTCCGAAGGTCATCTAGTCCAACCTCTGAAAACAAGCAGGATCGTCTCTAACTACCACAGGTTGCTCATCCAGCCTGACCTTGAATGGCTCCAGGGATGGGGCCTCCACCACCTCTCTAGGGAGCCTGTTCCAGGGATCCCCCACCCTCAGATTCAAGCACTTTTTCCTGATGTCCAGCCTCAATTTCCCCTTTGCCAGCTTAAAATCATTCTAGTGGCCAGCAGGATGATTCTGAGCCAGCAATGNACTTGGTCTGGGTGATCCTGCTGTGGCAAGGGGACTGGACTGGATGATCTTTTGAGGTCCCTTCTGACCCCTCATGATTCTATGATCCTATCATTCTCTGCCCCTGTGAACAGTCCTTCATCAGCCTTCTTACAGGCTCCTTTTGAGATCCCAACTTATACTGGTACTGTAGTCAGCTTTGTGCAAGGACACTCATGTTCTGCTCTCAAGGAAGTCTTTGGGGAGCTGCTACCAAATCAATTTAGCATTTGCAAGTTGGCAGGAGGCATGGGCACGGTGATTTAGAGCAGGAACTCATTCTGCATCACCAGCCCAGCCTGCTTCCCTCGCTTGGTGTGTACTGGATGTGCATTTGGTTCTTGTGGGGTAGTGGAGGCTTTGCTGTCTATTGACTGAAGGAAATGCTTGCAGGAGGGACACTCATCCCCAGGAAGTGGGAAATGCTTCTGGTTTCCATCATGGGGACATTGTTTGATACAATGGGGCCTGCATTGCTCTACACAGATGAAGAGATTTGGAAGTCTGGAAGCTGAATGCCACACATCATCCTCCCACGGAGTGTCAGGAGCACAAGGAGGTTTGCACAGCCCATAGAGCTGGTTCTCAGATGTTCCTCATGCTTCAGGCTAGCCTGAGTTCAGCTGGTAGCAAGGAGGTCTGAACCCAGTTTGGGAGGGACAGATGAAGTGTCCTAATGGGGACATGAGCTGCAGAGCCTCTCTGCAGCTTGGGTGACACAGAGTGCATGGCACACCTCCATAACCCACATCATCTGCTTGGAAATGAGACCCTCCAGTCAGCCAGATCCCACACAGCCCCACAAATCATGTGAATGTGGGCCTTGGCTTAGTTTGCTGGGAATGGCAAATCCTGGAACTGGATGATCCTGTGGTCCCTTCCAACCTTGACTGATGACTTCTTCCCAGTGAGGGTGACGGGGCACTGGAGGGGACTGCCCAGGAGGGTTGTGGAGTCTCCTTCTCTGGAGATGTTTGAAACCTGCCTGGACTTGGTCTGGGTGATCCTGCTGTGGCAGGGGGATTGGACTGGGTGATCTTTCCAGGTGCCTTCCAGTCAGTAATGCTCTGTGATGTCCTGTGAATGCAGTGGCCACGTGGCCATGCCCGCAGGTGACTGTTGAGCAGAAGATACGTAACTGTAATGCATTGCTGAGCTAATGGTCCCTCTGGACTGCTGATTTACTAAATACATAGGGATGCTGTAACAACCACATTAAATTCAGATGGGTGGTGCTCTGAACACACATGCACAACCGCTTTTAACCCTAGCGAGACTGCTGAGGATCCAAGTCAGAGCTACTCAACAAAGTGGAACCAGTTGCCTAGCAAAGAGAAGAGTGTTTGTCAGCTTTACTTACGTGCAGAATTATGTAACAGTCGCCTTCAAAAAAGGTCCCATAAGCTTTTTCAGGTACAGGAACCATCTTCATGTTCTGTAAGGAAAGGAGCATTTGGGTCATTGCTAGAACTTCAGAGCTGGAAGTTGATGTGTGTGATCCCACACAGCTGGGGCTTGGAGAAGGAAGAATCAGGGCTGTGTTTGTGAGCTGGGAAAAGCCACTCCTGGAGAAACCCCAACAGCACTGAGGGGTGAGAAAGAGCAAATGATAGAGCTGCTGGGGCAAACTGACACGTGTTTTTTACTGTCTCTGTGCCCCTCTGCAATCCTGGAGAGCAAGAAGACTTTGTGGTCCAGCTGAGGTGCTCTGGAACTTGCATTTGTAGGGGATTTTACAGGGAACGAGCACATCTCATCCCAGGTTTAGTTTGGAGGCTCAAAACCCGTAGGTTCAAGGATAACTTTCAGAGCTTTGTTAGGATAACAAAGCCAGGGATTCCCCATAGCAACTAGCAGTGCTGAGAAGAGATAGCCTTGAGGATGCTGATGTGTCCCTCAACATTCCAGACCTTGGCTGCACACATGTGCACGATTAACTAGCTATGAGTGTCCTGGATGTGCCACCCACCAGCACCCACCGGCATACATGCAGCTCCAGGGCTTGAGCTGGCTATGTGGTTCCCTGGAATTAGAGATACACAGTCTTCTGGCCACCTGCCTTGTTTCCCAGCATAACAGCTTGACCCCTGTGAATCCACACGTCCCTAATTACAGATCCTCTGGAAGGAAGCCCAGTACAGTGCTTGGGAGGGAAGTGGAAACGCAGGGACCCTGTGGTGTTTGGAACATAGCTGGGACCTACAGAGGGCCACCATCACTTGGAGATGTCTTGGAGCCCCTTCCCACTGCTCCCCTGAGCAGACTCTGGACCTCATTCTAAGCCTCTTCTTATTGCAGGGGAATGTTCTTGGTGAACTGGGTTAGAACAAGGGCACAACTGAGCACAGCCAAGCTCCAGTCCAAACCTGAGTACCACCAAAAGCAGAAGGTGACTTCTTAGGCTGTGGTATGCCTCCTTGCACTGATCAGAGAGGGAAAGACAGCGATGCAGGTCAAAGAGGACGTCTCCACTGAAAACACGTGTTCCCTCCCTATGGCAGCCACTGGTGTAGATGGAGGTTACTATGCACAGCCCCTCTGCTTGTTGAAACAGGGGATTCATTCATGGGGTGCTAAAGCAGCCTTGAGTTGCTTCCCAAAGAGGGTGAGAAAGTTCAGTGCAGGAGGGACAGCCGCAGCCCTATCACATTCCCATTCCCTTAGTCAACACTATCGCTGCTTCACAGAGAAAAGAAGAAAGAGAAGGAAACCAAAGGGGTAACACGCTGAAAGCTGCACAGGGAGACTTTTAATCTCCCGTTTCCCACTGTAGCTTATCTGTCAGACCCCCCTTTCCCCTTTAGATTATATGAAGGGGGTATCTCTTTCTTGAAACACACAGACACACAAATATGCGGAGGACATCGCTGCCTCCTGCCATACCTCTATGCCCCATATCTGCAGCCCCAGCTTTCTCTCGATTGTCGGGAGGTTTGTGTCACCGTCTGTCATCCTGCTGTTTGAGCTGGAAGGAAAAAGAAGCAAAACCCAGAATAACTACGTGTTTGTGATTACCGACAGTTAGGTGGGATGAGCCCCCCCATTCCCAGGGTGTCTGTGCTCAGGGGAGAACAGGCAAAGTGTGAATTCACAGCCTGGCTGAGGCTGGACAGGACACTGCTGCTGTGGAGTTGTTTTTCCCCTAGTTGAATGGGTGTTGGACCTGTCACCAACACCATGGAGACCTCTGCCCTGCTGGAACAGCTAGCAGAGAGCAGCTCAGGTATTCTGGGGATGTAGAAGCCTAAGAAACGAAGCTCTTCCACTTCAGGATGAGGTTCAGGTCTAGATTTCCTGCTCTGGCAGCAGAACTGGACTAGACGATCGTTTGAAGTCCCTTCCAACCCCAAACATTCTGGGATATGAAGACACCCTCGAGTTACCTCATAGTAGGGCACCAAGCTCTGGGCTCTGCTGCCTGTGTGGGGAAGAAGCATGTTTCAGGTACCCACACACATGTGTCTGGGGACATCTGAAATGGTTTTTGATATCTCCAGCTGTCCCTCTGATGGAAGCTCTCCCATCCATCCTCTACCACATCTACCAGTTGTGAAAAGCAAAAGAAGACTACCTTCAGCTATGTTCCCTGTTCCTCCTGCTCAGATAGGTGGAGTGTTGCTAAAGAAGCAACTTCTGAGCCCAGCCTGCTTGCAAGGCAACCTCCTGAAGCGAATCCAACCCCAAAACAATGCATGTGAAAACACTGGGTTACATCCTGGCACAGCTGCCTGGCCCGTGGGGCATGGCAGGGGGCATGGCAGGTGCCTCCCCAGCAGCTCAGCTCCGATGGAGCAGCCACAGGACAGATTATCTTTGTGCAGGGGCAAGACCCGAATCAACCATTCCTGGATGAGTCCCTCCTGCTCACAAATCAAAGCCCTGCTTGGAGAGAAAGCAGCGCTCGTTGGTTTCTGTGGCTTGCTTTCACTTGCTTCGACAGAGCGCTCCCCGATTTGCATCTGCTCAGGACAGCCCGAGCGATTGTACTACATGCAAAACAACAGCAACTTGATTGACTGCATTTTATTCTCTGCCTCTGGATGAAAGCCTCTTCTGATAGCAGGCTATGGCCTCTCCCAAGCTCCTCAGTAGGAAACTGTCTACAAGGAAGGGTGCCGCGGCTGCATCAGCCCCACACAACAACTGAGATGAGATGAGAAATAAAAGAAGTTGTTACTCAAAGCCAGGGAAGAATTGTTTTCTGAAGAAGATAAAGAACACAGACAGATGAGGCTCTGCCAGCAGGCGTGTTTGTTGCTTGTGTTATGAGAGCATGGGGACACACGCTGCACTTGGCACCACCGAAGCATCGCAAGCCATGGCCCTTCTCCTCAACAGTTTGCACACTAAGAGCACAGAAATTGCTGTTCCACTTAGCAACAGCCATCCAGCCAGGTCTCCCACACCCTGGCTCCTTGCACAGGCAGTGAGTGGAGAGGTGCAGGTATCTCCAGGGGTGTTTTGAGCACAGCCCCAACACCTCTTTGCCAAGTGAGGCTGGCAGGAGAAGACACGCCTGTTCCTTCCCGAGCAGAGGCACACCTGCCTGTGAAAGTCCGTGCAGCCTCGTGTATCTACCAGGAGTGCATTTGACAGCTTCCTTCTCCCTCTCAGGTCTTCCAGATAGCTTCCAGGCAAGAAGACAAACAGCAAGGACTAAAAAAAGAGATTCCATCTCAATTCCCAGAAAGGTAATTGAGACCCACGCAGACAAAAAGCCAGATCTGGGAAGATATTCCAGTGTCTACAGAGGAGCTAGAACTCATGTCTGTATGGGGTCCTGATTCACCCGCTGTAAAGCCAGCAAGGAACTGAAGCAAAACACATTATCCCAGCTCAGATCTTTAACCAACAGACCTCTGCTTTCTTTTAAAATGGCATTTGAGAGGTCCCTATCAGAGTGGAACCCGAGGGAAGCCCCCCTCCCTCAGCTCTCTTTTGGTTTATTTAGGGGTTTTCCTTCCATGTCAAAACAGGAACAAGCTGAAAACAAAGGCAGCAGAGATGTTTGTCAGCGAGGGAGATTTCAGGGGGGTGAAGGCTTTTAGCAAAGGACTGCCACTGCTGGCTGGGGAAGGCAGCAGGCTCTTGCTCTCCTGTTAACAGCACAGGACAACGACAGCTGGCCAGATGTGAGACCCAGCCGGCTCCCGGCTTCTCCCAGCATCCCAACCTCTCCCACCAGAAAAGTGAACCCAAAGGATGCTGAGATCAGGCTAAGTGTGTAAGGCCATGTTAGACAAAACCCTCCACCAGCCAGCAACGGATTCCTCCACCAGCCTCAAACCTGGTATCTTCAACCTCCTGGGATTCCTTGCTCCAGCAGAAACCTGCTCCCTAGCGCTGGTCCCAGCTTTGCTGGGAAGTGTTGTCCCTCCCTCCTTAGTCGTTAATCTGCTGGGGAGACAATGTTGGCTGTTTCTTTGGGCTTTCCAGCTTCTTTCGGCTGGTGGCCAAGTTTGAAATAATAATGTGACTTATATAATCAGACAGCTCATTTCATTAATGATTTAATGGGAGGTTTTAATCAGATGATTCCATAATTCAATTCCTGCCCAGACACAAAATCCAGTATTTATGGAGTGAAAACATCCCATCTGCGCTGCAATCAGGAAGGGCAGAACCTCTTCTAATTTAAGAAGAAATAAAAGGCTGGCTTGACCGTGGGGTTTGAACAGAGATGTCTACGTTCGGTTCCTACCTCAAGCAAACCAGTTTTTCCCAGTGCTAGGTGAAACAAAAATTGGCAAGAAGTTCAGTCAACTCCCTCTGGGTCAGGAAGTCAACAGGAAAAAAACTGGTTACAGAGACGGACGTTTGCTTCCTTCTGCAGAGCTTTACCTCCGAGGGGAGAGCAGGGCACTAAAGCAGCTGTAGATCCTCCCTTGCATCCACATGGGTAACATGCAACTACCACTTTTCATCTCCTGGGACAGCTACCTTCTCCCATCACTTCCAAGGACACAGAGCTGCTGGAGGGTGTCCAGCGTAGAGCAATGAAGATGATGAAGGGAGTAGAGCAGCTCCCTGATGAGGAAAGGCTGAGGGAGCTGGGTCTCTTGAGCTGGGAGAAGAGGAGGCTGAGGGGGGACCTCATTCATGTCTCTAAATCTGTGAGGGGTGGGTGTCAGGAGGATGGAGCCAGGCTCTTNACATGTCCCCCCCCCGCCTGGCTGTGTTCCTGTGTGACTTGGTCTGGGTGATCCTGCTGTGGCAGGGGGATTGGACTGGGTGATCTTTTGAGGACCCTTCCAATCCCTATGGATTCTATGATTCCACTGGGTTATCACCACTCGGTTAAGACGCTGTGAACTCAGCTGCAAACACTAAATGCTGCTTCTGGATGGGGGCAGAGGATCTGGAAACCAAATGTCAATGGCTGGCATCAAATCTGGATGGGGAAAAACCTGGAGAGTGGAGAGCTAAAGACTTACCTAATGCAAGCTAGGCAACGAAGCTGGTGGGTGAGGGCAAAGGGGTCTGTGTTCTACCCCAGTCCCCTCAACAACACAATCACAGCATCTCTCCTGCTCACTAAACACAATCCCCTTCTCACCAGCACAGCGAGGGGGGAGGCTTCGCCTTCAGGAAGGACTAGATGACTAATTAAGTGTCAAGGTCACTCCCAAGATTGGTTAATGAGTAACAGTTGGGGTGGAAGCGCCAGCAATCACTACTTCACCGCTTCATTTTGGTCAACCCGGTAAGCGTTGAGAAAGCAGACGCAGCAGGACATTGCTTTAGGCAGAGAGGGGCTGTTTGGGTGGAGAAGGAAAATCAGGGCTCAGAAGGGGGATAGGAGATGGTTCCAAACTCCTGAAGTACGTTCTGAATTAAGGCTGATTTGGCTCGTCTGGGTTTTGGCGGCTCTCTTACCGGGCCGTAGCCACGGTCGTAAAAACCCAGTGAGATGACTAATGCTCTGTACAGCTCTGGGAAAATAGGAAGCAGCTGTGGCTCCAGCCTTTCCAGGCTGAAAGGCCTAATTATTGGGAATACTTGGACTGGCACTAGATGAGGTAAACCAGGGCTGTTGAATTGCCTTCATTGTCTCCATTAGTTGGGCATCTGGGCCCAAGTAGGTGCCATTATTTTCTTTGCAGGGAGGACAGCTTTTAACTCTTGTTTTGCCCGGGGAGATGAAACTCAGCGTTGAGATACCTCGTGGGGTTCATCAGCTACTGTGTCCAGCAGGGTGGACTCGTGGTCCGGAGGGCAAACTGGATCCTGGGCTGCATCAGCACAAGAGTGACCAGCAGGCTGAGGGAGGGGATTCTCCCCCTCTACTCTGCTCTGGTGAGACCTCACCTGGAGTACTGCATCTAGTTCTGCAGCCCTTATTACAAGAAGGATGAGGATGTGCTGGAGCGAGTCCAGAGGAGGGCAACGAGGATGATCAATACATGATGGAGAACCTCTCCTATGAGGCCAGACAGAGAGTTGGGGCTGTTCAGGCTAGAGAAGAGGAGGCTCACAGGTGACCTTAGTGTGGCCTCCAGGATCTGAAGGGGGCTACAAAAAAGCTGGGGATGGCAACAGAGGTAGGACTGCTCAGACCACCCTCTAGGTCCTGTGAGTTCCAGGTTCAGGAGTTCAGCGTGGCCAGCGTGCCAAAGACAGAGCTGTGCACAGATGTGCCTGGCTGACCACAGAGAGCACTTCAACCTTCTTGGGCAGAGCTGTTGCCTGGCAGCTAAAATTACGTAAAACAGGCCTTGAAATGAGATGCTATTTCTGATCACGGTGGGCAATTCAATATTGGAACAGCTTATTAAGGAAGCTGGCAGGCTTGCCTTTCCTTAATGCCTCTGAAATGAGATGGCTAAACGGTTGGGGTGTGTTCTCTGGGCTGAGCTCCTCGGGGTCTGTGACCACGGGACCGTGTTGAGACGCTGCCCTACAGCAGGCTGCACCTTCCCGTTGGTTTGGCATTAAGGCCATAGCACAGATCAAACCTGAGGCTTCAGGGCCTCACCCAGCCACCTCCACTGAAGTCAGATGAGATCCACCCTTGTGCTACCAAATCATCTGGATGGCTCATGAGAGGGGTATTTTTAGTCTTAAATAGAGATGGATGCAGACCTGAGATGGGGCATTGGATGACAGGAACTACACTTGTGAAGAAGCTTCTTGCTCACCCCTCCAGGGTTAATGTCTAAGAAGCTAAGAGGGATTTCACCGGGTTCAGATGGGGTTGGCTTTCCATTTCTTCATGAATGGCTGCCAGGGATCCTCAGATGATGCCTCAGCCCAGTAGCTGCCTGCCATTCCAGGCAGCTGGTCTTCTCTGCTCTTTGTTCATGGGCCAAGGGCAGAAGTCTGTTAAACGTTAATGTGAGTGAAGACTTAAGTGCTTGGGATGAAGAAGAGAATTGCTGAGGTGATTTTATGTTCTTGCTGGCCTCTTAAACTGAAAGTGCTTTATACCCCAGGAGAGATTTAAATTCCCTGTTCAATAAATTAAAGAATGAACAAACCTAGGTCCACCTAGCCAAGTAATTTCCCAGGTTCTGCATGAGCTGTAACCACTTTGTCCTCTAACAAAACCCAATCAGTCTCCCCAGGAACCAGTTGTTTGTGGCAGGGGGATTGGAACTGGATGAGCCTGTGGTCCCTTCCAACCCTGACTGATTCTGTGATTCTATAACTTCTTCCCAGTGAGGGTGACAGGGCACCGAAAGGGGCTGCCTGAAGGGTTGTGGAGTCTTCTTCTCTGGAGACCTTTGAAACCCACCTGGACTTGGTCTGGGTGATCCTGCTGTGGCAGGGGGATTGGACTGGATGATCTTTCAAGGTCCCTTCCGATCCCTGATGATCCTATGATCTCTTGAACCCTGCATATTTATGCCATTTCCAAGCACTCTCCCAGGCATTACCAAGACCTTCAGCTTAACTGTGTCTTCCTAGAACCTTCACCCCATCCACTTCTGGCATCTCTGACTTGGTAGCTTACACAGAGTCTTGCAGAGGAACCCACTGATGCTGTGAGCCTCTACCTTTCAGCCCCTTGTGAGTCACATACAGGTGGGCTTTGCATTAAATCTCCACCCCTACCCTGCTCCTTACTTAAATGGAAAGAGCTCCAGGAAGTAATACGTTACTGGGAGATAAACACCATTCCAGTTGCAACAGCCCTCAATCTGTATCTCATCTGTCTTTTCAAATTCCTCAGAGGACATCTGATTTAGAAGGGCAGGCAACTCATGATTTATCTCCTCTGCCTTTGGCTGGTCCCTGCAGCTGCCTCATTTCCACCTGCCATAAATTCTAGCTCAGCACCTCACTCCATCCAGAAATTCTTGCTCATCTCTCCACACCTCTCTTTATAACCTCCTTTGTCCTCTCTATTTATCTCCCTGCTGGTAGCTTTCCAGCAGCCTGATCTTCAAGCAGATGGTCTTGGGAAACTGATTTGTAGGAGCAGATTTTGACCAAACTGCTGCTATTTCAGAATCCTCCCCCTAAAATTTTAACAACTGACGGGTTTTGCTGGGGGCAGTAAAGCTGCATTGTCCCAGCAAACTTCTCAGCTATGGCAGAACAATGTCCTGATAATTAAACCAGAAAGCCTTAATGCCAGCCGCAGCTCCCAAGTCATGCAGTCTGAGTTTCCACATCCATCACGCCGGATGCAGAGCCAGGGCTCAGCAGTGACTGGTGCTGGAAAAGGGAGAGCCAACTGGCTGAACGTGGAGCCTGGCAGCCCTTGCCTTGCTGTCCCACTGAGGTCAGAGCACCCACACAGCTCTTGACTGACTGTTTTCCTGGGGAGTTCTTCTTCCCTGAGATCTCTTTGAAAGCTGTAGTCTCCCCCAAGCAGGTGCTACCTCTGCAGGGTGAGGACAGCCCTATTAAGAAGCTTTCAGAAGCAGCAGCAGAATCTGAGCAGCTGTAACTTCCCTTGAGCTCAGCCCCGGTGCCCGATAACAACCTCTTTTGGCACAAACCCACCTCTCCCTGAGGATCTGTGAGAGAAAACAGTGGCACAAGAAACTCTGAAAGCCTTCTTCATGCAAGCACCCTGCAAGAGCTTGGTGTGGTGCCAGGTGCATCATTTTCAAGTAATACCATGCAGCCTGGTGCAGAGCTGCCTCAGAGGTATCCGTTCCACCTCTCGGTGAGGTTACTGAGTCTGTACCGGTACAGAGCCATCCCAAGGGAAAGGGGAGCACGTAGCCTGCCAATTTATTACCGACAAATCTCTCCTTTCTTTCAGCTCTTTCTTTCCTGGTGAAAGGGAGAGATCACTGGCCCTGACCCAGCACCGCATCCAAAGGCAGGGCTTTGTGCCACAGCCAGGGCAGGAGATCTGCAGAGGGTGAAAACAAAGCTGAAGCCATTTTAATTCCTCTTCCTGGTTTCCAGAGAAGCCGTTCAGGTTAGACATGTTCTCGCTAACTAAATTCTAATTACCACCTCAGAGGAAAAAGCTCCGATCCTCTCCCACATCGGGATTTTAAGGGAGCATTATTTAACCTAATGGCTGCAGGGGAGTAAAACAAGAGCTGAGACACCAGGGAGGGACAGCATGTGTGTTTGGTCACCTGTGCAACGGCTTCCTGAGCGCTTAAAAACCTTACGTGAAAGCTGGAAGCAGAGCAGAGACCCTCAAAAGAAGGTGTTTTCCCAGCTGGAACTGAGGAAGGGCCACTGTTTCCTATGTAAGACTAAGAGACTCTGGAGAAAAGCCTGGCAGATAGGGTTAGAGGCAGGAATTCATCCAACCTCGCTCAGA
The DNA here is from genome assembly GCA_013397515.1 of Upupa epops. Classification (NCBI taxonomy): domain Eukaryota; kingdom Metazoa; phylum Chordata; class Aves; order Bucerotiformes; family Upupidae; genus Upupa; species Upupa epops. The sequence goes on along the minus strand of VZRI01012091.1, from coordinate 1,131,993 downwards.
TGTCTTAGTTTTTGGTGTTTAAATCTGAGGAGGAATCTCCCTAGGTGGTTCTCTGCATCCTGAGGTTTAGTCGAGGGCTGATCTGGGTACTCTCAGTCAGGAGGGACTTACTGTCCTACTGTCCTACAGCATAAACCTGGAGGTGGAGAACCAGGCTTGCCGTGCAGTGCATCACCTCTCCCAGAGAATGGGAGCTCTGTCACATCCACTGTGCCCTGAGACCTTACTTATCAGATCTTTCAGCATGAGCTGAGAGAAACGCCATGAAAAGACCACAGGTAACCCCCAGGCACTGCTGCCCAGCTTCGCAAGAAACAAGCCCAAGAGCTGCTGCTGCACACAAGTGTAAGAATCTGCCTGCACATGATCGTGCAAAGATAAAGACCACGTGTCCCCTTTGCACAGGGGAACTGGTGCAGCTGACTAAACCCTTACCAGGAGGACCTTTGTTTGATGGTGATGGAGCAGGGGGGCTGGTCTGCCTTCACTCAGACCAGCTGGAGAACTGGTTCACAGAGCACTGCCTTCCCAGCAGCGAGGTTAATAGTTACTATCACAAGGAAGGGGCTGTCCCAGTTCTGCTCCAGTTCAGACCTGCACGTGTGACACCAAACGTGGGAAGATGCAGGACTTCTGGGGAGAAAGAGGTTTACACTTCAGACAGCAAATGAAATGGTCTGGACCTAAGCAGGGAGCTCTGTTGGTGACTGCGTTTCTATCACTGCCTTGACAAGATGAAACCAATTTACTGGAGGGGAAGGTTTGCTCCTCAAATTGCAAACGAAAGCTCATCCTTCGTGTTTGTTGGATGACATTCCTCTGCTAGACACCTAACGTGTCAAAACAAACAGGTACCAACCAACCCAACCCAGGCTGCCACAGCCTGAACCAACAGAAGCATCAACCAGCAGGTCAAGGGAGGTGATTCTCCCCATCTCCTCTTATGAAACCTCACTGGAGTCCCCAGTACAGGAAGGAGTCAGCTCAGAGGAGGCCACAAGGATGATCAGAGGGCTGGAGCATCTGTCCTGTGGGGATGGGCATAGGGAATTTGGGCTGTTCACCCTGGAGAAAGCTCTGGGGGACCTTATAGCAGCCTTCCAGTGCCTGGAGGGGGTGACAGGAGAAAGATGGAGAGGGACTTCTTATGAGGTAGTCTAGTGATAGAGCAAGGGGGATCATTTCAAGCTAAAAGAGAGGAGATTTAGAATCATCATAGAATTATTAGGGGTTGCCTCCCTGGAAGCATTGAAGGCCAGGTTGGATGGGGCTCTGGGCAACCTCATATGGTGCAACCTGGCCATTGGAGGTGGTTAGAAGTAGATGATCTCTGAGGTCCTTTCCAATCTAAACCATTCTCTGATACTATTGTTCTATAGTTCAAGAATAAGGTGCTGAGCCAAGGTATGAGTTACCTCATATGAGCTGTAAGGTCTTTGAAACAGAGACAGACCTTCATGGGATCTTGTCTCAAGAGAACACCAGTAACACCCAACATTTTAGTACCGGTCACCTGCTCTAGTATTATCCTCTAGGGTTGCATGAAACCAGAAAGACATTCAGCACCACATACGTGGTTTGTTTAGCAGTTTCATTCAGCCCTTGCGACCCAGGGTGGGCTGCAGGGTCATACTTGGTCCTTCTGTGACTTTGTGAGTGCCACTCAGTCTTCACCTGCATCTACTCATGTTCAGGAATTGAGAAAAACAGTCCCCCCCTCAACAGAAGCTATGGCATGCCTCCTTGAAATGGCTATTCTCTGTTGTGATAGGAGAATGCTCCAGGGCAACACCAGGGCAAAAGGAGATGGGGTGGATTAGTGGGAATGAGGGACAGCAGAAGATACATGGGGCAATAAGGAAGCACAGCTTGGCTCCTGTGGTACCACATGCTGTGTGATGGATGGTGTTGATGCTTCATGACTTTGCAAGCTAAACCTTTTGCTGCTCATCTCTGGGGCTTCTGCATGCCTGAGCACAGCTGTACAGCAACACAACACTCAACAACACAACTAGAACCCAACTAGTTCCATCTGAACATGGCATTGGAACAGGCTGCCCAGGGAGGTGGTTGAGTCACCATCCTGCATGGGTTTAAAGACCATTTAAGTTACAGTCTAGCGGTGAACTTGGTAGAGAAGGATGTTGTTTGGACTTGATCTCAAGGGTTATTTTCCAAGCTGAATGATTCTGTGATTCTATAAGGAGAAACATCTTTACTTTGAGGATGACAGAGCCCTGTCCCAGGCTGCTCTTAGGGGTTGGGGAGCCTCACTTTGCTGAGTGTCCTGCTCTGGTGAGATTCCAAACTCACCTGGATGCCAACCTGGGCAACCTGCTCTGAGTGACCCTGCTTTAGCAGGGGGGTTGGACTAGATGATCTCCAGAGGTCCCTCCCTGCCCTCACCATTCTGGGGTACTGGACGCAGCAAAAAGCAGCGCCCCAGCCCAAGGGGCTGTGTGTCTGCCACTCGTTTGGCATAAAAGGACCACGGCGAGCAAACACGAGAAGAGTGTGCAATTCCCTCTTGTCAGAAATGAGGACAGAGAGCAGCACATGAACGGCACAAAGGCAAATGAATAAAACATCCCTGCAGATACTGCAAACAGCTTCAGAAAGAGGAATCCATCCACGTCCGCCAGAGCTGCCAGTGGGAGTTTTGTCTGAGCACAGGGAAGGGAAGCAGGCACGTGGAAGGCTGGGATGGGTGGGATGAGCTCAGACCCAGGCAGCTATTTCACAGACAGAGTAATTCAGGCTCTGGCTCGCTCCCAAAGGGAAGGTGGGTATCTCAATGGTCTCCATCACCCAGAAAAAGAATAGGATATCTAGCCCTAGAGTATGATTTCTACCCTGCCCATTCCTGACCCTATTCAGCTGTTCTTGTAAGAGCAGTTTTAAATAAAAGGGCCAGACAGAAGCCTGTTCTTTCATCCCAGGGCAGGGCAACAGGACATTTTTAGGTAGGAGAGGTCGGCTGCTGTGAATAGCTCATTGCACAGGAACTGCCCAGGATGGAGTTCAACCATCTAATTTAGCATCCCCTGTGTCTCCTGCCTTTGACATGGATATAAGGAAATAATGCATTTCCCATTTCCCTGTGTCCACTCTACCCAGCTCTGCCTCAGATAAGCGTGAACGGGCTCAGATAGAGGCCAATAACAAATGGAAGGACTACTTTTTCAAGCAGAAGCCTTGGAAACCAAGGCAAGTGAAGCAAACGCACATCATCGAGGTTGGGAACCACCACTGCAGCTCAGAGGACTCCTTGCACAGAAGGATGCCAAAGACTCAGCAATGATAGTCACCTTCTGCTGCCTTCCTTCTGCACCCAGAATGGGTGGAAATACAGTGGAAATATAAAATCATGCAGGATTAATCTGAATTAGGCCCATTTCCAGGGTTGTATTATGTGGAAAGAGAGAGCATAAGAGGTTTTAATGAGTAGTAGGAGTGTGAATCCCCTTGTGGCTGCAGGATCTGTATCTCTGAGAGGCCAACCAGCGCTGAAGGTTATATATGAATAAACAAAGAACCAGAGCAGAGCTCTATTTTGGGTATGGTGTGGCCACTTCAGAGACCTTCCTGGCACAGTTGGACATTTCATACATAGAAACAGATCTTGGGAAGAAATTCCTCACTCTGAGTGTGTGGAGGACACTGGAACAGGTTGCACTAGGAGGTTATGGATGCCTCTTCCCTGGGAGTGTTTAAGGCCAGGTTGGATGGGGCTCTGGGCCTCCTGGTCTAGTGGAAGTAGTCCCTGCCCAGAGGTGGTGGCTGGAACTAGATGATCTCTGAGTTCCCTTCCCACCTCAGCCGTTCTATGACTATGAGAACCCAACCCGTGGATTTGTGTCAGTCCAGAGGATTTTCAGAAAACTGCTAAAGAACCCAGGTCCTGCGAGGAGGGGGAGATTCAGGGGGTCGGTGGTGGCACCTGTGCTTCCCAGGAGTGGCTCCATTGCAGCACAAACGCTACCTATGCCCCACAGAGGCTGCTTGTGCCCTGAGCTCCCCTTCTCTGCACGGGGCATTTCAGGGCTCTGCTTCCAAGTGGGTTACCATGTACTTCACTCCACTAAAACTGAAGGAAGGTGGTGTTTGGTCAGGCAGGCTCTGCCTGGCACAAAGCAGGGCTCCAGCATCTTCTGCGATGCCCAAGGAGTAGGTTGCAGCATAGATCTAGCCTGAAGTAAGACAGTCCTCCATGTCTCACATCTCCCCGAGGAGGGGGCCAGAGCAGAATACATAACAGCCTCTGTGCTTAGAGTCCAGAAAAACCTGTGTGGCTCCACATAGAATCATAGAATCCTTAGGGAT
>VZRI01012091.1:1017009-1114822 GCA_013397515.1 Upupa epops | reverse complement strand
TCAGCAGGACCTTCTTCCCAGGGAGGGTCCCGGAGCACTGGACCAGGCTGCCCAGGGGGGCTGTGGAGTGTCCTTCTCTGGAGACGTTCCAGCCCCGCCTGGCTGTGTTCCTGTGTGACTTGGTCTGGGTGATCCTGCTGTGGCAGGGGGATTGGACTGGATGATCTTTCCAGGTCCCTTCCCATCCCTAATGATTCTATGATTCCCTGGTTCAGCTGGGAGAGCACCAGTAGGGGTGACTGCATCCACAGCCCCACTGGCAACACCTTAATGTTGCATGGAGATTCCCTAGAAAACCGCGGTGTTTAACGCACTGCTGCTTCTCTTTTATCTCCCTCTACCCTGGTAATTCTCTGCACTCAAGGCAGTAACCAAAACCATGCAGGGAAAGCTTCTCCCTGGGGGAACCGCATTAAGGGATGATCTCTGGAAAGCCCCACCAAGCCCAGAGAGCTTAAGGAGGTAACGCTGAGACAGGGGAGTTCAGTTCTTTCCACGGGGGTTTGGACATGACTGAAGCCATTGTTGCTCCAATTTCCTGCACGAAATCCACTTGGACTGGGCTGATGGATGAGCAAAGCAACGTCAGCTACCTTTGGACACACAACTTAGGGAGACAAACATTGCCTGGAGCAGGCGACAGCAGGGAAAACACTCATCTCAACAAGAGGAGAGGACAACCTGGCCACCCAGTGACCTGGGCTGACCTGTGAGGAGGGAGCCTTCTCCATGACCACTTTCCCCAGTTGCTGTTACTGTCCCAGTCTTCGATCCTTTCTAACCCAGACACGGAGAGTTTTGTTGAAGTACTTTGAAGCTGCTGCCTCTGTTGTAGATCTGAGACCAGCTCTGGTACCTGACAGCTCGTGCTTCCCATCCTCCCACCTACCTTAGCCTGATAAAGTCATTCTCCACCCTTCCTTGCCTCTAAATAGAGCGTCAGGATGAGCTCTGAGCAGACACCGAGGGGAAAACAGGACTGTGCCATCACACAGCGTACAGGCTTTGATCTGGAACATTGAGACATCAGCATCTCCCTCCACATTTTCCCCTTGAGTAGTGGTTTAGGCCAGCTGCAACTGACGACTGAGTGTTGAGAGGGCAGGCAGAGCCACTGGTGCTGTAGCCGCTTTCATTTCCCCATCTCTGTGTTTCTTTCATGACGTTGGTGCCGCTTGTTTACCACAGCCCCTAGCTGAGCTCTGCTCACAGATAGAAGGCGATGAGGCTGCTGCTCACGTAAGGGAAGAAAGAAAATGATAATCAGAGGGTTTGACCTTTGCAAAGGCTATTTTAAAACGTCCACGTTTCCCCCCATTCCTCCGCAGCTGGCCATAGGGCAGGAGAGGTGAGCTGGAAGCTCGCAAGGCTTGACAAGCTTGTGGTTGGCTTTGATGGAAGGCTGGCACCTGAACAAGCACCTCAGAGCGCTTTCACCAGCTTCTAATTGCTGTTGTGATGGAAGAAGCAGCTCTCTAGCTCCAGTGCAGCGGTGGGAGGAGATGGCACAGCAAATCCTGCGCCATGTCACACCTTTCCTGCAGGGTTTTCTCAGCAGAGGCAGGATCTCTTCTCCTCCTGTGAAACCTCCCACATCCCAGAGCAAAGTTAGAAGTCTCTGGGAGCAAACAAACATCCCCTCTCCACCAAAACGACCTGTTAGTGCTCATCACACACTCGCTAAGCCTCTCCTTGCTGCAGGAGTGGTGGTTCCCCACACAAGTTTCTCCTAACTATCCTATCCTAACACATCGAGGCGACTCTGCAAGCTGCAGCTGATGCTCCACCATGACCTGAGTTTACCGCAGACACCGCACTGCTGGTCCAGACTTCCAGCTTCTGTTGAAAACAATTCCTCACGAGCAAGCCCCTACCATGTGGAAAGAGATGGGAGGTTTGTAAAGCTCGGAGGATCGGCCACCTTAGCCTGAAGTCAACTCCTGTAGAGAAGCAGAGATGGCAGAGAGTTTCAGGTTTGACAGCAGGATGCAAAGAATTGACTTGGATGAGTGAACCCGAGTGGTTTGAGCCCTTGGCTGTTACCTGAGCACAGCTTGGGCGACTCAGAGCCAGACCAAGGCTGATGGAATGGCACACAGACACAAGCAAGGTCAAGCTCTCGGGAATCCTCTTCCCTGGTGAGGCCAGAGAACTGCCATAGACCAAGAGAAACAGCATCTCTTGGCTCCTTGTTGTCTCACTGGTGATGGCTGACCTTCCCTCCTCTTTCTCTGAGAAAACGCCCTGACTGAAGGAGAGAAGCTGTTTCACTTCCCCGAACTAGGAACCTCCTCATCAGAATTAGAGTTTAGTGGGACCTCTGATCCAGATGTTTTACATCTGGAGAATTAAACCATCAGGGAAGTCTGTTCATTCCTCTGCAAGGAAAGGGGGAACAAGCAAGCCAGAAGCAAATGGGATGCCCAACGTAAGCTGGAAGGTTTGTAGCAGAGCTGGGAGATACCCTGGTTAGATGAATCCTCATCAGCTGCTGGAGCTGCAGATCCCTTCTCCTTCACCAGGACAGTGATGAGGACAGTGAGCCAAGAGGTGGAAGATGAGAAATGGGAATTGTAAAGTCAAACAACAGCAGGTTTTGAGGGACCTCAAAAGATCATCAAGTCCAACTTCCCATGGGAAAGGGAGCCTAGATGAGGTTAGGTAGCACCCTGTCCCATCCCACCTTGAAAGGCTTCAAGGATGGGGACTCCACCACATCTCTGGAGAGGTTGTTCCAGGGTCTGATAATTCACACTGTAGAATATTTCTTATCTCAAGATAAAATCTTTCCTGCAGCAACTTGTACCCACTGCCTCTCGTCTTCTTCGTGACCACTTGTGAAGACAGAGCCTCCATCCTCTTTGTAGCCACCTTTTCATTACTGATGAGGTCCCCCCTGAGCCTTCTCTTCTCCAGGGAGGAAAGACCTAGCTCATTGAATCTACTCCAGGTGAGAAGGAGCACTCAACATGAGAAGGAAGAAGAGCTGTGAGAAGCTTCTGGGTTCCAAGAGAGGCTTCTGAATTCCAAACCACTGTCTCCCAGCAAACAAGCGCATGTTGGGCAGGAGAAACCAGACGATGCAGTAACAAACAGGAAGATGCACGGTCCATTCCTTGGCAGATGCAGCCTTTCTGGCCCAGCCTCAAGCCCTCCCCTCGCCCCCACACGCTGGGCTCAGGTCCCACTGCAGGCGTCGTGTACGGCTCAGCGCACCCGGGTCAGCGGGGAAGCGGAAGAGGTGCAGAGCGATGCCTGGTTACACACCTGCCAGCTTGGCACCTGGTTGCTTCCTTCTCTTTTTCCCTCCCCCCACCTCCTGGAGACCGAACATTTGTCCACAGTTGCCACGATGTGCTTCAGCCAAAGCCCAAGCAACTTCAAATGCTGCTGCTTTAGGAAAACAGAAGATCAGACTCACAGAATTACGATGGTTGGACGAGACCTCCAAGATCATCCAGTCCAACCATCAACCTGACCCCACCATGCCCACTAAACCTTGCTCCCCAGGGCCACAGCTGCTGGTTTTTTGAACACCTCCAGGGATGGCGACTCCTTTGTTGTTGGTAACAAAGCTGGTGGAGAACAAAGGTTTGACCACATGCGGGGAGGTGGAGCAACTCAATCGACTGGGAAATACTGTTCTCTTACTGTATTTTACTGCTCTGATCGTGTGATTCTGCCTTTTCAGAGTACCAGAGCAGATGAGGCTGGAAGGGACCCCAAGGATCATTGAGTCCAACCCTTGAAGCTAAAGAAGTCCAGGCTGGATGAGCTGGCCCAACACCCCATCAAGCTGAGCCTTACAAGTGTCTACACTTGTGGGATCCAGCACTTCCCTGGGCAGACCATTCCAGTGTCAGATTGCTCTCAGGGTGAAAAACATGGAAGAAAAGAAGTAATTAGTAATTAGATGCTGAATTCTTACCTGCTCTACGTTCGGTTGTGGATCCTTCTGCAAAGGGAACTCATCGGGCAGCTGGAGAAAGTCTGAGATACTGAGAGGTATTTAACTGAAGCAAGATGTCACCGTGGACCTGCGGAACGTGGCCCTGGCAGGAGATCCCCATAGCAGAGCTGTGGTGATGTTTTCACGGGAGATAAACTGGGTTGGGAATTTTCCTCCTTTAAAAGCCAGCTCTGCACAGCTGCACCATCTCGTGGTGTGACCAAGCCCTGCATAGCCCCAGCATCAAAACCCCTCCCCAGTTCCACCCAACTTTGATCGTGGAGGTATAAAACCCAAGAGCATCCATGGCCCGGCCATGGCTACACTCATCACAGTCACCCCAGACCTCCCCCAGCTTCCGACCTTTCTTGCCTGCTCATCCTCCTCTCTGGGACACAATAGTCCAACGCTGTTCCAACCACAAGCATCATCATCCCCAAGATTTGCTTGTAGCCCTCTGGCTATTATTTCAAGATCTGTTGAGCAGGCCAGTGGACTATTCATCACCTGGACCTGCCTGAACTGAATTACAAAGAAGTGATCAAGGCTCCGCTCGCTCTTTAGAGGAAACACTAAAGGGAAAATTAAGAGCACCAGAGCCCCGTGACGCAGAGCCACGGGCAGGACCTGTACGTGCTCAGTCTTAGCCCTATTGTTCCACAGCACGTGGCCCTGCTAAACTAGAAAGGGGCTCAGGTCTCGACAAACATCTCCTCGTAAATGCACGTGTTCATGAATCATGGGATCATAGAATCCTTAGGGATGGGAAGGGACCTCGAAAGATCATCCAGTCGAATCCCCCTGCCACAGGATCTGCCCAGGACACCCGAAAGTGTCAGCTATACAATAGAAATTTTATGTGCAGCCACAGCTCTCAGCTTCTCATGGGATGCAGTGACCAGGTGATTAGGTGGAGATTAGAAAAGAGAAATCCTAGAGACTCCTCTGGAATGGTTGTCCTGTTGGACACACAGAGGAGAGCGTGGCAGACTTCTGTACTCTACTCCTGGGGCCAAACCTGCCAGCACGTGGTTCACCCACACCCAGCTTCCTCAGCATCACACTAAGTGCCAAGAGCTAACTCGGAGATGAAAAGCAGCTTCCTGTGGTCAGCACAAACTCAAGGAGAAGGCAGCTTCCCCCAGTCCCCTCCAGTTTGCTTAGGGTGGAAAAGCTGTCTGACCACAGACTGGAAATCACTGGTTAACTCAACACCAGTGTCAGGTCACCTGCTCCAAACCACCAGCCCAGGACGGGCCCTCAAGAGGCTCTGCCCAGCGCTGCACAGACAGGTGCCACTGCAGCCTGGAAGGAGACGCAGCGATGTGTCTCCTGATCCACCCTCAGGCCCCAGCTTACCCTGCAATCCAAGAGCAGCCAGGGGAGGAATCACCCATCTGCTTCACAGTGGGATGCAACATGACGGGTGCTGCAAGCAGGAGCTACAGCAGGGTTGTACAGGAAACCAGTATCACAGGAGACCAGGTCGGAAGGGACCCCAGGAATCATCCAGTCCAACCCTTTAAGCTAAAGAAACAGTTTAGATGAGCTGGCCCAGCACCCTGTCAAGCTGAGCCTTAAGACTGTCTGAAGGTTCAGAATCCCAGGGGAGACCATGCCAGTGCCTGATTGCTCTCAAGTGAAAACTATTCCTCTGGAGTCCAAAAGGAATCTCCCCAGGACCAAGCTGTATCCAACACCTCTTGAGATCCCTTGTGATAAGGGAGTCTCCATCTCCTGGGTAGCCCCCCCTCAAAGTACTGGGATATGGCAATATGACCCCCCGCCAGTCTGCATCACCTTCCCCACCCTACCCCATCCCAGAATCCAGGATGTTGCTCCCCTCTCATCTCCATTTTCCAAAGAGGCTTCAGGAGCTTCAGAAGCAGCAAGATGGTTTAATTCAACTCTCAGCAGGTTAACAAAAGAAGAAGGGGAACGGAACCCGCCTGCCAACCATGCTGTCAGAAGCAGCCCTTGATGCTTAGCAGTCAAGACTTTAATCTTTAATAAAGCCCAGCGAGTCCAAAGAGCTGAGACGGGGACGGAATAAGAACTTTCTGGCCTGATTCTGTAAAGCCTTGGCTTTGCACCCCTCCCTCCCTCCCTCCCTCCTGCCCCTCCCCACTATTTCTCCAAGGGCAATGTGGAAGGAGAAGGAGATTTCTGGGGGCGACCTCAACTTCAGGCATTAGCAGACGTGAAGAGGATGAAAAAATAACACAGAGAGTTTATTGTCAAACCAAATCAAAGCATGAAGAGTAAAAATAAATCACAGAGTTACACTGGAGAGAAATTTTGGTTTTCATCACAAAAGCTCATTAAAACCCAACCAAGAAAACAACCCACTGTCAAGCCCATCACTCCTCCACCAACCCTCAGACTCCGCCGAGTGCCGCGTTTTATGGCAACGCTGGGAATGCAGAGGTGCTGGGTGTTGCGTTTGCACGAAGGAAAGCATCAGCCCTCGTTTCTCAGGAGGAACGAGCGGTTCTGAGGGGGTGACATGGCTTAACGGTAACTCCTGGGTGTTGTCTTCAAGTAGCACCAGCCTTGTCTTAGCTGGAGTCCAGCCTGAGGTGATGGCTACGGCTGGCGGGGGACCAGCAGCAAGTCGTTCCTTCATCCAGCATCTTCCTGCGGTTTACAGCCTGATCAAACGTGTCTACATCACCAAGTGAAAAGGTGGCTGCAAAACCAAACGACGCCGGTGGCACGGAGCAGGGCGGTGGGAGACGCAACGGCAGCACGGGGTCCTGCAAGGTCCGGGGGGGCCACAGCTGAGCTGACAACAGTGATTCCCTCAGAAACGCAGTGATTTAAGAGACACCCAGCTCTAACCTTTTAAAACTGCTGTTTGGGTAGGTGTGGAATTGCAGACGCAGACCCGCTCTACCGAGTCGAATGGCTCTGTTAGGTCCAAGGTGTTTGTGGATGTCCTGTGCTTCAGGAATGCTGGTGAACGTGGCACGAGGCAGAGGGCAGCCCCCTCCTCGGCACAGCTCCCTTCCAAAGAGCCCTCCTAAGGTTTTCAACAACACACGCCTGGAAGCCTTTCAAGGCTGTGTCTGCCAACCTGTCCAAGCCAATACACTTAACCAACGATCATCTGTTTTCCTGTAGCTCCAGCAGAACCTGCAGAGGAGCCCAGGAGAACTCTGCCTGCTCTCCTGCCAGCATAGCTGGGTCGGTCTGCACAGAGAAGGTCGCTTGCCAGGAAAACCTGCTGGAGACTGCAGGATCCCCTGGAGCTGCAGCCCACCTGGAAGAGCCCTTCCCATCTTACAGGGAATTTTTGGGGCTGTTTGCTTCCCTTTGGAGTCACAACATAATAAGAAGGGAAAACACCACAAAATAACCTTGGAAGGCAGATGCAGACCATCACGTATTTAGTTTTGCAGACACTTCAATCAGTCAGAACAACAGTATCCTTCTCCCCACTATCAACAAGCTGGATTATGATTTTGTTTCTTGTTTTACTGGGTGAAAGAAAGGCATCTTTATCCTAAATAGCAGCTAAGGAGATTGGTAAAACTAATTAAAAACAAATTCATACGATAAAATCAAAACCCCCAACCCACCGGTACAAAGGAAAGGCAGCCTAGGTCGTTCCAACCCATCACAGGAATAACTAGAAGTATTTTTAATTGCAACTAACAGGCTATCTTAAGCCAACTGCTTCTCCTAACAGGCCTGAGGTTCTCTGCTCAATAAAGCATGAGTATGTGCCTTTTCCTAGAAAGGAAGGCTCTGCTTAAGTCTTACTGTGTCCGATAAAAAGTCCCAAAATAGACTTTTCCAAGCAACTAAAGTGTTTGATTCGGATGCTCATTTGGATACGGCAGTGATGTTAAGAACAGCTTATTGAAGCAGCTGAAGTCAGCCCTTCAAAAGAAGGCACCCAGCTTTGAGACTCCAACAAATGATTGTATGATCTCATGCAAGAGATGGAAATAGCTGGAACATCTGCCAGAGTCACCACCAATTTATTTAGCAGAGTTCATCAGTAGTTCATCAGCTCTGTTTGCACAAGCAGGTGCCAGGGCAGTCTATGAGGAATCCTATACACGACTTAAAAAAAGAGGAGAGGGGGAGGAGAGCTGAACAGAGACGGGGCGAGGGGGGGGGATCTGCTGCCTAGCAGGAAGAACGTCCCTGTCACATTAGGTGGTGGCTGCTCCTGAAGGAGAAGTGCAGACATTCGTTTGATTTCCCAGAGAAGTATTCCATGCACAAGTAACTATATTGTCAAAATTCCTTTTTCCTTTTATTTGAGACAGGCAAGAAACCATCGAAAACCTGATTGACAACACTTCTCTCTCCTGAAAACACTCGCACTGCTTTCTCTGTAGTGTTTCTCAAGTATCGCTGGATTGTTCATTGCATTAAAGTGTAAACAGCTCCATCATTAGAACCAAAAAGAAAATAAAGGAGAAAGAAGAAAGGAAACATCGCCATTGCTTAACTCCTCTGGGAAGAGCTTCCCCATAGATCTTTGACAAGAAAAAAAATACAAGAAAAAGAAGTCAGCTGGATTTTTTACAACATAATGCGAAACAGAAGACGGACAAGCTGGTTTTGCATAGTTAGCCCAGAGATTATTCCTTTTAAGCAATCGCCCCACGCTAAGTCTCACCTGCTCTGCTCACCCCCAGCAAAAGGCAAAACATCACAGCACCTTGGAAATCAGAGGCACAAACTTGGGAGGGGGGGGGGTGGTTGTGTTTCGTTGCGTTTTACAAAGAGGGCTGTGCGGCACCGTGGTTTACATCGCTTCAAAAGAACCCGCCCAAGGTAGGGTGGTGTGTTCGTCAAAGAGATGAGCTGCAGGTTCTTCCTTTCTCTTGGCTTTTTTTTTGCCAACACCCAAGTTTCAAACGCTGCGACATCAGCACACACCAGTGTCATTCAGATCCTTTATTGTCCCCAACCAGTCTAATCCAAACCGTGCTGTGAGAAAAGTCATTGCGTACACCGAGAACCAAACCCCTCCACGCGGTGAGCTTCCTCCACCCGTAACTTCCAAACACACACACACACAAAAAGATGAAGGGGTAAAACAAAGAGAGAAAGCCCTCTTGCCAAGGTACCGAACCGAACGCAGCGCGGCACCGTATGTCTGCCACGACCTCCCGTCCCACACCTGCCACCATCCCTGGTGGTTCGCAAGCACCCTGCGCACAGCCCTGGTTTACAGATGGCAATTTAATGGTAACACTTGGGTTGAAATTCAAGAATCTAAGGCTTTCTGCCTTACAGCTTTGTTTAAAAATACCTATACAGGCAAAGAAAACACCCCCTTGTTTTGAACCCACCATAAGAAAGGACAACGGAACTTCAGGCCAGGCAGCGTTTCTTTCCAATGTCCAACTGGGAAAGACCTTTGAATACTAATAATATCCAGAAATAGAATGAAAACCCCCGGGTTTACAACAGCCCCGGTGACCTGCCTATGGAAACAGGCAAGAGCTTCAGGAACTGGGTTTCTTTTCTACTTGAAAAATCTCCTGTTTGAAATACAATCAAATACCCGTATAGCGAATTTTACAAGCACTCCACTCAGGGTCTGACTTTACGGACAGAAGTGTATTGCTCTGTTCAAACCTAGGAGCTCTGAACTATGCAGACGTCTCTGTAATCACGCCAACAGAACAACTTGAGATTTTCAAGTACGATGATCGCGTCCAAATAAACCAGGGCGGCTCGATCCCTCCGGCCAAATTTGAATACCGAGGGAAATCCAAACCTGACTGCAGAACTCTCCAAGATTTAGTCAACGGGAAGGAGTTAGAAAAATCCATCTATTAAAAAAATACCTTTGGAAGTTATGGAGAACACTCAAAAATATTATCAGAGATCAAAGCGATAGCGACGTTTTTCCCCTCTGTCAAAAGGTAATGCTGTAGTAAGTTAAATAAGGGTTTGGTTTTGGGGTGTTTTTGAAATCTTAGGGCTTTCCAAGAGCCAACCCCCCCCCTCGATACAGAACAAGTATGGTCTCACCACCAGAACCGTTCCTCCAGAAGCTGGTGCCGAAGTTCAGTTGTCCATTGTGTGTGGATTTGAGAACGATACAAGACACTTGAATAATCAACATTCATTCACAGACTTAAGGCAACTGGTTCGTGAAATCGCTGCTTTCAGAAACGCAAACGGGTGACGCGGTTCGTCTCACGTACAACAGGTCACGACCGTTCCACGACGGCGTCTCGGTGGGGTTCTCTATTGTCTCATGGGAAGATTGTTTGGTCTAACGCTAGCGAGAAAGTCTTGGACTTTTTTTTCCAGCCATTCCTATCATACCTGCACAGCTAACTACAACCTGAATAGTTCCCTGCAAACCGTGTTTGAAGCCCTGGAGGCTACAAGCACGGTTGAAAATACTGCTCAGCGAACAACTTTTTGGCAGCTTACAGTTTTCATTGCTCTGAAGTCAAATACAAAACTAAACAACCTCAAACTGAAATGAAGCGTTAATGGACTAACCAGAATCCATACGTCCTTCTCTCTGCTTTGTTTAAGCGACACGGGTGTTTACTCCTACCTGGCCAGTTTTTGCTGTGGCACACAATCCTACAGTACTCAGGTAACGTCAACCGGTTAAGGAAACAAAAACGGTGATGCCGTACAGACTCACGAGCGACACGGGACCGCCTCCACCATCCCTCGCTACGAGCCACGGCCGACAGCTAGAGCACAGCTGCACTGCACGGGGCAGGACGTCCTTCTCTATTCTACTCACTGCCCTTCTATGAACGAAGCTGTTAAGCTGCTTCACCAATGGTTTAGACGAGGACGACGATCCAAGTCCATCGCAAAAAAAACCCCAACAAAACGTGAATCATTTCGTTCCCAGTCGTCAAGGCTTTCTGAGAAAAAGAGAAAAGGCAAAGGGGATCTGCTCTTGGGAATTGAGAAGCACCAACTACTGCAGGTAGTCTGCTCTGGAGACAGCCACACACTGCTGTAATTTGTGTGTTTGCAGATGTCTGGAGCGGGTAAGGAATCAAAGGTGACACTGGAAAAGGAATAATAGGGGGAAAAAAAAGGCGCCTTGTTCTTCAAAGGGTTAAACTATTAAAAGTTCTCTTTTGGAAGGGTACTCGTGCCACTACAGAAGATGCTAAGCTGGTTCTCAGATTCAGAGATGAGACTGACTCGACTCCGAAGCAGAGGACCAATTTTAGTCTACACTAGTAACTTCTGCCCATCTAGTGAGGCTCGATAAAGCTCCCAGTTTCCACCTTATACCTTGGGGAAGGGGAAAATCGAATCAGAGCTGTGAGGAAAACACTTTCTGCAGGTTGGTATAAACCAAGGACAGGAGAGAGCTTCATCCCAATTAAAAAAAAATATTAGAATATTAAAAATAATCGTTTAGCAGGTCGCCTTTAACTGCTATCACCCTGGTATATCAGATACCATAGGATTACTACGTAGGGGTGGGTTACGAAGCCTGCGTTTTATTTATTGCCCAAGTTTGCAGCTTACAGAAAATGTTTCATAGCACAGGCACAGTGGCAAAAACAGTATAACAGCCGATGGTCAACTCCATTTGGTGAGTATACAGTAGCAGCAATTAAAAGAAAAAAGTACTCCAAACAGCTCAATACAGATGCAGCTTACCCAGGTGGGATGGGTTGGTTTTGTTGTTTAAGAAAAGAATCTTCAAACTAATAAATAGATCTCCTCCCCATTCTCCCAAGGTAATGGTTTTCCAAAAAAATAACAACCAAACGAGAGGCATCGGCAGTTGTGCGTAAGCGGAGAGACAACAGAACTTCATCTGTCTAGAATGAAAGGTGCTTTAGATCTCCCAGCCACCTTCTTCGCTCAATTCCATCCTTCCCTAAACACTCAAACCAACTGCAGATACGGTCAAACCCGTGCCCAAAACGGTTATCAGTGAACCAACCGTGCGGTTAACCCAGATCGCCCCTCCCACAAGAAGCTGAAACCTTCGGAGCGTGACAAAATGGGATACAACTTAACGTCGTTGTGGAGACAGGAACCCAGCATCTTTGTTTTCAACTTTGTCCTTTGTTATATATTACAGTGCTCTATAAATTTTTTTTTTTCCTTTTTCCTTTTAAAGCATTTAGACAATACAAGACTAAAAGATGTCTGGAAATACGTCTTATACAAAAATGAATTCTTCTCTTAAAATAACATTCAAAAAGGCACTTCATTCTGTAAGAAAAAATTCAGAGTCAGGTCAACTGCTCTAAGCAGGGCTGTGTGTGTTGGGGGGGAGGGGTGTCAAATTGTCTGCATAGTGGGAGGGGAAGAAAGGGAGAGAAATTCGACTGCTGAAATACAAGCTTCTTTTTTGGCATGGTTTAAGAAAAGCTGATCCAGTAAAAGATGTCCATTTATGAAATTCGTTAAAAGAGTCCCATTTAAAATAGCTTCTTTTTGTGTTTCTTTCTTTTTTGTGGGTTTTTTTGTTTTGTTTTGTTTTTTTTCCTTTAAAAAAGTAGTCTGAACACATGACCTCAGGAGTCAGGTTTCTGAAGGCTTAATAGCATCACTCATGATTGTCCTTCGTGTGTCCAATGTAACAGGAAGATCAAGAGTAGCACTTCTGACAGGGGTGACGACGTCCCCAAAGCTTACATTTGAAAGAGCTGAAAAAGATGGAGACAGCCTCTGGCAACTGCAATCTAGGAGCGGAAGTCAGTCAAAGTTAAGGGCTACCTGTTGCAGAGTTTACGAAGCATACTGTAAACTTCTTCCTCTTTGCTTAGTCCTTCAAAGAAAGGAATAAGATCTAGCAGCTCTGTGTCTGTCATGTCATCAAACCAGGACTGCACAGGCACCTGAAACAAAGCAACCAACACATACTAAGATGTTTGCGCTGGACCAGGCTGCCCAGGGAGGGGGGCTGAATCACCATCCCTGGATGTGCTTAAAAATCGTGCGGATCCAGAGCTTAGGGACAGTGTTTAGCAGTGGCCTTGGGAGGTGTTGGGTTAATGGCTAGACTCAATGGTCTTCAAGGTGTTTTCCAAATTCAATGATCCTGTGACTCAATGGTACATGATGTGAAGAACATCCTAAGTTCATCAGGGAGTTAGAAAAACATCCGAGTTTTGCCTCTGCAGACGTCCTGCAATACCCACTGCTGTCACAGCAAGGCAAACTGCTATCATGAGCACTCAAGTACCAGGTTTAAGTCCACATGTGCAACACCAGCCCAAGTAACCTACATGCTCAGGTAACCTACATGACCCAACACTGTCCAGCATCCTCTGTTCCGCCTTCTTGATATTCAGAACAGACTGAAAAGAAGGCAGAGGTTATGGAGCTGTTCTGACACTTTATTTATGGGCTAGTCTTTTTTTCCCCTCTTCCTCTAAGTATTCCCAGAGTGAGTCACTAGACCTAGGCATGCAGCAACAACCCCTTCTGGCAGGAGGCTTGGGAGAAAATACTGAACCAGCGAGCACAGAACAGATCTCTGATGAAAATGTAAGACCTTAAAAGCGGGTTATAATGTACTTTTTGTATTATATAGATACACACATATAACAACTCTTCAGTATGTGGGCTGGATTCGGGGAAGCAGCTCTGTGTATCTCCAGTATCGAAGTCTACCGAGGTCTTTCTAAGACTATCCTGGATCTGGTTACAAGCTCTGGTTGCTGCAGAGACTCAAATTATCAGTTAGCTTGCAGCACTTTTCTAGACGTGATTCAACCGCTCAGACAAGGCCCTTAATTCCATCTCCCAAATTTCTACGGCTCATTATTTTCTTGGCACTGAATTCCAAGGCACCAAATGATGATCTGGATCAGGTTTTTCATTTTAACCACAAACATAAATTAGAGCTACAGCTCCTGGTTATAAATAGCAGCTTTCAACCATGTGTGGCACCAAAAATGTTTGCATGCAGTCAGTCAGGGCATCACAGTATCGAGATCTGCGTTTAAAACCTGAGCACTGCAAGATAAACAGCTCAGATTAAATAAAAACCCAACCCAAATGCTATCGCAGGGAGGCAGGACCAAGCAGAGCAGCGCTCAAGATAAAAATTTCCTACGTTGGTTTCAACAGCTCTCAAAAAAAAGCAGCCTAACAAACATCAAAGGCAACACAGGACAGCCTGGTGAAAGTCAGCGGGTCCAAGAGCGCTTCCAGCTTGCTGTCTTTGGCAGCTACAAACCAGATGTGAACATCTGTACTGATCGCAGCAATGGATGGAGCAAGTGCCAGAGCATTCCATCACAGCTTCTGCAGCTGACAGGGAACACAGCGAAACTGCACACTGCTCCCAGTTAGTCCCCCTTGAAATAGCACTGCCTGCCTTTTATCCCTATCCCTGAAGTTGCTCACTAGCGTTTCTAATTGTGAAGAGAGTTATCTCAATCGAAGGCAAAGCATGACACCACAACAGGATGTTGATTTTGTTCTTCCTCCTAAGCACAAATATGGAGCTCAGACAGGAGCCAGTAAAACATGAATTGTCTTGTCTCTCAAAATATTTCCATTCAGCTAATGAAAAAAGATGGGACTGCCCAAAGCAGCTCAAGCAAACCCTTGGTTCCACAATCAGGGCTCCAAAGGAACAAAAAACCCCAACAAAAAAAGATCTGTGCTGGATGGCTGCTTCGTTTTATAGGGCAGGGTTGGCTCTTCAGGTTCTATAGTGCTCGGGATTCCTCAAAACTGGAAGCAGATGAACAGTCATGATTATGACGACACACTGTCGGTCTGCCCCAATCCTTCAGTGATTGGCAGTAACCTACCTACAGGCTAAGAAAATCCAGAACCTAATGCAGTGAGTGTTCTGCCAGGCTATTTTCTGAATCACAGAAGCTGGGCAAGGACCAGAGAGATAAAGTTACGCTTGAGTACTTGGAATACTGAGAATACTTACTGCATTTTCAGGATGGAAGATGTAAGATGCAGGAGAATTATCTACTATAATAACTTTACTCAGCTCACGTCCCAGTCGACTCAGATCCTTCACATAATTTCCTCGGTGGAAAACACAGGATTCTCTAAAGAGCCTTGCCCTGAACACACCCCAGCGATCCAGTAAGTCAGCTACGGGGTCTGCATACTTGAAAAGACAAGACAGATACACCAAGTTAGCCCTGTGCAGGTCAGGCTGATTCACAGAACTACACAGACAAAAGGGGCACAGAATCGTTCCAGGTAAATTGCCCTTTCTTCGTTTTCTTCCCTGCTCTTTATTAACTAACACACACCCTCAAACCTGAGGAGATCAACAGAGAGAGGACACAGAACTAGGACCAGTGTCCTACACAGAGATCACTTGTACTCTACTGTTTTCTCTTATTTACTGATTAGATTTTGTTCTTAGGGCCAACTTAGAGCAGTAAGATGATGAATCCAGAGATTCCTATCATCGCTCTAAAACCAGCAAATGGACCGAAGCCGTTGCCACAGCCAATTCATTTCCATGTGCCTCTGAGACTGAACGGGCAAGGACGGCATGGCAGCCTGATGTAGCTTTTCAAACGATGCCCTTGGAGCGACGGAGTCAGAAGGAATCTTAATATTACCAAATTGCATAATTGGGCTATAAAAGATCAGACGAAGATGTTATTAGGAAGAATCTCCGTGTACAATACCGGGAGATTCTCATTTTATATAGATGAGATGATAGTTTAAGCGAGGCACAGCTCAGAATCCAGTAATTGATATAGTAGCTAAATAAACCAGAACATGAAATAACCATGTTCTTGAAAATGGTCGTTGTAACTCATTTCTGCAGGGAGGAATTACCTTGTTCCTAGATTTCAAACTGAGCAAGAAAATTGAGGTTGAAATCAATCTTTTGACTATGAAAGCTGCTACACACCTAACTGCTGTGGGAAATTGGGCCATTCTTTAGGTTTTTCACAATGTGACTGAACAGAATGTGGTAAGGAGAGCGAAGGGAAGAATCCTGATAAGAGGGTACTACGGCAGATCAAAGAGCCTCCTGCCCCCTGCCACCACCTCTACGTTAGGCTGGAGTAAAAGCTTAATACTCTTGAGTAATATTCAGAAATAATCAGCATCATTTGACAAAACAAGACAGCACAAATACAATACACTGGAAGAAGTGAAGAACTGAAGATGTCTACTACTGTCTACCACAAAACTACCTGACAGGCACTACTGCTACCAGAGACCAGAGGGCACAAAATATTCCTCTTTGATGTTTTGTTTTACCAAAAGGTCTGAATTTCTAACTCCAGGTGGCAATTGCACCCTGCCAGAACCAAAACCAAAAAGACCTCTTCCCAATTTTTGGAGGCAGTAAATTTCTGAATCACGGGTTGATCATATAGAGTTAAATAGTGTTATTTTATTTCATGCCCAGCTTTAATACTGCTTTACTCGCACGCTATTTGTTCTAATTTCTCACTATAACCATGGTAACTTGTAAGCCTTTCATATTGGCATTATGAGCAATGCATGGAGGCTACATTATGAGACAAGCCCATATGTGATGGGGTTACCATGGAAACACTTACCCACACACTAGCAGACAAAGTACACACTGTCAGACAAAGAAGCAGAAAAGAAGGGGAAAAAATTAAGATAGAACCAACTGTGGAAATAATTATCCATAGCAAATGCAACCAAAAGTCCACTGAGCAGCACCGTGAGGGCTAATGAGATGACAAGAGGAACAAACCTTGGCTAGACTGGCTGTGAAGAGTACACATTCAAAGAGCTCTCCCATCCTCTGAAGAAACTCATCCACGTGTGGTCGTTTTAATACATAAACCTGGAATGAGAACAGTTTGGTTAAGTGGTGTTGAAGGCAAATAAAAAAAACCCTAGACAACAAAACATTCCTGGTGTCCTAAAGCTTGAAGACACAAAAGTTAATGTGGAAGCAGTTCAAATGAAATATGGAAAGAACAGAAGTAGAGAGGATAAAAGTAGACATGGAGTAATGAGAGATTCAAATCCATGGGCTGCCAAGATCCATGCTGGTTATGCAGTCACAAATACTGTGCATCATCTGGAGTGATGCTTCTTGAGAAATCTCAAGAAGGCAAAGAGAGACAGTAGGGCTTCTCAAGAAATGAGGATTCAGACCTCTCAACTGAAATGATTTTGGTGCAGGTGTCTTCAGGTGCAAGAGAATAAATTAATCAGGTTTATTCCTTCCTTTACTGAGGAATAAATCTGATGAAACCTCTGCGATGACAGAAATGGCACAACAGGGAACTGTTTTGTTCCTGTGGCCAGTTCTTTCAGTTTCTGAAATTCCAGGCACTAAGTCCCACATCTCACTAGGGCTGTTATCAGTCATCTGGTTCTGCAGAGGGCTTTCACCAAGTGTTGTCACAGTAACATGGAATCACAGCATCATCAAGGTTGGAAGAGACCTCCAAGATCATCAAAGTTCAACCATCAACTCAATGTCACCACGGCCACTGAACCATGTTTTCTAGTGCCACATAACACCATGCAGAACATCTAGCAAATGCCACTTATCAAATCTAGAAGCAGAGTCTATTGTCTTCTACTGTGTCCTTGACATAAAAGCAGTAAATACTCCAGGCTCCATTTCAGCAACAGTCTGTTGTCATTTTGCACTGAGAACCACGCAGGCAAGCTGGGCTGTCCACTGTCAACAACCCCATTAGCAGATCTTTGAGCCTCCCTGCCTCTCTTTTCAGACTATCTGCATGCACAGAAAATAACCAAGATAAGGTAACTGCTGCTCAGCAACTCACAAGTAGCTGGCAACACACTGTGAAGCTGAAGAGGGGACTCTGCTTGAGAAATATTTTTCTATCTAGTTTGCTCTTAGATTAAAAGCTCGAGAGAAAACACTGGCGGCATTTTATCTCCTTCATTTGGCAAATAATCCTTAATACTGGAAACTTTAAGTGGAGGAGTCTGCTCTATATCTGGATTCAGGAAGAACTGCACGAGCGCTGCCATTTCAGGAATTTCTGTGATAAGCAGAACTAGGTTAATTGTATGTATTTTATTAGAGTCATATTAATAACGAGGTGAAAAACAGAAAGCACATAGAGAAAAAGCCTGAAGGAGACACAAATGGAAACGCCAGCTTGAGCGGAAGAGGAACAATTAAAGCCTTCAGCAAAAGAAGGGGGGAAAACCCAGTGGTGTAACAGGGACTTGGAATTGAAAACCTGAACGTGAAAGCAACGTTTTATTAAAAGCATCCAGGATGGAGCTGTACCTTAATGACCAAAACGTTAATTACTTTCTCACTTAACCAGCTCATAGCAGGAAGACATCGTCTGCTTCAAGTTATTTCTATCATGTTTAACTGAACTGTTTGTGGTCCCCTGAATTCAAGCAAAATGATTAAATTAGAGATAGCAATCCATAACCCAGATTTACTTTTCTTAAACAACCACAGTAGCACTTAACCGATCGATTGAGTGCATGTGACAGTTTATAAAGGAAAAGACAGTTAACAGGCACACTTCAACACCGCTCTCACTCCAGAGGACTACAGCAAGATTTCCTGTATTTCCCATAAACCAAGTCATTTCCTCTCCTGTAACAATGCCACTAATTTTTCACTTAAATCTTACTACACAGAGTTGTTCTCTAGGATTTCCAAATGGTATCTTCACATTTTTAAAGACACTCTGCATTTGGGTTCCCAAAGAGAGATTACGCCAGAGGGTAGATAGCAGGATGCCAGTTATTCCTTAACTCCACCATTCAAAAGAAGTGCTTAATTCTTTAGCTTTAAATTCTTTTTCTACACTTATTATTGAGGGCAGCAAAGGGACACCCTGAAGTCTTAAACTCATTTTTGGGTAATTAATACTGGAATCTAGTATTAGTTTCCCTTTTAAAAGTTAGCGTTTTCAGCAGCAGAAGAAGCTCTCCTTCCCCATCTCTGCCTGTGTCAGAGAAGTATTTCCACTTGGAATGTAATTACAAACTCCAAGCCAAGGATCTGAACTTTGTTGCTTGCAACACAACCCACCTCCTCCATACCGAGAGCATTCAGTAAATCAAGCCTGTAGCTACAGACCAAGAGCTCTTCAACCACAGGCTTGCGGACAGGAGTGGGATTATGAAAGCCAGTATTTGCCACAGGTGCTCTTACGGCAATTTGTAGGTCTAATACTGCAGCCAGACTATTTAAGCTGTAAGTAGTCGGTTTAAGTTGTATTGTTTCACTTTTACAGTGCAGAATCCACCTCCTCAACCTTCTCCTGCTCGTGTTTCCTTTGCTGTTTTGCCTTAAACCTTACCTACTGGGCTTCGGCCAATACATTCCCTTCTCATGTTAAACGTTTTATTAATAAATACAATCTCTTAGGATATCTCAGCATTATCTCTCCTTTATTCTCTCTAAAAAGCCCCAATTCACCCTTATTTTAATGTGGTTTTTTTTAGAACAACCTATCTTAATACTCTGGGTGGTTATTGTCCTTGGAAGGGTTTTTTTGAGAAGCATCCTACTTAGATCCTGGAAGCAAGTGCAACTGGTATCCTGGGCTACAAAATCTCTTTGGTTTACTCCACATAAAAAGCTTTCTTCAGCTGACAGTGCAGCTCTTTTCTCCTCTTCCTCCTCACTGGGAATTTCTTCCCCCCCTGTGCTATGTTAGAGGCTGGCCTTGAATCTCAATGCCACATGGTTATTTGTGGCTTGGCTTTTCCCTCTGCTGCCTGATGGCTTCAGTTTAAGTCTCTAGACTAACTGGCTCCTGGCGTTTTTGTCTGAGATTTATACACTGTCTTTAGGGCATTAAAAAGAAAACCCCCTGGATTTTCCGTGTTCCGTGCTCGCTAATTTCTTCCTTATCACAGCAAGATTTTAGAAAAACACAGTGTTTCCTTTGTGTTATTTAAAACGAACCCTATACTTAGGGTGTTAAGGCACAAACCCAGCACTAGGCGTGTTTTCACAGGATTCTGAACGTTCAGCTGCTGATGGCAGAACACAAGTAATTACCTTTAATTGTTTTCAAGCATTTGCTATTTCCACGTACATTTTCTGTACCTCAGAGCACTCCGAACCTAAGAAGGTTCAGGATTTGTAACTCAAAAGAGAAACCCAACTTGGTTTTAATCAATTAAATGGGATATGCAAAAAAAACCCCCCCACCTTTCAAAACCAGCTTTAAAATAACAAAATCTTCAAGTAATGACAAAGAAATCTGCCCACGACAACCCAAGCTCCTGTAATCTCCTGGGTTGTGGGCTGGCTGCATCTTCGTAACCATGAGCAGAGAGCAACGCACGTCCTTGAGCCTCGTCGTTCTGGTTCATGCAGTTGTGGTTGCCTCCCAGTGCAAGTAACCAAGAATAGGCCAGTTAGCATGGATACAGCCTATCCTGGATTACTTGAACCAGGCCACAGCCTTCTGTAAGAAAATCAAAGGACTTTATCCACGATGGAAAGGAAGATTATTATTCTAACAGCATTTTCCCCTTGGAATACAAAACACTGTGGACATCATGTTGGAAGTAGACAGGGCAAACATTTCTTTAAGCTTCTAACAACTATCAACAAGCAAATATAAACTGAAATTTAAAAAAACTCCACACTTAAAAACATAGTTTTACTCACTTAATAACCAAATTGCATTCCATTAGTAACAAATTAAACCCCTCCTGGCTGCCCTCTTTACTCTTGGACACCAAGGCACAAAGGTACTGTGAGCCAACCTGGGTGAAAGAGAAAGGACCACCACACCCTGCAAGTCTTCATTCAATGGGGATCACATCTATATTTAACACACAGTGCTAATGTGAGGGTTGTAATTGCCCTGCAATTGTTGAATGGGAAGTCTGACCTGGAAGAGAGGATGTGCTCCTGCAGAAGTTGTGTCAAGGGTACCAAACATTCTGAACACTTTTTCTCCAGCCACTACTTTCATCCCCAATAAGCTTCTTCTGAAGAGCACTCCTGGTTGTAACACATTTTGCCAGACCTTCACCCAGTTTCTGACATAATTTGGTAGAGCAGGGGACCAGCTCCAATTTCTTTTTATTCAGAGAACCAGAGAGAAAGGAGAGAACTGGCCTGAAGAGGGTCAGCCTGCATCAGAGCTGCCCTTTTGTATCTGTGCCATCACTTCCCACACAAAGTGCAGGATTCATCCCCTGTAACTTTAGCTGCCCTGTGGACAGGAACAGTGTCTGCAGGCATCTAAAGACCAACAGAAGGAAAGAGAAACCTCCACCCATGAGCTATTTCCTTGTAAAATAAAATGATAAACTTTTCTGAAGGCAAGAGAAGGGAAAAGGGGAGAGAGATGGGGCGTTCAGAAAGGCTATAATTTAAATAAGGGAATCTGCTTTATCCTAAAACCCTTTAAGAAGGAGGTTGTAGAGAGGTGGGAACTGGACTCTTTTTACAAGGAACAAGTGATAGGATTAGAGGAAATGGTCTCAAGTTACACCAGGGAGAGTTTAGGTTGGACATGAGGAAAACTTCTGCATGGAAAGGGTCCTCAGGCCTTGGCACAGACTGCCTAGGGAGGGGGTTGAATCGCCATCCCTGGATGTCTTTAAAAGTTGTGGAGAGCTGGAGCTTAGAGACAGAGTTTAGCGGTGGCCCTGGGACAGTTGGGTTCATGGTTGGACTCAATGGTCTTAAAGGTCTTTTCCAATCAAAATGATTCTATGATGATTTGAATTGTCCTCTCTACCAAAGAAGCAGAGCATCTCAAGCTCACCAAACTGCAGACTTTTTTGAATACCTTTGTTGTAGAACAAAATTCCCCATTTGCCATGAACAAAACTTGTTAAATAAGTAAATCTCAAAACTCTTTCAAATGCACAGCAATTGAATTTACCGCAACTTGTATTTTTGGTTTAGGAGATCTGAAAAACCTTGTTTGATTTCACATTTCTCCACCTGTTTTCCATGAGATTCTGCTCAAGTAAAACACTTTGCAAGGCAATCTCCTGCTGCACAAGGTACCAGGCTTAGCGGTAAAAAGCAGGTAGGCATTTGGACTATGGTCAGGATGGTTCCACAGCGTTTCACGTATCCTGTGGTATTTTAAACAATTGCAAGCGTTTCCAAGGAGAGGAGGTTTAGACTACATCGTTGAAGAAGTTCTTCAGTGCAAGGCTGGAGAGGCACTGGAATCAATTGCCTGGAGAGGCTGAGGCTGCCCCCTCCCTGGGGGTTCCAACCTAAATGTTTCTGTGATTCTGTTTAAGGGTGGTTGGATAAGACCTTGAGCAACCAAGTCTTGGTGAGAGGTGTTGCTGCCCATGGCAGGGAGGTTGGGGTAGATGATCTCTAAGGTTCCTTCCAACCTGAGCCAGTCTACGATTTCCCAAAGCCAATGATTAATCTTTGGTTAAATAAACTGCTTAAGAACACTGTCGAGAACTATAAGGATGATAAATTCTGACAGCTAAGAAAACTCATGCACAGTGGTTTATGCTCCAAGTGAACACAAAATTACACGTTTGAAGTGGGAACAAGGTTCCTTAGCTCTACAGCCCGTGTTACTGCACATCAGGCTCAGATGCTTTCAGACAATTTAAGTATCCCAGTCAAAAGAAAAAAGCCACAGCCTGTTGCTGGATGCTGGTGCATTACTTTGCCTGCAGAGATGTAAAAAACATGGGAAATCAAGATTTTGCCTGTTTTACCTACTGTATAAATTACCTTTATTTCAAGGTTCACAAATTCCTTGCAATTAACTTCATTTCAGATGTGGCTGAGATATTTACCTATTTAATGGGTTCAGAACTTCAAACACAGAAGGGATGAAGCAATCTCCTTGAAAATTATGCAGGAATCACAGAATGGTTTAGGTTGGAAGGGACCTTAGAGATTATTCAGCTCCTAATGCCCTGCCATGGGCAGGGACACCTCTCACCACACCCAGAGACCCATACAACCTGACCTTGAACACTTCCACAGAGTGGACATCCACAACCTCTCTGGGTAGCCTTCCAGTGCCTCAGCACTCTCAGAATGAGGAATTTCTTCCTAAGATCTCAACTAAATCTACCCTCTTTCAGTGTGAAACCATTTCCCCTTGTCCTATCACTAGAGTCTCTCCAAGAAAGTCCCTCTCCAGCTTTTCTATAGCCCATTTGGGTACTGGAAGGTTGCTACACGGTTCCCCCAGGAGCCTTCATCTCTAACAAAGCAGTCAGATACTAACTTAATTCAACCTCTGTCAAGAACATCCTTGAACTAGATGATCTTTCAAGGTCCATTCCAATCCCTATTGATTCTATGATTCTGTGTTTCCTGAAGAACCTGGAACTTGCAGCAGGGAATGGAAAAGCAACAGGCTTTTGAAGTGCAGGACTGACAAGCCCCACAAGTCTTTTATTTGGATCTGTTTCTAACTGTGAACGTATAATTTTGACAAGCTGAGCCATCGCAATCGAAGGCATTCAGAACTGTTAGGCAACCTGTTTTATTTTCTTTCAAAAGGGTTTTAGAAAGTTTTAGGAAAGAAAAATGTCTGTGTTACATCGCCACCGACAGCTAAAGCCCACGTCAAACGACGCCTGACAACATCACAATACAAAGCTCCTAAAACATCACTTCTGTGTTGCAAGCACTGAGTTCTGGTCAGCATTTGAGGCTGAAGTACTCTAGATACTAAATTTTCTTACGTAAAATAGGCATGGTATCAAAACTGTCAAAGCAACTGTCACTTGAGAACACGTTCTAGTCCACTGACTGCAGTAATTATTTGAACAGTCATAATTACGTGGATGGCTTTTGTCACAGGAAATCAAACACCACCAGGAACTCGCTTTATGATCTGCCAGTTGTTCTATGATCAAAATACAAACCTATTCATCCAGGTAAAAATAATCTATACAAAAGCTAACAGTTCAAAAATATAAGTATTTAGTAGCTGCCTTAAATCACAGCCAGGGAGTCTCTGCGACGCAGTAACGGCACTAACATTAACCTACAGCAACCAAGAGATGATCCTGCAAACAGTTTATGAGATTGATAGAATCAGAAAAGCTCAACTTCACATCAACCAGTCAAACCCATCTCCAGCTGGAATTTTAATGTCTGTCTGAAGAGGAAAATTTATGGCACTGTAATTTATTTCATTTAACATTTTCAGAAATGGCTACTGATGAAAGACGCCAGGCAACGACTCATGAAGGGGACTGATTGTCAAATTATGGGCATTTTGCATTTACTGGAAACCATTTCTCAGTCTTAAGGGAAGTTCTTGAAGAATAAGGCATAAAAATTAGTCTCCTAGCAATTTTCTTCCGACCTTTTAGAAACGCTCAAGTGTATAAGAAGTCCTATCAGGACTTAAATTACTTACAGAAAGGAAAGGGGACAGAAATTAAACACAGATAGTCAGAAAAAGTGAAGAAGTATGTCTGTTCTTCCTTAACACTTTTGCAAAGCTTTGTCTGTACGAACTACCAAGAGCAATTAAAATCAACTTATGCCCTGTGTGTCCACGGAGGGAATGAGAAATGCAGCATTTAAGTGGCTTTTCCGTAAATCCTGTTTGAAAATGTTTTAAAATTGACAAAGAGTCAAGTACTGAAGTCCTGAGAGGGAGATTCTGGAGAGATGAAGTTAATCCCTATTATCAAACCACAATTCTTGCTTGGATCACTGTCCCTGGATGTATTTAAAAGTTGTGCAGCTATGGAACTCAGGGACAGGGTTTAGCAGTGGCCCTGGGACAGTGGGGTTAATGGTTGGACTCGATGATCTTGAAGGTCTTTTCCAACCTAAATGACTCTATGACCCAGAGCACAAAGCTTCTCAATTTTGCAAAATTCCAAATTACTAAGAATAAAGGAGCAAAAGACAAGATTCTGCGATGCTGAGGCCAGTTCCGCTGGAGAACAACGCTAAAGGAACGCGAGCGCTTACCTGATGTATGGTTCCATCGATTTCAACAGGAACGATGAAATCAGCATTGCTAATTGGCTGGAAAGAATGACAAGGAAATAAATCAGCGTTAAAAATAACGTCGTTAAAGGGAAAGTCTCAAAGCTGTAAGAAAGAACTCCTCGGGAACAAGTTCATCAGCATCACTGACTGCACGGACCCGCTCTGTGCAGACACCCTTTACACACCCAAGTCAGAAGCATTACAGAGCTGTATTTACCACATCCTCTACTACCTCTTCTCTCCCATTTTTAAGTTTCATACAGGCGATTCTCTTCACCTCCAGTAGCACTGAGCATGTTTATCAGGAGAAACACCTATTTGTGTTAGTATGTAAGGATGTTGACAAAGAATGCAGCTATACGCTTCACATATTCTACTCTGGGTCATCTGTTAGTCATTTTGGACAAGTACATGAGTAAGTTTGGACTAGATAATCCCTAGAGGTCCCTTCCAACCCCTTACCATTCTGTAATCATTAAAGAAACCAAGAGAGTGGTATAAGTCATACTCAATGGTTATAATTGAGCCAGGAGCAGCAACAGGACCTAAGCCATAGCGTTAAATGATTCTCAGGACATGGTACCTCAAGAACATGCTGTACTGCTCTAATTAATCATGTAAAACTGTTTTAATGCAGAAGGGAAGAGCAGGCACACTCTGTCCAAATCCTTGCATCCATTTTTATTTATAGCCTGTGGAATACAACTGGTAATTCTTAAGAACCACTACAAAAAAACATTGGTCAAGTAGGTAAACGGCTGGACTTGATCTCTAAAGGTCATTTCCAGCCTATATGACTTTATGATTCTAAGTAAAAATTACTTGTGAAAGCAGGAATACAGTTTGAGGGGGATGATTAACAGACAGTATGCTTCACGGAGAACAGCCTAAAAGGAAGGCTGGGAGTAGGTCTGGCTGGTACCTGGTAAGGCATTACTAAGGTATGGCTGAAAAACACCTCCCCTCAGCTCTATTAGACTTGTGCTGACTTTCCCATCTGGTTTTCTGGACCTCAAGTACCATCACAGAGGTGTCCTGAGGAATAGGCAAGACTGGAAGCCACCTTCAAATCCATTTGGGGGTAGACAGAGGTGTCAAGCTAGCAGAGGAGAGGCCAAGATAAAGAGTCTAAATGGGTGCTCTATGACAAACAGTAGGAAAAAAGAATCCCATGGCATTAACCTGCCAGCAACACTTGGAAATCATTCCCTGGGAAAATGAAGTTCTAATTCCACTGTCAAATGAACTTCCTGTAAGAAGATCAAGATGACCAGAGGAATTGATAAGGAGGGCCACATCCTCTCTCAGTAGCAAAGCCATAGGGTTTGATCCAACACCTGTAGGTGCTGTGTCAGATGGCAACTGAGAAACTACACTGAATCTACTTGTTCTGACCCAACAGGAAAACCTCCACCCTGCTGATGACAACTGCACTAGCGTGATCTAAAGAATTCCTCAAACACCCATCAACACAAGGTGTATTTCTCTTTTTTAGCTGACAAGAAGGAATTTCTGAGATGCACTGCTGATGCCGCACCTTGAATACCTGCTTCAGTTGTAGGGACCTCAATACAAGAAAGACACTGAGATGCTGGAGAGGGTCCAGAGAAGGACAACAAGGTTGGTGAAGGGTCTAGAGGACAAACCTTGTGAGGAGCAGCTGAGAGAGCTGGGGCTGGTTAGCCTGGAGAAAAGAAGGCTGGGGGTACACTTTACTGCTGTCTACAACTACCTGAGAAGAGGCTGTAGAGAGGTGAGGGTTGGTCTCTTCTCACAAGGAACAACTGACAGGACAAGAGGAAATGGTGTCAAGTGGCACCAGGGGAAGTTCAGGTTGGACATTAGGAGGACTTTTTGATGGAAAGGGTACTCAGGCCTTGGCACAGGCTGCCCAGGGAGGGGGCTGAATCGCCATCCCTGGATGTGTTTCACAGTTGTGTAGAT
Source organism: Upupa epops (assembly GCA_013397515.1). Lineage (NCBI taxonomy): Eukaryota > Metazoa > Chordata > Aves > Bucerotiformes > Upupidae > Upupa > Upupa epops. The sequence goes on along the minus strand of VZRI01012091.1, from coordinate 1,088,084 downwards.
CTGGAGCTTAGGGACAGGGGTTAGCAGTGGGACAGTTGGGCTAATGGTTGGACTCCATGATCTTAAAGTTTATTTTCCAATCAAAATGATTCAAAGATCCAATCTCATGGATTGATGCACAGAAGATGCTCTGCAGCACAACTCGTAGCTAGAGAACAGGCACACCGAAGTGTGCTGAAGCTTCACTTTAAAAGAAACCCCACTGAGCTGTCAGTAAGACTCGGCCACCAGTGTTCAAGTGGGTGCCAGCTCCGCTCATACTTTGAAGAGACTTGCACGCACTTGAAGAATTTATATATGCATGACTCCCTGAAGCAAGAGAAATATTCAGAGGCAGCAGAAAAAGCACAGATCCCTGCCAGTTGCTGAGGTTTTGCAGCCCACTGATACAACTGCAGCTACTGCTGAACTTTCTTAGCAGAAGCAACACCAAGCAGATCACAGACTAATCATGGCTGGGAAGGACCTCCTAGACCACCGAGTCCAACCATACCCACACAAACAAAAACCTTAAATACCTGAGAGATGTCAGAACAGCCTGTTCTGTTTAGATGACTTAATTTTTGCTAACAAACCCTTGGACTTTAACCCAACTACTCTTCACTATTTGCTTCCCCTCTTGTCTTCTAGGTAGTAGACAGCTTTCTTGTTGGCACAAGCGGTAAGGAAGAGAGCACAGACTGGGGTTCTGCTTCATCATCATGGGAAGACAAGAGAGAAGTTTGCAACCATTTGCTGGATAAAAGCTTTTGAGGTTGCTCACGTGAAACACGTACACCCCTCGAGTGGGAAGCACAGGGCGTGAAAGAAGACAATGTATTTCCACTGGAAAACTTCACTTTGGTTAGAGCTGTTTCTAGTTAATAAAACCCTTCAGTTTTCAATGTTTCAGAAGTGTTTCACAGCCACTTTTGAATGTGACTGCATTCCAGACTTGCATGTGGTTTAACTCATTTTATACAAAACCATGTTTACATCTCCTTCATTTAATCATTGCTGATTTTTTTGCTTCTTTTATTGTTTTATGATGGGAATGATAACCGTACTGTCTATCTAGTCCTTTTTTACTCTTGCCAAAGCACCCCAAACTTTATTCCTTTAATATGCACTTAACATGAAAGACGAGCATCTCCTTCAAGCTTCTCAAGTATGCAGGGGCATAAAAAGACAAGAATTACCCTCCTTCAGATGTTGCTGCTTTCATAAAAGAGCATTTTAAATACCCTGCCTCTCTGGTTGTGTTACAAAAAATCTGCATTTGAAATATGAAGCCTATTTCGTAATGGAATTATGAATTCTAAAGTACCGTGTGTTTTAAATAAAGCCTTTTCTGCTAAAAAAAATCATAGATTTATGGATGTTTTTACAGCTTTGAAGCAGGGAACTGGGTAGAGCAGCTATGTTTTAGTGAAGAAAAAAAATCCAACAACTAAAAGAAACTGCAAAGGTGACTTTATGGGCAGAGCAATGTGTATGGAGGTATTAAAACGCCTGATCTGCTGGAAATCCATCGCTGGTTACCACGAAATATTTCCCTTTATGATACAGAATCAAAGGGCAGCTACTGAGCAACAAAAGCAGTTTTCTCCATCACTTGGTTTCTCTTATAATCACAGAATGCTAAGGATTAGAAGGGACCTTGAAAGATCATCCACTCCAACCCCCCTGCCACAGCAGGATCCCCTATACTCAGTGACACAGGAACATTNTCAGCCTTTCCTCATCAGGGAGCTGCTCCACTCCCTTCACCATCTTTGTGGCTCTGCGCTGGAGTCTCTCAAGCAGTTCTGTGTCCTTCTGGAACTGAGAGGCCCAGAACCAGACAGAGAACTCCAGATGTGGTCTCACCAGGGTAGAGTAGAGGGAGAGGAGAACCTCTCTCAATCTACTAACTACCCCCCTTCTAATCCACCCCAGGATGCCATTGGCCTTCATGACCACAGGAGCACATTGCTGGCTCATGGTCATCCTGCTGGCCACAGGACCCCAAGGTCCCTTTCTCCTGTGCTGCTCTTTAGCAGGTCGGTTCCCAACCTATACTGGTACCTGGGGTTGTTCTTGCCCAGATGCCAGACTCTCCACTGCCCTTGCTGAATACTCCCATCGCTTCACGTTAAGATAATTCTGTTGTAACTGTAAGACCCGAACACTGCAGAAACTTTTACCTATTTACTTCACAGAAAGTAAGACCAGTTTCATTTTCCTAATGCAAACCATTCCACTGAATAACAAAAAACTGAGTTCAAGACTACGTTGAATAATCTTTTGATTTTTCGGACGTTTAATTAATTTCTTCAATTTACATTTCTATTTAACATCACTGAAAAGCCCACTGAGTACCATTTGAATAAATGATGAAAATGAATTCAAATGAGCCCACTAAGAAAGCACCTGGTAATAAAGGCAAACCTCAAGCCTACAAGAAGGGATTTGCACTGGGTCAAACATGTATTTCTCTAAAATAATTTAAAATACGTTAATATTAATATATTAATACATGCCTAGACTGAATCTCATTTTTGTGTCAAAACCCAGAAAAAATAAATCACAGTATGAGGGTACCCACAGCAGTTAGCAAACTTCTATGGTTTGGAGAAACACGATGCCTACTACTTCACTGATTTCATACAAATTTAAACTTCTACATTCAGATTTTCCTTCTTGATTTTGACTCGTTGTTTAATTAGAAAGACACTGACCCTCCCTTCCCAAAGCAACTGTGTTTCTAGCCCCCCTGAAAAATTCTCAAGTGCGCATTCAGCTCAGGTAGAGAAGAGCAGGTTCTGCATGGAGGTGAAGAGGTTGCTGTACACCACCACAGGAACCAGAAAGACAGCAACGAATCTTACGTTTCAGTTGGAAAGACAAGACTATTTGTTCGAGCATCTCCATATAAGGTCTTCTTTAAGTCAACAAAGACAGGCCGTTGCCAGATTCTAACCACAACATGCATTATGGTTTGCATATTCAAAGGCTGGCAACTAAATACTGTAGGGTTGAGATGCTGAGTTTATGCTAAGCAGTGAAAAATGGAGTGTAACCAAAACTAGAAGACTCTGGAGTTGGTGGTAACACTAGATTGTTGCTAATAAGGAAATCTACTATTGATTCTTACGCATTCTTCAATCAGAGCGTAAATTTAGCGGGTGCTTTATCATGTCTGACATTCACTAATCAGAAACGTTACCAACCCATGTTGGTTCTTTGTATTTCTGAGTTCTCCTAACTTTAGCCCTATTTAAACAATAGAAAAATACCACCACTTCCACCACACGCTGAAATCTGAAGGGTTATAAAAGTTGTTTCTAGAAGACGACTGACTCATCAGCAACAGCTAAATGCCACAATGCTTTCCTGTTGTGAAAGCTCAATTCTCAAAAACACTCGCTGCAATCACGACAGCAGCCCAGCATGGAGAGTAATCTTCTCCACAAACCCTACTGGTTGAAGGTACAGCTACCTAGCACAAAGCTGAGCTGAATTTCCATTCTCCCAGACATCATTTAAACATCAAACCCCAACCCATTATTTTCAGAACAACATGTTTTGTATGTGTTAAAATATAGGTTCTTGCTGGAACAGTCACCAATTAAAGCCATAAAGTCAACAACTCTTCCAGGCTTTGCTACAGTCAGAGTGACTTTCTCAGAATCAAAACCCTGGCGATGCCTGTGTTACTCTCTTCACAGCTAAATTAGGATGAATAATCACCGGAGAAGCAATGAGAACTACCAAGCATCCTGGGAGAGCCTGTAGGGCTAGTTCATGTGTTCAGAGGCTTAACTGTTCTACAGCATTCGCTGACAGATCCAAGCTGCAAGAGTTCACTTTAGAACTTACTTACCTTAAATGAGCTGTGCACTAAAGTTTCATCTAAATCAATGACCACACACTTCTTCCCATAGTCTGATGCTGTCAATTCTGGCAGGAGGTATTTAGCTGGTGGCTACAAACAAGGAGAAAAGGGGAGACAACAAAAAAACCAAAGTAAAACTTCTACAGAAGCAGCATTTTACAGCCAACATTACCATTCTAATTACAGGGAACTGCAATACATGACTCGAAGCTGAATGCTTTTCTGGGCTCATCGCATGTACATGGATGGAAATTAACGGCTCATGCAATACCCATACTGACTTTTCTTTATTCATTTGTTTTTTTTGAATGTAAGACTTGCATTTAAATTGATTGCATTGATTGACTTGCATTAGAATGATCTCCAAAGCCCTGGAAATGAAAACAGCTAAAAACCAACAAGGGAAAACATGGATATTGGGGAGGAAGGTATCTTTTTCCAGTGGCTCTCTTCCTATCTGCTTGGCTTTGGGTGCTGTTGTTGCCCTACTGACAGTCAACAGCACTTCTAGCCACATCACACCGATGGACATTTCTGCAGACGGTTATTCTATTTGCCATGAAAGATGCTAAGTGGAGAAATCAATCCTGAAGGAAGACAGCAACACTAATTTCATCTTCCAGGACATGTCTCCACTCTCATTTTTTACCACTTGTGAGGGTGCTGAGCAGGATCTTTCATGTGGATTATGTTCCCAGTCAAATTGCAGTTGAGAACCTAAAGCGGGCTCTTCTACAAGATGCTAAAAAATGGTACCAAGGACATGAACTGATGATTTTTTCTGAAAGCAATGCAGACAGGCACACAGTCTTCCAACCGCTCATCCCCCACTTTAACATCCCAATTTGCAATACAGCTGTACGGTTTTAGCCTTCGGTACTGGATAGTTGCTGGGATAACAGAAATGAGAGAGAACCCTTCCACTTGGATCTGAAACACTGCTGCTACTCGCTTGAAGAGGGTTTTTTTCTTGATGAAGGAAAAGGACCAGCTTTATAGGAAGGTATCAAGACTGACAGGAAATTAAATTAATTAAAAACTGGAGACAGAACTCTAACGTCATTCTCCTTCTATCTTTTAATCTGTTCAGACAATGTTGCTCTGGTCAGGATTCATCTATTGTGTCTTTCTTCTCTTCAATAAGGTTTGTCACCTCTCTGCAGACAGCAGTGACAAACAGATGAATCAGCCACCCTCTGCACAGCCTACAGCAGCAGGTACTGATTATGAACCAGTGATTGATTTCAGACGTCGTGTTAAGAGGAGAGATACTGGCCAGCAATCCCTAATAAGTTCTCGTTTAAAGAACTAACTAATAAATTAGGTTCTGGAGTTAAACAGAAGCGTCTTTAGCTCAAGTGGAAGTTACTGGGGGATTTTCAGGAGAGCTCACTGAAATGGATTTAGTTCCTTTTGATTAACATCAACCCCACTTTCTTCAGCTACCAAAATGGATGGTGCTCTGCTTACAAGCTGCCCGTCTCCACATGTTTTCTCTCAGCAAGTATCTAACAACTACTTTGAAGGGAAAAGCTCCTGCTGAATGTCAGTAAGGTGTCCATCCACCCCAGCCACCTAACCAGGCTGAAATTTACAGGACACACTGTCTTGATTACAGACAGTCCCACACGCTTCAGCCGCTTGAACACTACCTCTGCTTCTTTGCAGCTAGGTCCGGATCTAAACAACGTTGGTTTCTCATTCCTATTTCAAAATCTAACAGGTATTTAGGCACCCTACATCAATTTTTCATTGTATGATGGATTCAAACTTCCAACCTAAATAGACTAAACGCTTATTGAAAGAAAAATCAAACCCATGTAAAGATAACTACCTTCAGAACCTGTGTTCGATATCGATTTCTTGCCTTCAAAGAAAAGCAAGAGGTGGGGACATCCCGAGACACTTTAAGCATTCTTTTCTCTTTTAAAGGATTACTTCAGTTTGGTTTTGTGCTCTTAAGACCGCTTAGTATTCTTAAGACCGCTTAGTATTTGCTATGAATTTTTGTCTATGTTAAACTGTGGAAGCAGTTCACATCCAGCAACTTCTTCTGCGATGTGAATTCTTTTTCCAGCTGACAGTATGGAAAATACATGGAAGTGTATTTTGTGGCACATGAAAAATGTCTTACAGCAGGTATGTTTGGTTTTTATCTGGAAATTAGTGTGCCTGCCATCGAGGGAAGGCTGGACATCCACTGATGACTACAAAATGCAAGAACCTGAAGTCACTGAGTGTGCAGTAAGAGACTGGCTGTGTCTTCACCCAACGGCAGCTCTGCTTTCTCAAGAGCAGCGGTTGGGAGAGGAACAAGCTTACCTGGGGTATCTACGCAGGATGCTGGTTAGTGCTAGAGTAACCATAGCTTTTCTCCCTTCAGGACAACGTGTAATCATTTACCTAACCTTATCTAACAGGACTACATCTCAAGGCTTTTCCTGGGTAAAGTCTCCCAACTAGGGAGCACCAACTTTCTTACAAGCTTTGGATTCTTGAATTCAATCTGATTCCCTCTTCAAAGACATCTGGTCAACAGTTTGCACATTTGAAGATCAGAAGAAATACATTTTCCTTTTAAAAACCAGCATCTCTGTTGCTCTCAGCTTTGAAAACACATTTGCCACCTGATAATCAACACAGGGCTAAGGAAACTTCTGAAGCCGAAGGCACTCCGTGTTGTGAGACTGCTGAACATCTGGGGTAGGACTCTGGAGCAAGGATGGTATTTTTGAGGCATTAGGAACTTAAAGGATTTGTATGTGGGGTATCAGCCCATTTCTTTTGGTGTTCAAGCTTTCTGATCTAAAGCAATTTCCACATGCAAGAGAAGCAAAGCTTTGAGGCAGAAACAAGCTCAATGTTATAATATCCTCACTAATGGAGACATATCCAAGAAGAGTTGTGATTACCAGATTTCCATCACAGTTAGCAGTTAGGAATCTTTGATTTATTTTTTTTAAACACAGTAGCTTTAAAAATATCTATGATAATTAAAAAAACATTTAATTGCAGCTAACAGCAACTCATATTCACTGTGCAACACTCGCCAAAAGACTCCAGTCTTTCCACAGAAAGCAGAAAAATAACATCTCAGCGTTGTTAGTCCTAGCTCCGTCTTCAGTTTCAACAAGACATAAATTGTTATACAAGTTTTCAACTAGTCACTGTTTGGGATTTATGCATTCCAGCCAGGTCTCATGGCTGATCAGCTTAACAGACCTTGTAGTGAAACGACTGCTGCACTGCTTCAGTCCCGTGGAAATAGTATATTCCCTAAGAAAAAAACAAACAAAAAAAGGGGGTGGTGGTGGTGGCAAGGAAACAGGACTTTTGGTTGAAGCATAAACAGCCGGTCAACACAAACCTTTCAGAAATTCACTGCATAGAACAATCATAACCTTCCTTCCCTGGAGGACCTGACTTCCCACAGAGCCACATATCAGAGTTAATAAGCCTGTTCTTTGTATCCTGGAAATGTTGTCTAACCTGGCTCTTCACGATCCCCTCAATTTACGCTTTTGGTTGCACATAGCTAACAGCTTCTCCTCTAATGGCAGATAAACGATTCCCACTTAAATCACAGCCGCCAGGAGATGCCAGCTCCTGTTACGTAACAGGCAGCTCACAACATTTCTTCTAGGAAAAGCTTGAACAAGAAATTGTCTACATTTAGGTGAGGATGAGTGAAAGAAACCCACCAGTATCCCAGTGCTAAGATTTAACTTCTGCAGGGATTCTGAGGGCTGATTTCGCTACCACTCACTCCTTAATGCTGGGATTTTAAACTGAATGAAAAATAGCCTCTCTGGTTTGTTTAAGTAGTTGCTTAACTATGGCTTTGTATTTCCATCTACCTTTTCATTCCAAAGAACGAAAACACTGGCTGAAGTTGCTATGGATCTGCTCTGATCTATCTACCAGACAACGCTGAGGAAAGTCCATGAAAGCAGCGTCCTGAGCTAGACTTTACAGGTATTTTTAAATCTGATCTATCTCAATGCGTTGGGTTTCTTTAACTTCTAATTTTGAGCGTGCTTATTTCAGCCTTAAAAGAAATCGCTCTGCAGTACTAAGAAACAAATAATAATCAATTAAACTGTTGTTTAATCTAAGCCCTATCTGGAAACAGTTCCAGAAAAGGAGGTACAACCTGGCTAAAATTAATCTCTAAACAACCCCAAAGTCACTCTGTTTTCTGAGTAACCTCATTTGAAGCTAGAATCTTTCTCACTTAGCAGTTTTCTCTATCGATAACCAAGTGAAAATTCATATTCATTCAAGACTTCATTAAGTGCAATTAATACAGGCAAAGCACCACTGCGCAGAAGATACACTTCACTGACTTGCACACACATACGGAAAGCAACACGGGTTTTCAAACAGGTCACCTCAGCACACTGACAAGAGTTGATGATACATGCATGAGAAAGACCCAGAAAAACTTCCTAGTTTGATTGGAGAGATTCAACTTCAAAGTTTAATGAGTGGGGAGCGAGCAGTGAACTTTCCAGAGTCACTAAGGAATTTGCAATGAGCTCTGTAGAAAGGAAGTGTCCAACTTAATTGTGACCGAGCTCACTCTCTCTGTTTGGCAGGTTTTTTTTCTCCTGGCACGTCCAATCAGCCTGCTCCTCATCCATGACCCTGTGCAGCAAAGCTTCAAGAGCTTCTGCCTTAATGGGCCTTAGCCATACAGTTAAGAGTTGGCTCTGAGTGAACCTATGGGCTCCAGTGCTCAGGACAAACAGCCCCTGCAAAACACGCTGATTTGAGGTGTTTTTCTGTTGCATCTTTGCTCCTACCACTTCATCCACACGCACTCACGTCTGTCTTTATTTAGACCATTACCTACTAACACTCGCTGGCTTCTGGTTGGCAGCCAGGAGCACTCTGCTACTGGGACACTAAATGTCACACAACCGCCTGCGGGCCATGGGGTTTGACAACACGTGAGTGTGCCACTGGAAGAGGGGATCAGATGGCGCTGGAGGAGAGGAATGGGTGTTTAAAGTCGCCTGTGCACTATGAACTCTACAGCATGACTGCAAAGATGAGTTCATTTTACTGCCTTATTCAAAGTGACGGGGATGTAGACCAGCTAACACACTGCTGAGCTATAGTAAGAGACAAAAGAATGGAAAGAGAAATAATGGAAACAAAAGACAAATTGAGAAAGGAGATGGAGAAAGAAGAAAGGAAAAAGGATGAAGGAAAAAGGAGGGAGAAGAAGAAAGGGAAAAGGGGAGAAGAAGAAAGGGAAAAGGGGAGAAGAAGAAAGGGAAAAGGGGAGAAGAAGAAAGGGAAAAGGGAGAAGGAGAAAGGGAAAAGGGAGAAGGAGAAAGGGAAAAGGGAGAAGGAGAAAGGGAAAAGGGAGAAGGAGAAAGGGAAAAGGGAGAAGGAGAAAGGGAAAGGGGAGAAGGAGAAAGGGAAAAGGGGACAAGGAGAAAGGGCAAAGGGGGAAGAAGAAAGGGAAAAGGGGAGAAGGAGAAAGGGAAAAGGGGAGAAGGAGAAAGGGCAAAGGGGGAAGAAGAAAGGGAAAGGGGAGAAGAAGAAAGGGAAAGGGGGGGGGAAGGGAAAGGCAGAAGAAAAAAGGGAAAGAGAGAAATAGAAAAAGGTTAAAAAGGAAAAAGTAAAAATAAAAAAGGGGGAAAAAAGGGGAAAAGAGAAAAAAAAAATAGAGAAAAGGGACCCAAACTTCTTGAATCACTCTTTTCCTGCCTCTACCCAAATCTAACAGAGCACTGCTTCAACATCCTGAGGAAGGTGATGCAGTGAAGGATCTTATCTCATGTTTGTACCTGGCAGAGCTGCACTCACCTGCCCTTTCCAGATTTTATTCCATTTCAATTTTTATTTCATTCATCCCTGCATTCACTCTTGGGCAAAGTTTTATTGCAGGTCAGAGCCCGACCAGAGCAAATTTTAAGTTTAACATAACCCTACCAGCAGAGCAACTACAGTCACCAAACAGAATGTGTGAGGTATATAAGAGGAGCAGTACTCTAGAAGTATTGTCCTACATCCAGTTCTCTATTCGCAGCCTTCCCTATGCCATGCATGTACCTGGGTGTGCACACACATACACACATGCGCACACACATATGCATGAGCCACACGGGAAGCCATTTCCTAGTAGAAATACCAGGTAAGGAATAAAAACTCATTCCTGACAGTTCTTAAATCCAAGAAAAAAGTGGAGGAGGGAAGTGAAGTGATCTGCATGGTCACAGCGATCTCTGCAAAGCATGGAGAGGGTTCTTGTAGGTCTTGTGATGTTGGGCTACATGAGGAAGAAGGGAAAGGGGAAAAAATGGTATCTTGGGGAAACTGAGGTCTTTAGGGGCTACCAAATATCTCAAGGCGGCAGAGGCATCACCCCATACATCAGCACTGCTATTTCCTCTGTAGCAAAGTAATATAAACAGCAAAGGAGTTCAGAAAAGAGTGTTTCTAGCTTTAAAAACCCTATGGTCTTCACCCACATAAAACCCAAGCTAAAGAAGAGCAGGTTTTTGACCTAAAAAGGTTAAATCTAATGAAATGAAAAGCTTTGAAGAACTAGTGTTTTTTCCTTCCCTTTATTTAGTTTTGAAAAAATTCAGATGCTAAACAGCATTCCGAGTTTAATCCGGGGAAGATCAGGAGAAATGTTAAGGCTCATAAAGCACCGTCTGATACTGAGAGCAGCGTCTCAAACGAGCAGTGCAGCAACGGGCAGGGCACTCTTAGTTTTCCTAAGGTGTTTCAGATAAATTTTGCAGCTTCTAACTCTTCAACTGCACCAGCAGGGGGAAAAAAAAAATCAGAGTCTTTGTCTCTTAAAATTAGTAACTTCAACTTCCAGACTACCGCTAAAAAATACCACGTTAATTGAACTGAGATGCAGGATGAAAACCAGCTAAACCCCAAACTCTTCTTTACACCGCGTGCGGTTCAATTCATCTCTGAGCACACAACACTGCAGACAGAACACAAACCCCTTTTGTTAACATGCAACACAAACCAGACCTGTTAGACTGCCAACATAAGATGAATCAAAGCAAAAAGTTATGAAAATTATGAAAAGAAAAAAGGGATAAAAATACATACACTTGGTATAGGCATGACCTGCATCTGGTCACCCTGGGGAAAAAGAAAAAAACATCACTGTAAGGGTAATGGCTTTTAAGGGTAGAAACAAAGGTCTGAAGCAGTCAATGTAGCACTCAAACATTTTAAACCCAAAGTTCAAAGTATTCAGGAAACCGGGGTGGGGGGGAAATTAAATAAATAAAAACAGGGTCTTGCATTTTAGTCGCTGAAATGATCGGTTAGTGTGTCGGTGTTTATGGTGTTTTAGGAGACTGCACTGGTAAAACCCATGCTGTGATTAATAAGAGATGGGAACAAGAAAAGTACCTGTATTTACTGTAACTTTTTCAGCTCTGATATCTACCAATGGGTATATTTGTCTATTTTTGCTGCAGCGAGAAGAGGCTCAGCCAGACGTGGGTAGGAGGGCAGGAGCCCACTCCTTCACATGGATTTTGCTTGAAACAACTGCCTCAAAAAAGAAAAACAGGGAACAGCAAAATATCTAAGAAAGGCACGATGATGATAAACTGATCCATGGAAAACTATTTTCTTCTCCCAGAGTGAGGAGATGGTGTCAGTGCTCTTCCCACAGTCTCACTTCTGCATGATCTTTGCAGAAGACAAGACAATCTTGGCTAGCTTGACCTTTTCTTCTCATCAAGGGACTCGTCATATGGTGACAATGACACTTCAATTTGCAGCTTCCAGATGGAGAAGGCTGGTCACAGGGTGGCCAACTCGCTCTGTAAGACATTTTGGGAAGCTGGAACTGCATTTTCTAATCTTTTTCATCTCTCAAACCCAAGTATTTGTTCTGTGGTGGGAACTGCACACAAAAACCCCAAGAAGCTGACGTCTCCAGCACAGATGTTGCTTAGGTGGATGATTTTATTCTTTAATGACTTTGACAACACGAGCTCTATCAGCAGAGTATCTATTGAAAGAACTGCTTTCAGCATTAGAACATCTTCTTCCAGCTGGAAAAGTCTTGTGCTCACTTGTTTTGCAGTCTGACATAATGTTGAGACATCACTGATAAACAAAAGTAATTCAATATTATTTTTCAAGGCCTCTTTTTATTGCTACAACAGCAGATGCTTTTAATGAAGTTTGAGCCAAATTCCAAGAGGCTGATGAAGCAAACTGAAGAGCACTAACTACCCTGAGCTATCAAGAAGTTGCTTTCGTAAAAAGCACCTGATTAGAACAACAAGCAAACACAAAACCTGGTAAAAATGAAAATTTTCCTCAGGACCATGGCAGAGAGAAAACAAAAAGGAAGAATTCAGCCTGTGGATGCCCTGCTAGGGGGCATTATGATCACGGACCTAAAGAAATGCTTGTGAAGCTGAACAAAAGGGGGCTGAGGGGAGACCTTATTGCTGTCTACAGCTACCTGAAAGGAGGATGTAGAGCGGTGGGGGGTTGTTCTCACATGGAACAAGTGACAGGACAAGAGCAAATGGCCTCAAGGGGAAGTTTAGGTTGGACATCAGGAAAAGCTTCTTCATGGAAAGGGTTCTCAGGTCTTGGAACAGGCTGGCCAGGGAGGGGATGAACTGCCATCCCTGGATGTGTTTAAAAGTCACAGATCTAGAGCTTAGAGACTGGGTTTGGGGGTGGCCCTGGGACAGCTGTGTTAATGCTTGGACTTGATGATCTTGGAAGTCTTTTCCAACCTAAACGATTCTATCTGGTAGAGTAAACAAAATACAACTGCAGCTTCTCCTCAGTCAACAGAAAAAAATGTTACAGAAGAGATAGAGCCTCAGGTACAGGATGAGTTCATCTTGCTCATGAAGGCAACTAGAGCTGTGTATCACATCAGGGCTTCCCACTTCAGAGGCACTCACTGCTCTCTAACTTGCTTTGTGTTTTGACAACCTCTAGAAGCAAGAGCTGCACCCTAAGTATGAATGTTAAGCTTGACTTTCACAGGCATCCAGAACCTAAGTTGCTGAAGAACTCGTGCTACAGTTTGCTTTGTTTTTCTGGCAGGATTTCTTAATTCAAAACCCAAGGAAAACAAGCAAAATTCCTCAGAGGAACCCTGAAAGCACCCTGTGCCGAAATCAAACTGGTAAAATGATGACAACTGGAAACCCCAGCAAGAGTCTGCTGGTAAAGCATCAGGGTTCTCAAGCAGGCAAAGGCTTTTTAAAAACAAGCCTGCTATGGGAAACTTTTTCAGAGTGTCCTGCCTCATTTCCTGATGCCTTGGAACAGGAAGGGAAATAGGTCATAACACTATCGTTTGAAATAGATGACAGATGACTGCATTTGTTGAAGTCTTTCCACGATGGGGGTAACAGGACAAAGCTGTTCCTAGAATGCCAAAATCTCCCTGCTGTATCGCTAAGATAACTCAGGAACTGATGTGTCCCAGCCAATGAAACCAAGGGGGTTTTTTTTATGGCACAATATATATAGATGAAATGGCAACTCCTACCTTCTCCCAGAGCCATGTAATTTTAGTTTGAGGAGACTCAACATTTTCAGTACTTGTCTGTTCATTACTCCTCTGTCTACAGTCACGCGGGGGGATCAATGAGCATCAAGCGACAGGCCACACTGCTCTGCTTTTTTAAGCCCAGCCTGTATTCAGAGATAAGGAGCTACTTCATTTTAAAGAATAACCCCTTTACAGAAGAAGCTGATCACAAGAAGAGATTTATCCCATTCGTTTCTTTAACACAAAGCTTGGACTAGACTGTGATGGGTACTTCAAATGCAATAATAGAGTTATGATTCGAGTCTTTCACTGAGTTCCATAGAGGATGATACAGAAGAATAGAAGAAGATATATAGGATAAGATAGGGAGGCAAGGAACACATCAAGGACTAAGACTGGTTTCAACATCTTTTTGGAAAGCCTGCTGTTAATAGTCTCCCCAAAGAATCCATGCTTGTGCAGTTCCTCTAGGTCGTTTGCGTAAAGGAGATACTGCTCTTGACCTCAAGAACATGCTCCTTACAAACTGTTCTTCATGCTCTGGTGCGCCACATTCACGTGGGATGGAGAAGATCCTTTTCCTACACAGATTCCTGAAGCAGACAAGAGCGTTGGAGATGTGGCAAGAGGTCTTCAAACCAGTTTTCCAGCATCACCTTGGAGATGTGCAGAAAAAAGCTGCTGAGGGGACACCTAACTTTTGTGGAGGTTAGGACGGGTGAGGTGGAAATTCAAGTAGCTGACCTTTCAGGCTTCATTCCTGTTACAGGGAAAGCAGCAGAGGCAGCTGCTTCCCCTAGAATAAACCTTCTTCTAATTCTGTCTTCTTCCCCGTTGAGTGTGCATCAAGACCTTCTCCTCTAATCCAACAAGTATAAAAAAATCCCCTTTCCTCATTCATGCTTCATCTTGTTGAACATAAGCCATCTGCCCGATTTGGCTCTAGCTGTGAAACAAAAGCGAGGATGACTCTAGTGGAAGTGGGTTGTAAGTGAAATGGCAAAGCGCCGATAGACTTGTCTGAGCTCCCTCACCCACCACAACTGAAAGCCAAAGGAACAAAGAGATCGCTTGCATCTAGCTTTTCTCACCTTTGGATCCCCCTCCTCGATGCTTGCAGATGAAATCTGTATCTGCAAACACTCAGGTAACAAACTCACTTAGGAAAAGAACCATCCTTACACCCAAAACATGCCCACATTGAGTCAAGTTGCTGACTAAAGAATAAAGATGAGAATTTATCCATGAGAAGTAAAAGCCATTGCTCTTCTAATGCTCCAGCCTCTAAACCAGTAAAACCCAAACCCAGCCTGGCTGGAAGGTGGCAGTGAGCTGCCTGCTGCTGAGGAGGCAGGAAAAAACAAGCACTGTGTGTTCCCAATGTCACATCTGGCTCAGCATCCAAGCTGCAGACCGGCTGATATACCCACTGTAAGAGACATCACACTTTAGATACATCAGCTTTGTGCTGCACTGAAAAGCTGTTGTGTTTTAAGAAAAACTAAAATATATCTGAGAGTTTCAGTAAATACAAGTTGTTATTGAAAAAACATTGCACTGAAAATCCAGAGACAGAATGGACCATTCGTTACCAGTATTAGAGTCACGCTTAGACAAGCAGCTGCTCTGTGAGTAGAAGGTTTAAGAAGTTTTTGGGCCCCCCCCCCCCCACTAAGGGAACACGAGTCAGCACTGAAAACCCTTGCTGATTCAAACCCATGCTCAGCTTGGTGTTTCTTCCCATCCTATGAAGGAGCGACATGAGACTTGGCTTGCCAAGCACAATCAAGTCACATCATTTAGCAAATGAAGCACTGAGTCATCTGAAGCACTGCTTTCATTTGTCTTAATCAGTGAAATAATAATAATAAATAATACTAATAAATTAGAATCACACAATGCTGGACAGAGTTTGAGAACTGTGTTTTCAGTTATTTTGGAAAAATAGTCTTCCTGCTTTTCCTCCTTTACACCAGATCAACACTCAAACAATTGAGACTCCTCATTTGAAAGAAGTTGGCTTGTCACTTCAAGAACACACCAGAAGCAGCACAGGGAAACCACCAAACCCCTGTGGAACCAGCAGACACTTTCACCAGTCCTCTCCCTTGTCTTTGAAGTCTTCATGGCCAGTCCTCGGGTAAAAGCTGAACCAACCACAAAGGCAGAGGGAAGTACACCCGAGCCATTTGTACTGGTCTCTAAGGGTGACTATTTCATGTTACTGTGCGCTTTTCCCACTGTTGAAGGGAAGGGTCACAACACACAAACTGACTGGGCCATGGTCAGAGGTTGCCAGTGATGAGATGAATAATTGGTAAAACATAGAAAAAGGACAGCAGGGAGCACGAGCAGCTCAACAGCAGCTCAACAGAATGTGAACTCCTCTAACCTGGCAATAACGAGAAAAAAAGCTTTAATTAAACAGCAGAGAAGTTGAAGCAGTGTGTTGCTGACTGGCTTTTTCTTGCCTACAACAGGTGATCTGGTTGTTCCCGGACCAGTTTAAAAACTGAGACCAACTGTCACAGGTACTGTCCTCCAACTTATCACCTCAAATCTAGACCAGAAGCTCAGTAACTCCACCAAATCCAACCAGCCTGCACGGCTCTCCTGGTAAAACCATTACCCTGATTATTACCGTTAAGCAATATTCAAACACATTCCAGTCTTTGATGCTGCTTGTTGCTCTTTAAAAGCATTTCCTACTCACACTGACCATGTGGGCACTCAAAACCAGCATATAAAAACAACACACAGAGTCTTTGCTACTGCATGTAAAACACAGGTGTCACAGTGTAAGATGTACATTCACTTAAGATCTACCCAAAAGCTCGGCTACACTTGATTTCTCCTCTTAAGCCTTTCATTCTACCTGAAGAAAATGAACTCTACTCATTATTTTTAACACTTTCCTTGATTTGTTTTTGTTCTGTTAAGCTGTAGTCTGGTGATTCTATGAATCCTGTGCTATGTGACTTGGTCTTGTGTCTTCACAACTGCTTGGTAAGGTAGGAGATTGGGGATGGAATCTTATGTGAACACACACGCCACCACTCGCTTGAGGCACAAGAATGTATCTAGCGAGTAATTAAGTGTTTTACTAAATGCAATGTGAGAACTATTGATTCCTGATCATTTTAACTCAAGTTTTCTATAGTAAAAGCAAGCTCTGCTTTTCTTTGTGATTTTCTTTCTAATCAGCTCCCTTCTCCCAGCTCTCATTTCTAGGCTCATTTCTACCACGTTGCCATTCCCTAGCATAGTGGAAAGGGAAATTTTAACCAGTTTTCCATTCTTGTTCCTCCGGTGAACGTGCACATACCTGCCACACTACTTGGCTTTCCCTTCAGCACATCCAAGCCTCAAGTTCCCTCATTTCAGTCAAAATATACCTTGGCTAGCAAAAGGAGTCTAAAAACACACATATTCCTCCTCTTGGCACAGGAATTTTCACCAAACTTTACCTCTGTGTGAGCAGTTTCAGCATCAGCTGCTGCAGTTCAGACTTGTACCTCCACATGTATTCTTATTCTCTTGTCAAATTAATTTGCTTTTCTATCCTCTCCTCTCTCCCACCAAACAAATCCTCCGCTCTTTCTCCTGAGCTTTTCAGAATTCAAACATAATCAGCAGAATTCCAAACAGAATCAAATGGACTGGACAAGGTAGGTGAGAAATCAGTAGTGAAAAATTACTGTGAACAGCAGAAGGGTGAAAGGATAGAGACCTCTCCGCTCCTGCTATTATCCCCCTTCATGGGTAATGCTATCTTGGTGATATTTTAACTCCTGGAGAATCACGAGGAGAAGTGTTTCAATTAATGTATGGTGGCAGTGCTGAAATACGAGGTGGTATGGAATCTCTTCAGTTCATCACAGTGCTATCAGATCTAAAAACTACACTAAAACAGAATTTCTGTTGTGATTTTATGAATATGGCAAACATAATTCCTAGAGCTCGAGGAAACAAGCTGCTCTTCCACAGAACGGTCTGAAGTACTAAAGGTTTCTATCAATGAATTTGATTTATTAGGGGGACAAAACTTAGCAACCAGGAAAAAGGCCAACAGCTGACACCTGTGGACTCTGCATGCACCAACTACAGGTGAAAAAAGGTCCAAGCAGTTATAGTCCTCCCTCTTACTGAATTCTTATGTCACCAAAAACCTTTTCAACTGATATTCAAAGAGGTTCCACCATGCTCCAGTGGTCAGATGATTTTAACCTGCTTTTAGTTAGGAAAAGGAACCAAAGCGAGAGACAACTCAGCATCTGAAGCTTTATGAGGCGCCCGTGTTCCTTTAGCATTTTACTCAGGTTTCAAATGTTGTTTGCTTATGAAATATATACAGCCAATACCCTTCATGGAGAAGTAAGTCTTCAATTGCAGCTGAATGGATAATTATTAGCAATTCACCATCAACACAGCCATTTTTTCTGTAACTCACATCATCTCCTCCTGAAGGAAACCTACTGGGACAACCCTTCAGAATGTCAGAGTTAAAGCTTGGTTACATAAGACCTGTATGACAGAGAGATAAGATCAAAGGCTGACCTTTTGAAGTCCTCCATTCTCCTCAACCAAAGGAGGAAGAACACTGGTGCTATTGGTAGATGGTGGTTCGACATTGTAGTCACGAAAGCAGCAGAATAAGGTGCTAAAGATACTTCGACTCCTCTGCTTCTTCAAGCTGATATTACATTGGGACACTAGGAAAAGAAAAACAACAGTAAGAACATAAATTCATGTAGCACAGAACTAGTTCTTCAGGCTACAATGACTGTAATTAAGACCACAGAGTCACAGAACGGTTTAGGTTGAAAGATACCTCAGAGATCAAAAAACACCCAAACCTCCTGCCAAGGGCAGGGACACCTCTCACTAGAGCAGGTTGCTCAGAGCCCCATCCAACCTGGCCTTGAGCATTTCCAAGGTTGAGGCAGCCACAACCTCCCAGGACAAATCCCACAGGGAGGAATTTCTTCCTAAGACTTCATCTAAATCTCCCCTCTTTTAGCTTGGAACCATTCCCCTTGCCCTGTCACTAGAGTCAGTTTTCCTGTAGCCCCCTTCAGGTACTGGAAGGCTGCTACAAGGTCCCTGTGAAGGATCCTCTTCTCGAGACTGAGAACGCATGGTTATTATCTAAGAGTCCTTCTCAAGTTCAAGACAACCTCAGGGAGATTTTTTCCATCACACCAAAACTCCCTTTCTTCCATTTCAACACGCATTTTCCTTGTCAAACTCGCTCAGTGACGTTAGTCCAGCACTAAGCAACGTGATCAAGTCTTGCCATACTCAGATACTGAGCGTTCTAGAAATATCCAAATACTGTAAATTAGATTAAAAGCTGCTAAAATATATCTCTGGGCTGAAGAAGCAAACACAAACAGAAGAGACAATAGACAACTGCTGCTGGCTGGGTCTATTTTCTAGGCAAACACACAATCATGTGTGGAAGGGGTTGAATCATCATGGGCTTGGAACACTTTGGTTCATAGTTGGATCCATGATCTTAACATTTTTTTCCAACCTAAACAATTCTATGATTTAAACTCCTGCAATAAGATCTGCAATGTTTCTGAATGCCCTGTGTTGCTGTGTGACAGCACTTCTGGGGAAGAAATGTGGTGAGCTACAGTACCCTGCTGCAGGACCAAGTCAGGAGAAGGTGTTACTGGATTAACAGCAGTCTTGGCCTTTCTTTTCAACTTGCTTATTGGTCTCCCAGGATTAAAAAAACCCCAAACTGATAAAAAAATTACACAGAGCTCAATGAAAGCAAGTGTTGTGTTTTTAAGGACTAAAAAACAGAGATAAAAGCAACAGGTTTTGGAGAAAAGAAATTGTACGAGACACCCAGTGATTTCCTTATGATTTGAACTCTCAAAAATGAGATCCTGAAAACTTATTAAAAGAAATTAAACTAGAATAAAGTAAAACAAAACCGAGTTGAAAGGAAGGTTTATAGTATGTTAAGTAGCACTCTGTTTGATCACCAAGTATTTTAATGATCTATAGTTGGCTAGAAGTGCTTGTTTCCTAAGTCAGAGCACAGTACCCAACACAGGTTTAACTCTCTTCCAGGGCAGGTGAACTCTTTTCATCTCCTGCCTTTTGTGCAGCCCTTTCTCTCTGATGTTTATCTATTCCACCACAACCTACGGTACTGAAGTGCTGTTGATACTACAACCATGAACCCTGTGTGAAACCAACCACCACACACACACGCTCCCTGCCACTGATGGGCATCTCCCCACTTACTGCCTTGCCTTAGTCAGGACCAGCTTACCCATTAAGAAGAGGAGTATCTTAGCCTACAGAGATTAATGACTTCCTTTTCAGAGTCAGCGAATGATTTAATTTAAATTACATTCAAGCAAGCTCAAACAAGTTACTTTACAATTATTTGTTCACAGCTATGCAGCAGCACATCCTCAAGTAGCCAACTTTAAAAGGTGGATTACACTGAGGTGGAAAAAAAGGGATGCTCTGAAAATTGCAGCATCAAGGAGGTTAAAAGCCATTCACACACTACGTAGTTTAACTCAAGGATTAAACAAGACCCATTCCCAAAACACAGGGTAAGAGAAATTCTTAATTACACACATCAAGATGTAAGTCCCCATCTTTCCTCCACTCTCAGATTACTGTGGAACAGACACACAGATCTACCTTCCTCCTGATAAAACAGATCTATCAAGTGCAATTTGCAACAGAAAACTTGCGTGGCAAGTGCAAACAAGTTTGCTGCAGTATCACCCAGGCAAGGAGAACTCCTTTCTGACCTTAGAACACTGAAATATTATCCTCGCCTATGGCAGAGGGGTTGGAACTAGATGATCTCCAAGGTCCCTTCTAACCTAAACCATTCTATGATTCTATGCCCTACAGCTATTCTATTCCTTTGTATTTTCAGCCTCTGCTGACAAACATGAGAGCAAGTAATCCCATTCAAATGCTTAAAACAGAAATGCTCTTACACAGCATTTATGGAAACACTTTATTTTTCCTGGACCTGGGAAGGTTCAAGAACATAACATTAAGTGTCTCTCACTCTGCATAAAATAGTCCTCCCAAAGCCAAGACTATGTTTTATAACAAAGTCTAGTTTATGTTCTAGGCTGGGTGTGAAGACGTCAACATTGGATTCAGTTCCATATGGTTAATAAGAAGTTAGGGTTAAGGAAGAAAAACTAATTACCAAATGTTTGCATAAGAAATACTACAGAGGACTTCTGAGCTCAGTCTTTGAGAGATTGATGAGTACAAAAGATGACATAAGGCAAAAAATACACCTGAATCATAGACTATGAATCATAGAATCCTCTTGGCTTGAAAGGACCTCCAGGATTATCAAATCCCGTCCTCAACCCAACATCTCCCCAACCCCTAGATCATGGCTTCAAGTGCTCTAGCTTGGTTTTAAATACCTCCAGGGATGGTGACTCCACCACCTCCCTGGGCTGCCTGTTCCAGTGCCCAACTGCTCTCTCAGCAAAGATCTTCTTCCTAAGATCCAATCTAAACCTCCCCTAATGCAACCTGAGGTCATTTCCCCTTGTCCTATCATTTGGGAGAAGAGATCAGCATCAGCATCCTTTCAGGCAGTTCTAGAGAGCAATAAGGTCTCCTCTCAGCCTCCTCTTCTCTAGACTAAACACCCCCAGTTCTCTCAGCTGTTCCTCCTAGGGCCTGTTCTCCAGCCCTCTCCCCAGCATCTCAATGTCTGCGGTTCCCAAAACTGGACCCAGTACTCAAGGTGCAGTCACATGGGCACAGAGTACAGGGGCACCATCACCTCCCTACTCCTGCTGGTTACAAATCACACAGTGTTTGCACCCAAACCTACTAACAGTGAAGAAGAGACTGTGAATGGTCTGGACAAAGAAATAAGTATGTTAACATAGTACAGAACTAACAGAATCACAGAATCTTCAAGTCCAACCATTACCTGTCCCTAAGGCCACCCCCTAAACCCTGTCCCTAAGGTCCAGATCTACGTGTCTTTTAAACACATCCAGGGATGGTGATTCAACCCCCTCCCTGGGCAGCCTGTGCCAAGGACTGATGGCTCTTTTCATGAAGATGATTTTCCTAATGTCCAACCTACTTCCCCTGGTGCAACCTGAGGCCACTCCCTCATGTGCTATCACCTAATTTTCAAGAGACATTCTGCCCAGTAACAGCATGCTAATGGAGGGATGCTGGCCTGGGCTCTGATGGCCATGGGGCCAAGGATGCTTGAGTTCATTATCTCGGGTGATTCCTCAGATCTCTATGCATCTTACTGCTTGGAGCCTTTCCATCAGGTTTGAATTACAGCAGCGTTTTCAACCTCCTAACTTCCAGCTTCAGCTGGACAGCTGCACAGCAGATCAATAGCAGAACCATTAAAGAACTGACGTTTCCAGCTTTTCGAAGCAGAGGATCGAAAGAGGTAGCCGATGGAGTAAATGTGTAAATAAGCACTCAAAAGGCTCAGACAAAAGCTAAAGACTTGTTAAAATACTTTAAAAACACTTGTGTTTCTTCACCGTAGCAATAAGTGTCATTCTAAAGATGGGAAGAAGGGTTAATACTCAACCACTACATAAATTCAGGTGTTCTGGATGCCTGCAAATTTTAAAGGGGAAAAAAACCCACAAAGGACAAAGCCAGTCGTTCTGTAGAAGCCCACGGAAAAGACCAGGCAGGAATGGTACTGGAATGGAAAGATTAACCACCTAAACTCCACGTCTGAGCAGTGGCCAGCAAGTGGAATTTAGAGGACATTTTCTTCCCTCACCTTTCCCTCGTCTTCTGGGAGTTCCAGCTTTGACTTCTGAAACTGATATCCAACTCCAACTGCAGTTCAAGGCCCACCTTACCCAAAGACTTCGCTGTGTATTAACAGTCTTCAATAAATTGCTCTTTCTGGACTTGGTCCCATCCTGTTTTGGACCTCCAGCAGTGTTTAGTGCCAAAAGTATCCTGTGGCAAGAAGGTCCTCAGCCCAGTTTAGCTGTTTCCTAACCCTGACTGTTCTTGTGTTTTATCATCACACTGCCTGTAATTCACGTCTTTGAACAGAAAGGGAGGAACTAGAACCACACACGCCACTCGGGATTAAAGGAGAGCTCCAGGAATGCACACAGCCACACAACGCTTTGTTCTCTTACTTTTGTAATCATCACAGAAACACACAAGGGATTAGGTTGGAAGGGACCTCAGAGATCATCTATTCGGAACCCCCTGCCATGGGCAGGGACACCTCTCACCAGACCAGGTTGCCTAGAGCCCCATCAAAGAACATACACAATCTCTCTGGGCAACCTGTTCCAGTGCCTCAGCACCCTCACAGGGAGAATTTTCTCCCTAAAATCTAATCTAAACGTGCCCTCTTTTAGCTTGAAACCATCCCCCTTGTCCTATCACTAGAGTCCCTCTTAAAAAGTCCCTTTTCATTCCTAATGCCTTATTTGAGATTTACAACGTGAACATTTTGGCTACTGGGATTTTTCCCATCTTACTATAACACCAGGATCCCCCCATTAGCTGACACTTCAGGCACCACTGCAAATGTAAAGAATTCTTGTCTCTTTCCATGCAGAAAATTAAAGGTCTCTACATTTAATTCCAGCTGCTTAGAGGCAAAACCATCCTGTTCCTCCCTACAATTCTTCACGGTTAAGTTATACATCTACATCGAGATGCACAGGCATGAACACAGACTCATACACATGAACACCCCTCCTTAACCCTTATTTCCTTATTCTCTTTTCCATATGGTTGTTAAACACTGAAGAGCAGCCTGCCAAGATCCTCATGCAACTTCTTCCCCAGGGATCTCATGCAGGCCTGCAAGAGCCTTCAGCAAAGCACTTTGCCAAGTCACCTGGATTTGTAAAAGATTATCTGCAGACAGTCCGAACGGGGAGCGCCTCAACGGGAAGTCCCTGGGGTGTGGATTTCCCCCGATTTCAAAGTGCTGGGTCTCACCTAGAATTTGCAGGTATTTGTAATGACAAACCTCTCTGCTCAGAAGCCATGTGCTACCTGCTGTTTGGGGGTAACTTGATTCTTGAATTGCCTGCAACTGCCTGGAATCCAAAGGCGGTCCACAGAGCTGTGGTCTTCTGCTAAGTCCTGAGGACTTTTCCCCCATGCACTGCATTCAGACATTAGTTTAGTTCAGAGTTTCTGCACTGTACAATAATCACGGAATGGTTTAGGTTGGAAGAGATCTCAGAGATCATCTAGTTCAAATCCGCTGCCATGAGCAGGGACACCTCTCACCAGACCAGGTTGCCCAGAGCCCCATCCAACCCGGCCTTCAATACTGCCAGGGTCGGAGCAGCCCCAATGCTCCTGAGCAACCAGTTCTAGTGCCTCAGCACCCTCACCAGGAGGAATTTGTTCCTAAGATCTAATCTAAACGCCCCCTCATTTAGCTGGAAACTATCCCCCTTGTCCTATCACTAAAGTCCCTCGTAAGCTTTCCTGTAGGTCCATTTCCGCTATGGAAAGCTTCTGTAAGGTCCCCCTGGAACTTTCACTTCTCCAGGCTGAACATCCCCAATGGCCTCAGCCTGTCTTCACAGATCAGCCCTCTGATCACCCTTGTGGCCCCCTCTGGATTTGCACCAACAATTCCACGTCCTTCTTGTGCTGGGGACTCCAGAAGCAGAACCCCATAAACCCCTCACTGCTGCAGCAGGCAACAGCCATGGGCTACTGGAGAGCAACTCATGCAGCCCATCCCTCGGCAGTGCTTGAGCGAGCTAATCACCACTGAGTGTTTCCTAATTAAATGAATGTAACAGCCAGTTCCCCCAAACAATATGAAGAGCCTTTCCATGCACTCAGAGATGAACTTGCTAAATGCAATAAACTCAACATCTGCATGGAATGAACTCTGCACTAACCAGTTTGTTTATAATACAGAATGGAAAGACCCGAGTCAGACCGAAGCTGCATTAAACAAAGCCTGTCTTCAAAAGGCAGTGATTTCCAAATGTATGTGTGATTACAGATACATAAATTCTCCTTCTTTTTAAGATGCTCTATCTGATCTTATTAGAAGAATAAAACTTTATATCCTATGGGACTCCAGCTCGCAACAGTTCAGCAGCAATAAAACACTGACTCTGCTTATACAGCTCCTATTTTCCTGACGTATTGACCAAGACAGAAATAATTTCACAATGCCCGCTGCCAAACCTTGGTTTGAAATGCCATTTGCAGTTTGTCACAGGGAAGTTCAATCTTCCAACAGAGCTTCTCAGAAAATACAGCCCTGTCCCATAGCTGAAACAACTGCCTGCAACTGGTTTAACCTTCAAACGCGTAGAGCCCAAGCAAATTGTTCTGCATGAGATACCCCAGAATTATCTTGATTTCAGCTGAACTGGGCAACATTTCTCCCCCCCCCAAAGCACAATTAAATGAACTTAAGGTTTTGGGTTTTCCATGGAACTTAGTTTTTGGAAGGGGGGGCACCCCGGTCTAGTGCAGTGGCAGAAAAACCTTTCCAAAACACTGAACTCAGTCTGCCCAGCAAAACCCATCCCACAGACTGTGTTAGTCTGGTCTGGATGGAGCATGGCTGGGGGCCAACAAGTAAAAGCTTAAAGACATAAAACACGTGGGGACACAGAGAGGAAAAATAACCAAGGTAAGTTATTTTTACTTTAGAGATAATCTCCTCTCTTCATCTCACTTTAATCAAGTTGAACTAGGTCGTTGCACTTGGATCTGAAACGATGCCAATACAATTTATCAACTTTTAGGGATTTTAGGAAAAACTGAATGTTACTCGGATTAATCCACTGCCTGACGCTTCAGAAAACAAACTGAGAAGTTGCACCTGTAGGCTAGGATAAAAAGGTTACCCAAGAACAGCTTATCTCACTCAAAGAGAACTTATCTAGTGGCTATGGGAACGCTGCAGTTTGCTTTCCATAGCCACACAAGTCCTCTAAAATGACACTTTCAGGTAGGACCTAGGACAAAAGGAGACAATGCACTGGGTTGAGTGTTAACTCAAGACAGATACAGATGAACAAGGAAACTAAACACCTCTGCGGCACCGAACAAGGCTTTGGGAACATTTTTGTTGTGGCAGCTTAAAGAAAATAAATTTAAAAATCTTTTGCCCAAAGTTATCTATTTACTGCAGCTCTCAAAGCTGGGCGGATCAAGAGTAGTGCAATTCTGAAATCCTTTCTTTAACAGGGAACTGAGCCCAGCTCTCTCCGTGCAGGGCTGTGATGCATCATGTGGAGCTCTTGGAGCAAGTCCAGAGGAGGCCATGAAAATGATCAGAGGGCTGGAGCACCTCTGCTATGAAGACAGGCTGAGAGTTGGGATTGTTCAGCCTGAAAAGGAGAAGACTCCGGGAGGGGGACCTTTGAATCCCTGAAAGGTGCCTATCAGAAGGCTGAGGAAGAGCTACTGAACAGGGCAGGGAATGATAGGGTGAGAGGTTACAGTTTGAAGCTGTAAAAGAGATTTAGGCTGGACATCAGGAAAAAGTTCTTGAATCTAAGGGTGGGGGATCCCTGGAAGAGGCTGCCTAGAGAGGTCTCCATCCCTGGAGCCATTCAAGGTCAGGCTGGATGGGGCTCTGAGCAATCTGTTCTAGTTAGAGATGGCCCTGCTTCTTGTAGGGGGGTAGATGACCTTTGGAGATCACTTCCAACCCAATACATTCCGTGATTCTATGACATAGGTAGTAAATGTTAGGAACAGCAACTGGACACAGAAGCTTCTTAACTGACAGGGAAAGAAAAGAAACCATGAAAAAGCCTGAAACTCCAACAGATTGCCAAGGCAAATTCCAAAGGTCCTTGTGTTTATTCAGCCCAAAGGCAGATCCTCTGCTTCAGGAGCATCCACATTTGATAATGAAATTGAGAAGTTAAAAAACTGGTTTAACACCCTGATTAACCAAGTGAACTGAGGGAAAACGCCACAAGTTCAAATCGAACAGCGCAGATTTTAGCTGCTTCTTTCGTTGCTCCAGTGCTTGATGAATAGGGCTGCATGGATAGCACTTCCAGTTTCAAGACAGCACACGCAGATCCGTATCTCTGAAGGACTGAGAAGTAGGGAAGTGACTGTCTCCCTGTAATCAGTGCTGGTGAGACTACTCCTTGAATACTGGCTTCAGTTTTGGGCACTTCAATACAAGAAAAACACTGAGGTGCTGGAGAGGGTCCAAAGAAGGGCAACAAGGTTGGTGAAGGGTCTGGAGAACAAACCTTGTGAGGAGCAGCTGAGGGAGCTGGGACTGGTTGGTCTGGAGAAAAGGAGGCTGAGTGGAGACTTTACTGCTGCCTACAACTACCTGAAAAGAAGTTGTAGAAAGGTGGGGTTTGGTCTCTCCTTAGAAGTAAAAAGGACAAGAGGAAATGCCCTCAAGTTGCAGCATTGGAAGTTTAGGTTGGACATTAGGAAAAGCTTCTTCATGGAAAGGGGCCTTGGGCCTTAGCACAGGCTGCCCAGGGAGGGAGCTGAATTGTTATCCCTGGATGTGTTTAAAAGTCATGATGATCTGGACAGGGTTTTGTGGTGGGCTTGGTAGAGATGGTAGTCAGACTTGATTATCTGGTCTTTTCCAACCAGAACAAACCTACAATTCCCTTTGATCCAGGAAGGCGCTAATTAACACTTCACCCATTTCTGTGCCTGTATCACTTGCCACTGCAACAGCCACGGACAGAAGACAGATGAGGCCACAAAGTTAGGCGATTTCCCTCTCCAGCAGCACTCCAGGAGCACCTCCAGCAAGATGAACTTTGGAGTTGCTTTACCTTCACCTTCTCTAGCAGCACCTGGATAGAGTTTACCCAGGAGCTGAATGTGCCCATCCAGCCTTGCCTGGGTTCTCCTCGGAGAGAGAGGAGAGAAGAGCCTGAGCTGTGCTTGGTACTTCTTGATATCTACCTACTCAGCACATAGCACCCTACAGGAGAGCATCAAAGACCTGTAACGGGGTGCCCTGCTCTGCCACGTTCACTTACTTTCCACACGTACAAAGGACCAGAACCACTGAGAGACAAAACAGGAGGTAAATAAGTTAAATGAACCCACGTGTCTCACTTTCACACTACAAACCCAATGCAAAGTTGCAGTGCTGCAGTTTAGTGTCTGTTGGGGCAGAAACAACCCGACTCGAAGCTTTTTCTTTCTGCTAGAACAAAATATTTCACCTCTGGAGTAAAATCCAAGCAAGAACAATGCTTCAAGCAGTTTAAAGGCAAAATAAAATACAGCAAATAAGGCAAAGAGTAGCTCCAGTGCCAGAAGCACACTACTGGGTTTAACTGGATGGAAAGCAAAGCTGAGCTACGCAGGCAACATCATGGGGCAGGACTAGGCTATAAAATAAACATCATTTTTGCAGCGACATTACAAAGCCATATGGAGCAAGTTTAGCCTCAGTCACCTCTAAGGGCACAGGAATCTCTAAGGTGCGCAGGAGCAATACCCATAGAATCCAGGACATCTAAAGCAGCAGCAGGACACTACAAAGCTTCACTTCAAAATGTATTTTGTTGTGAAGAAAGCCGTGCTTCAGCGGCTGCAGCATTTCTCCGCTGTTGGAGCGAGGATTGAACTGCTCAAGCTGGAGTTTTTCCCAGCGCTGAGGGTTTGGGGCGGCAGTTGAACAGGAAATACTGCGCGGTCTGTGCATGCATCGCATTCCTGTCCCGCCCCAGCGGGCGGCCAACAAACAAACCTTTCTTCTAGTAAAAAGGGAATGAAAAAAAAAATAGAGAGGGGGGGGTTAAAAGCACCAGACTGCACAAAGTTCACTGGCAGATGTGGCCCGGGAATCCAAACTGGCTGATAAATAAAAAGGAAACCCCAGGATTGGATGCGTTTGCGCTGTGGGTGTAACGTCACCGCTCGCTGAAGCTGGGTCAGCAAAGAGCTGCAAGTTTAAAAGATGCACAATCTGCAACGCTGAGCTGCTGGAAGCGAGCGGTAACTGCGCCTGTGTCAGAGGGGTTAATGTTAAGAAGGTTTTGGCAAATATTAATAGCAAAACCAGTCGATCAGAATTGAAGTAGTAATAATAATAATAATAATAATAATAATAATAATAATAATAAAAAGACTTGCTGGCAGAGAAGGGATCTGTTTTATTTCCCTTTTATTTTACGTGCGGTACTAACGAATGAGGTTCGGCACTTCAGCGCATCTGGAGCCATGAAGCAATAAACAGTAACCAGAACATGTGTTTGACTCTTCTCAACTGCTCCCAGGCCGGCTGCTTAAATCCTGGAAGATATTGAATAATTATTTCCTAAATACTTGGGAGGGAAGGCAAAGGAGATGGAAAACACGAGCAGCACAGGGGCTCAAAACGGCAGAACCTCTGAGTTTGTTAGTCCCTGCTGATACCCTCTGGCATAGGAAGAGGGCTGGAGTCAAAATGGCAACGAAGCAAATGTAAACAGCCCTGTGTTTATTGAGCAAAGCTATGTACAGCATCCGATCTGCTCTGAACTGGGTCGTGCTTACGTGGAACGTGGTGGGAAAGGCAGAAAAGCACAGCTCGCTGAATCCTGAACAGCTAAAACACAGGAAAAGCAGACTGGAGTGAGGAAGGCGAAGGCGCCTGTGTAGCGAGCACACAGCCAGAGCCATTTTCTCCACATAGTAATTTCAATCAAAGCTGGTATAAATAATAAAAATAACGAGCTAAAATAAAACAAAGTCTAAAAGTATTAATTCCCTTGGCTTAATTCGAAGCTGGTGCAATAAAAAAAATCAAAATAAACAAAAAAATCAAAATAAAAAAATCAAAATAAAAAAATCAAAATAAAAAAATCAAAATAAAAAAATCAAAATAAAAAATCAAAATAAAAAATCAAAATAAAAAATCAAAATAAAAAATCAAAATAAAAAATCAAAATAAAAAAATCAATCAAAATTCAAAAATTCTAATAAAAAATCCAAAAATCATTAAAAATCTGTTTCATTGATTAAACAAAAAAGAGTTAAAGCTATGCTACAGAAAAGCACTTTTGCAGCACTTTCTTGCCCTCCATAGTATGAACGTACAGACGGGCTGATGGATACTCATTTGTGACAGATGCACACGTGGCCTCTGCAACCCCAGTCTACATGTTCCTTAACAAGTTACACCTTGAAACCAGTATGAAGTTACTGCAGAGCTGTAAATGTCCCTTTTCCTGTGCTCCATCAGCCTCACACAGTGTGGAAAGCACCAAACTACACACTTTCCTCCCATTATTTCATTTCAAAAGGTTGGGAAGTTAGAATCTGAGCTTCTTTCTGCCTCCTTGAGAACGATTCAAACACACGGATGAGATCTTATTACTCTTGACTTGAAAGCACAAGACAAGTGCTTTGGGGAACATTTGTTTCATCAAACCCAATTGCAAAAGAAATTCTTCTACTTTCTTCCCCATCCAAACTATTACTCCACCTCCAACCAAAGCCTTACCCTAACTTTGCTCATCTGAAGAGAATAAGCTTAATTTAATTTCCCTAAATATAGTCCTAAGATGTTCCCATAGAGACAGCAACATTCCCAACTGCACTTTTTGCAGCAAATACTTTGGTAAGATATCAAATCTAAAGCAACTCTATTTTTGCAGGCTTTCTCATCTCTTTCCCAGGAACAGCTCTTTCTAACAGCTTCATCCTGCAAAAATGCTGTTAAAGGGTTCTCCGCTGCAATATAAAAGGATTGTTTCTCCATTTCACATTAACAAGTGGGTTTTTTTTCCAGTCCATGGGGATATTTAGGGATGGCCTGCAATTCTATTCCTGCCTGGAAAACTACTCCACCCAAGTTTGCTCCCCAGAAGTTACATCCTTAGGAGGGAAGATCAGCCACTTATTTCCCCCAACACTTTGCTGCTCTGCGGATAATGAGTAGAGCTCTCATCAAACATCCACCGTGTAAAAAAGGTCACGTTTCACATGATGGTGTTGGTGGTAACACATTCTATGGGACCAAAGCCATTTTAAACTTAGAATCACGCTGTGGTTTAGGCAGAAAAGGACCTCAGACCACCTAGTTCCAACCCCTTCCCATGGGCAGGGACACCTCTCACCAGATCAGGTTGCCCAGAGCCCCCCACCCAACCTGGTCTTCCATTGGAAGACATTAACCTTCATAAATTCTTCTTCTTTTCAACACTTCCAGTATTTATGGACATGCAGAAGAGAATACAGAGAGGAAAATAACTGCAGTTTTACTTGCTGCTTTTTATTTCCTCAAGCTGTGGCATCCACACTCACCAGTCAAGGAAGAAAGGATTTTGATGAATTTTTCAGCATGATCTCCATATATTTGGGAACTATATTAAATCTAAAGTAATTACAACATCAAACACTGCGGGTGTTCAATTCAAGGGAAGCGTCACCTGCAGAACAGCGGCAGCATCAGGTACCACTGCCGCCAATTTTAAGCTGTAGTTCATTTTCTGTAACAGAACAGCTAGTGTTGTGCTGCTACGCAAAGAAATAAACAATAAAAACCTGCAGGAAACTGCAAAATCTTGTTATCAATTTGCTAAAACTAAAACTAACATGCTGCCTAAAAAGACAGCAGGATACAGAATCACGGAATTACTGAGTCTAGAAAAGACCTCTAAGACCAGCAAGCCCAGCCTATGAACTAGCTTCATCACTATCACCTACACCAGGGCACTAAGTGCCACAGCCAGTCTGTCACAGAATCATAGAATCCTCATGGCTGGGAAGGACCTCCAGGATCATCAAGTCCAGCTCGCGTCCCAACGTCTCCCTAACCCCCAGACCATGGCTTCAAGTGCTCTATCTACTAGTTTTTAAACACCTCCAGAGATGACAATTCCACCACCTCCCTGTGCCCAACCACTCTCAGGAAAGGACTTCATCCTAAGATCCAGTCTAAATCTCCCCTGACAGAACTTCAGGCCGTTTCCTCTCATCCTATCACTAGTAATTTGGGAGACCAGCACCAGCCTCACTACAACCTCCTTTCAGGTACTTGTAGAGAGCAGTAAGGTCTCCACTCAGTGTCCTTCTCTAGACTATGTAACCCCAGTTCCCTCAGCTGCTCTTCACAGGGCCTGTTCTCCAGCACCTCAATGTTCTTCTCATACTGTGGTACCCAAAATTGGACCCAGTACTCAAGGTGTGGTCTCACGAGTGCAGGGTACAGGGGCACCATCACCTCCCTACTCCTGATGGTTACACCGTTCCCGATACAGTGCAGGAAGCCACTGGCCTTGGCCACCTGGGCACCCTGCTGGCTCCTGTTCAGCTGGCTGTCAACCAACACCTCCCACATCGTTTTCTGCCAGGCAGCTCTGCAGCCACTCTGCTGAGGGTTGTTTGACAAAGTGCACTTGGTCCTTGAACACCTCCAGGGATGGGGACTCCACCACCTCCCTTGGCAGTCCATTCCAGTGTCTGATCACCCTTTCCATGAAGAAGGGCTTCCTAACATCCAACCTAACCCTCCCCTGGCAGCTTCAGGCTCTGCCCGTGTCCTGTCACCAGTTGCCTGGGAGAAGAGCCCATACATGCTGGCATTGAGACGCTTGACTAAGTGTCACCAAGTTTAAAACATCTTTCTGAACAACTATAAAAAACGCCAGCCCTCACTACAGAGGAAGGAAGAGCAAAGTACATCTGACTTGACTTTAAAGCGTTTAGGAGTCTAATACAGGTACTGTCATTTGCCCACCGGCTGGGTATGTCTGTTGCACCAAAACACTGAGCTGAACTAAAAACCAAAACCACCTTTAAGAAAATGTTCTGCTGACCTCATTCTGCGAGTTCATACTGTATAAAACACCCCAATAAATGTAGTCCTTCCCATTAGGAATTAACCCCCTTGAAATTAATTAGCAAGGCTATACAATAATAGAACCAATGCCAAAAACCACTGTAACAGCAAGGTCAGCAGATACTGTAGAAAATACAATTTCATGTTAATATTATATAAAGAATTATTATGCCTTTTAATACAGTATTTATTTATTTATATTATCATTGCACTTTTGATTTATAGATTCATAGAATCTATGGTTCAGGTTGGAAGGGACCTTAAAGATCATCCAGTTCCAACCCCTCTGCCATGAGCAGGGACACCCCCCCACCAGACCAGGGTGCTCAAGGCCCCAGCCAATCTGGCCTTGAACACTTCCAGGGAGGGGCAGCCACAGCCTCCCTGGGCAACCTGGTCCAGTGTCTCAGCACCCTTAGCATGAAGAGCTTCCTCCTGACCTCCAGTCTAAGTCTATTCCTCCTCTCTTCCAGCTGGAAACCATTGCCCGTGCTCTAACCATTCCAAGCCCTTGGAAACAGTCCCTCCCCAGCTTTCCTGTAGCCCCCTTCAGGTACTGGAAGGCTGCTCTAAGATCTCCCTGGAGTCTCCTCTTCTCCAGGCTGAACAGCCCCAACTCTCTCAGCCTGTTCCCATAGGAGAGGTGCTCCAGCTCTCCAATCATCCTTGTGGCCCTCCTCTGGACACCTTCCAACAGTTCCATACCCTGTGTTGGGGGCTCCAGAAATGGACACAGTCCTGCAGATGGGGTCTCACGAGAGCAGAATAGAGGGGGAGGATCCCCTCCCTTAACCTACTGGTCACGCTTCTCTTGATGCAGTTGGCTTCCTGGGCCGCAAGCAAATATTATATTAATATGCATTTTCAACCAAGAACTAAATAGGAAACTATTCACTCCTATCTTTTCTGACCTTGTACTTTGGACTCAAGATTATTTTACCCACTCAGCAATCACAGACCGTTAAAAAGCAGCACTTTCCTACCTGGAAATATGATATCCCGAAAGCTCTAACTAGATTAGGAATGAAACAAAAGATACAGGAAACTGCAAGCTTTGTGTGATAAAGTGAAACCTGCCCGACTTCCAGCAATTCCTTCCTAGAACAAAGCCACAGTTTGCTGCTTGTTGAGAAATGTAGATAATCGAAAATGAAAATGATTTGGGTTTTGTTTCTGATCCCATGAAGCTTAACACTAGGATTTTGGTGCCTTCGACAAGTAATCAGACGCCTCTACCAAGGTGACGACGGTTCAGCTGCAGGTTGGAGTGGCTGCGGACACGTTTAATTGCTTCCCCAAACCCCCAGAACGTCGAGTACTTTTGATCTATTTGAAATATCCTGAAATATGTGCACTAAAAGAAATGCACACAATTTAACAGCCATGTGTTTTAGCTTCTAACAATCCCATAAAGCAGAAAGCTAGCCTCTTGCTATTTTACATAGAAATAATGAGAATTAATGAATGACTGGTTGCCGTCTAATAACTGGAGACATCAAACGATCTGTTCTCTTCAGCTCTACAAGTCTGGAGAAGTTAAAAATAAAAGGTTTCCTTAATTCTATCACAAGCAAATCCCAAAACCAAACCAGTATGGTAACTATTTTTTTCCACTGGAGCAAAACTGATGACATTTGTAATTGTGTGGATACACTCCACAAACCCGAGCGCTATTATCCCTAAATGAAAGCCATATATTGATCTTATCAGAGGTAGAACAAAAGAAGGTAAAAATAGCACCCATTAATAAAATTAAATCTGTTTCCTACTGCAGGATGAACCTTTGAGCTAATGGTAAGAGAGAAACCAAGGCTTGATGCGACAGAAATCACTTTGATTTTACAGCTTGCTCAGGTCCAGCCTCTCTCAAGCTTCGTTCTTGCCTGAGCTGTTTATGCAGAACACTTCCAGATCAGCTGGTCTCTGCCCAGTTCGGCAAAAAAGGGCCCAAAATGCTGTTCTCCTTCATCACTGATAGAGTGGAGAGGGTGAGCTCTTTGTTTCCTACCTACTGACATTAATACTGTCCCCCACTGCTTTGTCTTTCTCGGCATCAAAGAGCCAGACCTTTACCTCTGACACTAAGCAGATGTTACTGTCCTGTTGTTCATGGTGCTAAAGGAAGCCGGGTCTTGCAGAGCACTCACTCTCCCATCTCTCGGGGAGGTCAGATCCTTGTCTTATTACCAGCACTTCTAATAGCAGAGGTCCCAATTAGGCTCAGGGGAGACAAGCAGCGGATGATCTCATGCAAGAGACCAAACCAGATGACCGACGCGGTACATTTACTGCACTTAGCTTAGATAGAAAACCCCAGGCATATGGACCCATAAATATTAAATTCTACTAAATCCATAGCTACGTATGTACTCAAGCACTTAGGAGGCCATCTTTAGGATTTGCCCCTTCTCCTCTTCCAAAAATAATAAGCTCTAGCCTTACACCGTCCTAACCTCCTCCTCAGTTACATCAGGCTCTCTCTGAGCAGTTCGAGCTGACTCGGGACTTTGCCGGTTTGCAGTTCCCATGCCAGCAAGGGATCTGCGAGCAGGTGGGCTCACAACAAACCTCACTGCAAGGTGGGCTGGAACTCAAGCTCAGATGGAAGATGGGGACAGCAACAGCAATTTCTAACTGGAAAAAGGCAGGATACACATCTATGTGAACCAAAACCTGTGTCCAGAAAAGGCTTCCCTGAGACAATCAAACCTGTGCTCCTTATCCTAATAGCTGCTAAAATCCCTCTGGGCATGAATAATAAGGACTGTTCTGTATTACAGCCTGAGTTACTTTGAAAGCTTTCTTCTGGGTCATGACATTTAGCTCCTTCCGTTCAGCCTAAAGAAGCGAAGACTCCAGAGGGACCTTATAATGACCTTCCAGTCACTGAAAGGGGCCTGACAGAAGGCTGGGGAAGCCTGTTCACAGGACAAGGGAATGATAGCATGAGGGGTAGTGGTTTTAAGCTGGAAAGGGGCAGATTGAGACTGGACATGAAGAAAAAGTCGTTGAATCTGAGGGTGGTGGATCATTGGAACAGGCTACCTAGAGAAGTGATAGAGACCCCAGGGTGGGGAATCCCTGGAAGAGGCTGCCTAGAGAGGTCTCCATCCCTGGAGCCATTCAAGGTCAGGCTGGATGGGACTCTGGGTAATCTATTCTAGTTAGAGATGGCCCTGCTTGTTGTGGGGGGGTTGGACTAAAGACATTTGGAGATCACTTCCAACCCAAGTACATTCAATGATTCTGCCCAGCCCCAGCACATTCAATAATTACTAACATCTAAAGGCTCTTCTGTATTGGAATTAACCTCTCAAAAGCTGAAGCAGAAAAGCATTTTATGCGACTGCACGCCCACTGCAAACCAAGAAAATTACTTGGCATCTCTCCGACTCCTACATAAGCAAAACGAGAGGCCAAATAGCTGCGCATCGGCTCCATTACCACCTTCCTCAGAAGATTGTTTTTCTTGGGGACATAGGAAAAACACAACAACTGAAATGCAAGATTTTCCCAGACCAACGTTTAACAAAGTTCAGCTGCACAGATCTGGAGCTGATTCTTGCAACGCTATAGAGACATCCTCCTTCTGCTGAAGAACTCAACTCCACCAATCTCTGTGCAAGAATGAAGGCACCAGTTCCCTCCCACGGTCTCAATGTGAACAAGGAACTCCAGCCCTACAAAGTAAACAAAGTAAGGTCCAGTGTGTTTAAGACAAGTTACTGCCAAAATTCTCCTGCCAAGACCCTGACAGCTGGTGGTGGGAAGTTTCTGGGTGGGAATGTGTTTCCACACTAAACATTTTTATTTTGTTGTTGAACATTTGAGGAAGCTGGGATGGCTTAGCCTGGAGAAAAAGAGGCTGAGAGGAGACCTTATTCCTGTCTCCAACTGCCTGAAAGGAGGCTGGAGTGAGGTGGGGGTTGGTCTCTACCCACAGGTGTTAGGACCAGAGGAAACGGCTGCAAGCTGTGCCAGAGGAGGCTCAGGCTGGGTGTTAGGAAGAATTTCTTCACCAAAAGGGTTATCAAACACAGGAACAGGCTGCCCAGGACAGTGGAAGAGCCACCATCCCTGGAAGGATTTAAATGACGTGTGGACCTGGTGCTTAGTGACGTGGTTAGAGGGCTTGGATCTGAGGAAGAAATCCGTTCCAGAAAGAGTGACTGGAAGGGCTTTCCCAGGGAGATGAGTTGAGTCTCCATCTCTGGAGGTGTTAAAGAACCATGTAGCCATGGTGCTTCATGCCCTACTAGAGTGGCAGCATGGAGGGGGTCAGTTTGTGTTTGTCAATCTCTCAGGGATTGAGATTTTGCATTGGTGTGGGGATGGTTGGACTGGGCGATCCAGGGGGGCCTTTCCGAACAGGATTATTCTGTGATTCTGTGACCACAGGCAGCGTTCACCAAGCCAAGCTGATAAGCACTTGCAGGACATAAATTCATTTGCTTCGTCTCAACTAAAAACCACCCTAAAAATGCCTTTTGCCCTTGCTTTTTCTTCCCTCCACTGAGATCTGCTGATGAACAGCTCAGCTGTTTATACTGCAAACATTAACAGCTAGGGGAAAGATCACCATCCCCCACATCACAGCTTCGGTCCTTCCTGTAAATCAGCAGAGTTGGCCAAGACCAGAAACAATCCATCACCATCAAGCATCCTAAAAATGCTGCAAAACAACCCCTTTATTTAATCCTTCTGCTCCTCTCTCCATATCAACGCAATTATTTCCCAACCACTCCAAACGGTTAGCCCGTGTATCCAACACACAAATGCTGTCCATATGAAAAACCACACCAAAACATGGGACTCAAGCTTCGTTGAAGTTCCTCAAAAAAGTGGAATCGGGAACACTGGAAGCCAAACAGAGCCTCCAGCACTCACCAAGCGTACCCCAACATTCAGAACTCCTGAGGACTCCAGCGAGTTCCCTGGGATATGTTGCAAGAAAGATGCCATGGTACAGAAAAGTCTGATGAAAGAACATTTCAAGGAACATTATTTACCCAAAATAGTATCTACACCACCTCAGAGACCACAACTCGCAAGGGAAAGAACTTACACAAACAGGGCAAAGCTCCAGGATGAGTTTTCGCAGCAGTTTTTTCTCTGCTTTTCCTCCCTTCTTTCACCAAGAGGTGAAAGTGCAAAGGTTTTTCCTACAGAGGACGCCTGGGACGCAGAGTTATGCAGTTCTTAAACAAGCACCTCATCCAGAAAACTCCTTTGGTTCAGTTTTTTCCTTGTTTGAGGAAACTCAATTGTGTCAAGATCACAGAATCACAGATCTCATTTCATCAGCTGGTGACCCAAGCATTGCAAAGGCTGCTTCATCCCTTTCTCTAATGAAGGATGAGTATGATTTCCAAACTCCTTCTACAAGCCGCACATTACAACATGCTTCACCATCACCTGGCTACAATGTGAGGGAATTACACCACTCGTATGGTGTTTGTACCTGCTTTCTGTCTACGGGTTTTAAGTTTCCCACCAGTAAAGTCTCTTGTTTGATCACAAAGATAAGGGTATCTTCAGGAATAACGTTACAAAACGGATGTTCTACAGATCTACCACATTCCTCCTGCTCTTCTGCTTCGGGTTTGTACCCATTTGTAGTTTGTTATTAGAACTTCCACAGCAGATGTTAAGGAATGTGGCTGGAAGTGAGTATGTGAAAAACCAGCTAGAAATCTGTAGCTTCTTAGACGGAACAAGTTATAGGACAAGAGAAAATGGCCTCAAGTTGCACCAAGGGAAGTTTAGGTTGGACATTAGGAGAAACTTCTCCATAGAAAGGGTCATCAGGCCTTGGCACAGGCTGCCCAGGGAGGGGGTTGAATCGCCATCTCCAGAACTGTTAAAATGCCATGTAGTTCTGGAGCTTAGGGCCATGGTTTAGCAGTGGCCTTGGGACAGTTGTGTTAATGGTTGGACTTGGCGATCAAAAAGGTCTTTTCCAACCATAATGATTCTATGATTTCTCTGACAACTGCAAGCTTTGGATCCTCCAATCAACAAGAGAGAGAAGACAAAAAGCCAAGAGAGGATACTAACTGCTCCAACTGACAAGATTTCCTTAAAACTTTGGAGCAAGTGACAAAAGAGTGCTGTATGGTACTTCTTCATAGGAGATATATACATTGCAAGGCAAAGAGAAGAAGGTCAACCTCACCAGTTAAAGCAACAAGCTAAAGTCTGAGAACTGGATTCATTGCTCTGCTCCACTTCAAAACTTCCATTTTCTGTGTCCAAGTGGCTTCTTACATTTCACAGCTCCTTACCCACAGAGTAACACCTACAAAACATTTCCTGCTGCCTCTTTATTCCTAGTTAAGTCACACACACAACCATTCACCAGGAGCTTGGGGCTGCATATATATTAAAAATCGAGAGGTGCTCATTTAATTTCATAGTAAGCTCAGAGGAGCTTGTAACATCCTAACTTTATTCCCTTATCACAAGCAGCTTAAATTCCTGCAGTGCAATTCCTGTTTTTCCCAATGTATGGAAATGCCATTAACCAGATCTAGGAAATGCTGCTAGGTGACATCCTTAGTGTTTAAATAACCGTTTAAGCTACTCCCTCCCTGAAATATAAGTGTGGTGTTTGGGTATTACTGGTTACAGATGTTTTTCCTATTAATAACCTAATTGTTGCGTAAGATGGAAAAACATATCTCAAGAGCTCTTGTCTAAACACACAACTCAGGGTTGGGGTGGGTTTGTTTGGAGGTATTTTAGGCAACTAAACCAAACGTGACCTGGGAATGGGAAAGTGCATTGAAAAGTACAAGTGAAAAGGAGCGTTAAAAATAATGTCACTTGGCTTATTCTTCATTGTGATTGTACAGCAGAAAAGAGAATGACAAGAGAATGACAATCTAAGCTTGTCATTCAGGTTTAAAATCTTCCAAAGGGCAGGAATTTCTCATATTAAGCAACACTAGAGAGCTGCAATGTCTCTCCACATTCCACTTACAAGCCAAGAGTTCACACACTTTGTCTGCCTTAATAAACCAACAGTATCTACATACGTTCACAAATCCCTCGCAGGCAGATGCACACATCTGGAAAGCCAGCTTGAAGGTGAAAGGAGTAAAAAATAAGTATCCTAAGCCTGTATCTGACCCAAAAGTATTCTCTCAGATATGGAATTTAAAGCAACTTCACTAAACAGTCACTCTGTCATTCTAAAGCAGCACATTCTAACTAGAATTTCCCGGATTCATTTTATTTTAAGGGGTTGAATTCCAGTATCA
The DNA here is from genome assembly GCA_013397515.1 of Upupa epops. NCBI lineage: Eukaryota > Metazoa > Chordata > Aves > Bucerotiformes > Upupidae > Upupa > Upupa epops. The sequence goes on along the minus strand of VZRI01012091.1, from coordinate 1,048,632 downwards.
TTGTAGGAACTAGTCAATGGACACCTCAGTTTATTTTCAACACAACTCTGCTTTCTTTTTCCCCAAGGTAATTCCAATAGCGTTTGTGAGCACCTCTCCGGTCTTAGCAAGAGAGTCCTTTAGATGATTAATTTTTTCTCTCTATGGATAATGTATTCGTTAAGTTCCTTTCTGCTGAGGACAGGCAAAGAAAAAAAAGAAAAGCTTTCAGCTTCGCTTTCCCCATGAATAATGCATTACAAAATTAATATTAGAGAACAAATCTCCTTTTTAAGCCTCCAGAAACAGTACTGTACTTGCCCTATTACTTTGAAAAGCCTGGTGTCACGTTTAAATAAGGGTAAACCATAAGCTCCTCTTTTCCATAATTAAGTTCTAACAAAAGATTTCACCATTTATCAGGCCAATTCTAAAGCAACAGTGCCCAGCTTTGCCCTGGCCATCAAAAATACAATGACTTACCGTACCCATAGTAAGGAGTATAACCCATTTTAGTCCGTAAGTCAGTGTTAGAATCTGAAGCGGAGCAGAACTTCACAGGCATTCCTGAAAACCAGTTTGTTTACGTGCAGAAGACAAGAAAATCCTGATTTCGAGTCGGCACCTACAGTCCCCATTACTAGCAGCGCATGCAAATAAAACCAAATCCCACAAGCAAAACCATTTATGGCAGCAAAAATTTATGTTGAGAGAGCAGAGGGAGCGAAACAACTGCCTGCTAAATGGATGAAAACTTCTAGGAAGAGAAGAGTCTTTCTAAGAACAGCAACTGCATCGATCTCCTGTAACTTGCTCGAGCCTTGACTTTGCAGGCTGATGGCTCCACTCCATCCTCAGGCTTCTTACTCCTTCTTACGTCTGTATCACAATACACAGACCGTGGAGTAGCAACCCAGATGTTTCAGCAATCAGAAAGCAGGAGGCCAGTGATACTGCTACCACACAAGCATTTTGAAGTGTTTGCGCCTGGCCAGTCAGCGTTAAAAACAGCATCGCAGAGTTCAATCCCCTGGAGCCTTCAAGTAGCTTTTCCAGGAAGCCACCAGCAAGTTAACGACGCTTAAAGAACTGGACAAGGTGTCCTCTGAGAAAGGAGCACATAATCTGCTGAAATAAAGGACAAACAGAACAAACACCCACTCTGTCTTCATTTCTGAGCATGAAAGGACGAGCAGGACACAGGCAAAAGGGTCATTTTCATTAAGGCGATTGCAAGGAATTTGTTGTGGACTCGATTGTATGGCTGCAACTAAAGGACTAGGTCAACTTTCAGCTCCATTACCCTTTAAAAACGTCTTTTAATTTCTCTTCTTTAAGGTCATAGAACGATTTAGGTCGGAAGGGAACCTCAGAGATGACCAAATTCCAACCCTCACCCCTGCCACTAGCAGGGATATCTCTCACCAGACCAGGTTGCCCAGAAGCCCATCCAACCCGGCCTTCAACTCTACCAGAGATGCAGCATCCACAACCTGCTGCAGTGCCTCAGCTCCCTTAGAGGGAGGAATTTCTTCCTAAGATCCAGTCTAAAACTCCTCTCTTTTATTTTCAAACCATTTCCCCCTGTCCTGCCACCACAGTCCCTTGAAAAAAGTCTCTCTCCAGCTTTCCTGCAGTTCCTTTCGGGTACTGAAACGTTGCTATAAGGTCACTCCAGAGCATTCTCTTCTCCTGGCAGAACAGCCACAACTCCCTCAAGTCCTAACTGAGCTTTCAGTGCTTTGCAGTGTCCAAGATGCAACCTCCTGCAATCCTGAAGCTCTTCAACTACACCTTGGTGAATTCCTCATCCTAATTTTTCCAAGAACTTCTATTTTCCTACTTCTCAACATTTGCTTTAGTCTTAAATAATAAAATTCATATGAGGCGCTCTTACCTAAACTCTCCCAGAAACAAATCCCTGCTGCTTTTAGAACTGTCAAAACCATGAGAAACAGACAATTTGCTCCAAGAGGCTCTCGTGTGGGGCAGGGTAAAAGGACAACTTCGCACTGACAGTGACTGTCCTGAATGTCACTCATGTCCCCGCACGGGAAGCCCACCCAGCAGCATCTGGCACGCTGTGCACCATCTCTGTTTGTCCATCACCTTTTTCCTTTTGGCTGGCGTTTCGGGTTCGTGAGCTCCTCTCCCCTTATACAGGAAGCTGGGGCCTCAAGCTTAATCCTGCACATTCAGTTCTCTTCTCTTCCAGCTACTGCTACTAAACGTATTCTCCAAGAAAAAAAAAAAGCAAGAACCGAAAGCTGTCTCAATCAAATCTCTGCTGAACTTCTCCATGGTGAGATTATTTCCCCTTATTTTTATTGAGAGAAAAAGGAAAGGAAGAAAAAACAAATGCCTGCAGCTGAACAAACAACCTCAACGTCACTCACTGAGAGGGACAGCAAATAATCCAAAATTAAAGGTACCTTGCACAGCCACCATAACCAGATACCCGTGAATGTTCCGGCACCCTGCTTCAGCGGCTCCATGTGAGCCACGTGCAGCTGCACTCGAGCACTGTCTTCACTGGGCTGGGTACATGGTGGTCACAGCAGACTTGTAGGAGATGAGTAGGAGGATGTGGTGGAAAGCAGAAGAGCTTTGCTACAGCAGCCTAGGAACCCAGTGCAGCACATTGAGAGGGCAAAGAAAGAGGAAAGAGTCATCTACAACTCTCATCTCTCTTCTCTTAGTCTGAAAGCAGTTGGACTTTCTCTGTATTGAGTCACCTATATCCTCTACCCATCTGTTTGCTCACTCCATCAGCCCCGTCATCCTCAGACAGTGGTTTTCCCTCTCAGCCTAAGAAAATCAATCACTTTTTCCTCTCTTTTGGCTATAAACACATCATCAGGACCACTCCAAGTTCCAGGAGAAAACACCCACAACCAACCAGGCAACCATCACATTCTGTATCTGGAAATGTTGCATTTCTAGTGTTATTTGTGTGAGTGTGTCCCAGCAGCTTCCTCAACTCCTTCTTCCTGAATCTCATGGCCTAAAATAGTCCAAAAAACCCCTTCCTGTCATCTTTTCCAATTATTTTGGCACTTCCTCAATTACTGACTCTAGGTAAAACAATTCCACTACAAAGACATCTGCGATGTGCTCAGCTGTATATATATATGGCACTTCAGAAGGGTAGGATTGCCCATTCCATCAGCTGCTGACTGAGCTCAGCAGCCAACCCCAGTACAGAATGTACTGGATTTTACTGGATTTTTATAGCATTAAAGATGCAGACAGCACAGCAGGACATTACTGCTGACTTAAGCACCCACTGTTGTATCGAGAACCTCATCAAAAGGAGTTGATGTATCTTCTAATGCCTGTGGTCTGCTGAGTAACTCCGGCTACTCACCCGAAGTACTGCAAAGGACACCACAAAGTAAGGACATACTAAAGCACTCTCTCTGCCACCAGTCCTTCAAGGTATCCTGCAAACGGTGTTTGATATGGTGAAGACTAAAGGTACCTCCTCAAAAGAGAAGGAGGAAAGGCTGAACTGACTTCTTTTGGGCTGCTGGACCTGCAGATCCAAGGTGCTTCCAGTCCTATGAATGAACCCGATGGTTTTAAGCACTCAGCCTTGATTTCATGTTCAACTAGAGATCCCGTAGTCACTTCTGTGTAGGGTTTAACTACAGGAAGAGGTGGGAAAGAAAAGTGACTATACACAGATTAACTAGATGGAGAACAAACCACACCAACACACCTTTTCTGTATTAAACATGTATGTGTCAGTGCCCACACTACTGTGGTTTCTCTTGGCAAACTAACAATGGAATTGTAGTCACAGAAAATCTGGAGAGATAGATAAATGAGTAAATGAAAAAAATCAAATCAGGTTTCCCTGCCTCCCCAGATAAAAGTTCTCAATTTATTTGGCCTTTTGCTGCTGGTTGGCTTTTCTAGACTGATTCCCTACTCCCTGCTCCTTGGAAAGCTCTCAAGACCAAATCCAGTGCTCAAAGCTTTGCACAGCAGTTCAGAAGTCTTTCCAAAACAACAGGGTACAGCAGGACAACTTCACCGTTCTTACAAATCAGCTGTCACGTTGGAATGTGTAAACAGGCATAGATTTTTTTTCTTCCCCCTGCTGAATGTCAAACCTGACTCCTATCTCTGGATTTTCTATTAGACTAATAATGCAACTAGTTATCCTTTCTTCTCAGCTTTTCTGCAGTGGGTTATTCCACAAAACCTTGAAATTATCTGAGGAAGCAGCGTGAAAAACATGAAAACTGCAGGACGTACATTTAGCTCTCCCAGCCCCTTCCTATTCTGAGTGGAAACACCCAGTGCATCTTCTCCTGCAGTACCTACCCATTGAGTCTGTTCTCCACTGCATCACCCAGGCCATCAGTGACTGACTGAGAACAGATCTCTGTGCTGCCCCACCTGCTGCGTCCCTTGGAAGATCCTGATCAATATATTAGTCTAAGTCTTCTGCATCCATTTCTTAGCACATTTTTCTAGCTTACAGCCTTAAAAAGCTTCACTTGAACTCACAGCAAAACTATTCATTTTATCCTACTCCTGGTAACCTGCACACGTTCCTACCCATGAGAGGGGGATGCTGGAACTAGATGCTCCCTGAGATCCCTTCCAACCTCAACCATTCTCTGATTCTACGATTCCTCTCCTTGTTACCAAGTTACGGAAGCAAGTTCAGTTTCTTGAACATGGTTTATTTTTAAAAGGCAGAATCTGCTGGATAGGATCAGTTTCCTTGGTTTCATACAGTATTTCTTGTGTTTGTGTGTTCCTTCCTGAAAACCAAAATTAGAAATCATGAATAAGACGGCCTAAGTATTATGTTCATTCTTCTGGCTTTTTTAGAAGCTTATTTACTCTTCCCAAGGTGTCAAAGGTAACAGCTCACAGCTCCGAAGTTGTAGAGTTTCACACCAGCCACTAAGATTCGAGTGATTTAATGTGCCATCTGCTCTCAATTAAAGCCTTCGCCAAAGACTGATACGAGCCACCCTTCCCCCATTTTAATAAAATATTTTAGTGTCAGAAGTTGGTAACTTCCTTTTCCTGCTGAGCAGAAGACCAAGTCCTTTGTTGTCTCTTCATTCTACAACACTCGCTGGTTCCCTGTATTCCCCACAGTCGCTGCTAGGTGTATGTTCTGGCAAGCACAACGCACCGAGCTTCACAAATTAATTAAAAAAATAATCAAACCAGCCATAAAAAAAAAGCACAGAGGCAAAGATATCCCTTTATACTCATCTCTGCTCAAATCATCCCAATTGGAAACTAGGTCAGACTTTCTGCAGGCTTCCTTCCTTCCTTCTTGTGCTCGAGCAGCTTATCAAGTCAGTGAGTTACTCTCTTCTTGAGACTTCATGTGAACTGTGACAGCCTCTGCTTGTCTCCATAATAAAAGCTTCTGCCACCTCATCTTTTGCTTTCAAGTTTGCATAAGACTACTTGTAGTGGTGTCTCCCACTTAGCAAGAGTTTCTTGGGTTTCAAATATTTCTTTTCTGTGCCGTAATGGTCCCCCATCCATCAGGAGGCCATTGGGTGCTTCGCCACTACACAGAGAGCGTTCCCAAAGCTGACACTGTGCTGCCTCACAGCTATAGAGCAAGGACTGAAGGTACTTGTTGGGATCACAGCATGGTTTGGGTTGGGAGGGACCTTTAAAGGTCTTCTAGTCCAATCCCCTGCAATGAACAGGGACAACTTCACATGGTTGAGGTTGCCTAGAGGCTCATCCAGCCTGAGGCTGAACGTCCCAAGGGATGGGGCCTCCACCACCGCTCTGGGTAACCTGTTCCAGTGTTTCACCACCTTCCTCATGACGTACCAAAGCAGAGTGCAGAGGTCCTCCAAGAGCAAATGCAAACATTATTTGTGCAGCTCTGTATCATCTTCACTACTCCTGTTCATCCAAAAATCAATCTTAGTCCACCCTGCAATACAGGAGTGCAACGTGGACGCAGACAAGAGTGTCACCTGCATCTTGCAGCACCTCCAAAGTCCTTATATGGCACAAAGAAGTCTCATCTATCAGATGATGAAGGACTCTGCCCTTTCCAGATCCCCTCCTTCCACAACCGCAGCTCTGACCACATCTTCCACAACACGTGCATCACACCAGTCCTTTTCCACAATGCACTATTTTTTTCTAAGGCTCAGATATTTTTAAAAAGCTGTAATAACAAATCTTCATGGCTAAATGAAATACCAAAGTCACTTTGAGAGAAGCAGATATTACTCATTAAGGGAAGGATCTTACTTTCTTACAGAGCAATTTTAGGTTGGGTTTTTGAAGTTTAAGAAGTAACACACAAAGGTGACGGGTCGTTCAGCTCAAACACCCATATAAGCACCACTCAGTAGGGTAGGGTTCTCTATGGATCAAGAAAGGACCTGACTACAGCCTTTACTTCCCCCAAGGGCAAAGGATGCCCAGTTTCCTTTAACAAAGCTGTCACTGAGACTCCTTTCCACTAACCACACATAAATAAAAGTGTTCTTGTTTAGTAGGGAGTTTTTAGTGCCTTTTTGTTTGTTTCAGGCTTTTCTCTTTTTCTAAATTAATTCTGAACTTGAATGCCTGGGAGAGAGGATAAAAAAAAACCCAAGCTTCATGCAATTTTGTGTTCCTTCTTCATTCATCTTTGAAGACAGCGTGTAGTACTGGTTAAAAAAAAAAAGGATCCACAAGCTCAGCAGGCAGTGGAGCACAGAAGCGTTTTAGAGTAGATATAAGGACGAACAAGTTGCCCAGAGAGGTGGTAGAAACATTCCAGGTCAGGCTTAATGAGGCTCTGAGTAACCTGATCTAGTTGAAGATGTCCCTGCTTACTGCAAGGGGGTTGGACTAGATGAGCTTTAAAGGTCCCTCCCAACCCAAACCATTCTATGATTTTATTTCCTCACAGTTTCCCACTGTAAGTAGGATATAAAGTGACCACTGCCACTTCAGTCAGCATTAAGCACCCTAAGATGAACAGATAAAAATGATATCGTGGTTGTCCCAGACTGATTTATTTTTCTAAACACACTCCTTCTGAACGGCACTATGTCTGGATGTTCAGGGTAACGGGAAGATTAACATTTTTTTAAAAAATTAGGAATTACAGAATCCCAGGAGTCCAAATAAGAGAAGAAACAGGCTGTTCAAGACTGATGATGTTTACACACAAACACCAGTAAGTTCTCATCATGTTTCAAGCAATAACCATCATCTCCACGCAGATCTAACATACAAGGTCCCTCAACTTATCACAGAATCCTTCAGGATGGAAAACACTCTTAAGATCGAGACTAATCATTAACCAAACTGGCACAAGTCCACCACTAAGCCATGTTCCTAAGCTCCAGGTCTACACAACTCTGAAACACATCCAGGGATGGCAATTCAACCCCCTCTCCGGGCAGCCTGTTCCAAGGCCTGAGGACCCTTCCCATGAACAAGCTTTTCCTAATGTCCAACCTAAAATCCAAGTGCTTAATCTCTTGTAACAACAAATGTTTCTACTACCATACTCCATCTAGCCTGTCATTTGACACGCAGACATGCTCAAATCTGTTCAGCCCTTCTGCATAGATCTGCATGCCAAGCAGATAACGAGACCTGCATTTATAGCGATGAATGAAATGACTACAGGCACATTTGTGATCTCTCACGACAACGGTTACATGCTCATCTGTCAGGTTCTCAACATGTACAACCACCTTTCCATCATGAGATGACTTACGGGAGACTCCAGTAAAAACAACCGCAACAACTAACAATCTGTTCAGCACATTTGTCTCCACAGGTTGCTCATGAAGTCAGAGAAAAGAGTGGGAAGGATGAATCATGAAGAAAACCAGTGCTGTATCTGGAGACAACAGGGAGAGGTTAAACTCAGTGTACTTCCAGGAAGTCACACCCCCCCCCCCAACCATTTTCCTATTAAGGAACCTTGTTTTGATAAAAATTAGGCACACATTAAGTTGTTTAGGTTACACAACAGTGTAAGAAATAAGTATTAACCACATTCCAACCATCTGGTTTAGGAAATTAGGAGCCAATCAATTACCAGTAGCAGATCAGGGTGCTCAGGCACTGGAACAGGTTTGCCTGGGGATGTTGTGGCTGCTCCACCCCTGGAAGTGTTCAAGGCCAGGCTGGATGGGACTCTGGTCAACCTGGCCTGGTGAGAGGTGTTTGGGGAGTTGAAACTAGATGATCTCCAAGATCCATTCAAATCTAAACCCTTCAATGATTCTGGGATATGAATAGGAGGACCACACCACCACCAGTCTCCCCACCAAGAGTGACTCCATATGCTTCAAGAACTTTCAAAGCAGCTTTTCTGAAACACTCTGAAGTACAGGACTTCCAAATGCTTTTATGCTAAACTTTACATGGGGCACTGGCCTACGTTTTTCAGGTACAAGGTAAGGTTGAAGATCTTATACCATCGATTACAGTCCTTAAGAGACATTACCTCCTCCTCTACTCTGCCTTGGTAAGATCACATCTGCAATACTGCATCTGGTTCTGGGCTCCTCAGTTCAAGGACACAGAGATGCTCAAAAAGAGTCCAAAGCTGTAAAGATGATGAAGGGAGTGGAGCATCTCCCTGACGAGGAAGGGCTGAGGCAGCTGGGTCTCTCTAGCTTGGAAAAAAGGAAACTGAGGGGGGACCCCATCAATGTTTGTAAATATGAAAAGGGCAAGAGTCAGGAAGAAGGAGCCAGGCTCTGCCCAGTGGCATCAATGGTAGGACAAGGGACAACGGAATATAGGAGATTCCACATCAAGATGAGAAGAAAGTTCTTCCCGATCAAAGTGGCAGAGCCCTGGAAGGAGCTGCCCAGGGAGGTTGTGGAATCTCCTCTGGAGACATTTAAAACCCACCCGGACATGTTCCTGTGTGACTTGATCCAGGTGATCCTGCTCTGGCGGGGGCACTGGACTGGATCATCTTTCGATGTCCCTTCCAATCCCTAACGTTCCGTGATTCACATCTTAAAGGCAAAGCCCTAGGAAACATCAGGAAAAAAAAAAAAAAGACAAATCCAAAACAAACAACCCTTCTTGTACCTAACGCAAGCCCCGTTTCCATTTACAGCCGCTAAGGGTGCCCAACTCATAACATACATGGAAACAGCAAAGATGAGGCTGCAGCACTCTGTCACATCGTGCTGGAAATTAATTTTTCTTTTACACATCTCTTTTCCATTTAAGTGCTCAACTCCACGGATAAAACACACATTGATTAGCTGCTATTTTTGCTTCCACGGGGCTATCAGTGACAGCAGTTTTGCTGAGAAGAGCCCCACAAACAAACGCCGAGAATAGCAACAGAGCCAACGTACAAAATGATTTGCAGTAACACGTCAAAAATTTGCTGTCAAAGGTTAAATTCTTGCCTCAAAAAAAGCAAAGACACTTTTAACTCTTCATTTACCAAAGTACAGTTATTAGAGACTTCTAATTATCCACTGCTGAGAGTTTCAGCACAAGAGAACTATACTATGTGTATAACATATATTAAATCAAAGCAGATTTGCCCTCAAATCATGTAAAAAAAACCCCTATATGGATTATAACAGCACTCACACACAATGTTGTGCAACGTTTGGCGAAGATGGAATAATAATCCGTCTCCCTGAATGCTGAGTTTTACTGTAAAAGCTTCAGTTTTGGCTCTGCTATCCCCTAAGGGCGAGCGCCAAGTTATTGGCTGATCCACTTTGAGAGATTTTGATTTCTATTTATTTCTCCTTCTGTTGAATAAACTGCAAAACTACTCCCCGTCTCCCTCCCTCATTTCGCTGTGCGAGAACAAAGGCTGGATCTTATTATGCAGCTTAATGATATGTTAATCTTAAAGCAAAACACTGGAGTGAAACGCTAATACTGTCACCAAAACAAACTAACAAACAAGGACTCTGGAAATGGGCTGTCGAGTCTAATAGAGCTGCACGCGCAAACAACGTGAGAAACCCAAGCAGTAATTAACACAGATTGATTTATTTGACAGAATGAAGAGAGTATCAGCAATCTGCCCTCATGACATAGCTTAAGGGGAGGCTTCTCATGGACCGGTTGGTACTATGGTAGTAACACAAAGGATACTGCTAAAGGGAAGGCTGAAGGTAAAGGCTATGACACAACTATAGTGAAACACAAAAGGTATTTTACCAGGAGATGCAAAAGGTACTTTACTGGGAAAAACAAGATTCAGAAGGGGTTTTGCAGATGAGGCACAAATTGTCTACAGGAACACCTATCCCAGAATTTTTGTACTGAAAATTAATGCTCATGGTATTTGGGTGAAATCACAGAATCACAGGGATTGGAAGGGACCTCGAAGGATCATCCACTCCAATCCTCTGCCACAGCAGGATCACCTAGACCAAGTTTCATGCTCCTCATATCTAGGCAGGTTTTAAATGTCTCCACAGAAGGAGACTCCACAATCTCAGTGGGCAGCCCCTTCCAGTGCTCTGTCACCCTCACTGGGAAGAAGTTTCTTCTCTTATTTACGTGGAACCTCCTACATTCCAGCTTATAACCAGTGCCCCTTGTCCTGTCATTGGGTGCCACTGAGCAGAGCCTGGCTCCTTCCTCCTGACACCTGCCCTTTCCGTATTTACAAACATTAATGGGGTCCCCCCCAGTTTCCTTTTTTCCAAGCTAAAGAGATCCAGCTGCTTCAGCCTTTCCTCATCAGGAAGATGCTCCACTCCCTTCAGCATCTTTGGTGGCTCAGTGCTGGACTCTCTCAAGCAGTTCTGTGGCCAGAATTGAAATTTAATTGAAAAAATGAAAAGAAAAGGCATTCTTCCTGAAGCTGCGTGAACAGCATCTGCTATGAAGCAGTCAACTACTTCATCTCTACAAGTTCTGAGCTATAATTACTGCAAAACTTTGTACCTAAAATACTATTGTATTTTATTGTATTATATCCTAGCTACATGTGCTAGGACCATTAACCTCAAGAAACAGAGGAAGAGTAGCCTAGTCAAAACAGTTAAAAAAATAAATAGAAAAACACAAAGTACACCCAGCACTAATACCAGCAAAAACATCCCTACATCTGCAACCCTGTAGGAGCATTTTGCAAGGGGCAAGCTGTCCCTTGTTGCAGTCTTTAAGCCCTGCTCTCCCCACACCCTCACAGAATCATACAATCATTCAGGCTGATAAAGATCTTTAAGATCATCAAGTCCAACCATTAACCCAACTGTCCCAAGGCCCCCACTAAACCCTGTCCCTAAGCTCTTCATCGGCACAACACTGAAACACATCCAGGGATGGATGTGCAGCCATGCAGCCCCCTCCTCAGGCAGTCTGTTCCAAGGCCTGAGGACACTTTCTAGGAAGACCTTTTCCCTGATGTCCAACCTGAATTCCCCCCGGTAAAATTTAAGGTTGTTTCCTCTTGTCTTGTTACTTGTGAGAAGAAACTAATCCTCACCTCTCTACAGCCTCCTTTCACGTAGTTGTAGCCAGCAATAAGGTCTCCCTCAGCCTCCTTCTCTTCAGACTAAGCAGCTCCAGCTCAATGTGGCTATCAGCAGTTCATTTTCATTTTTACACATGTGGACTGCTCCAGGCAGTAGTGGAATCCTCATCCCTGGAGGTGTTTAAGAAAAGACTGGACCTGGCACTTAGTGCCATGGTCTGGCTGGTGTGATGATGTTAAGTCATAGGCTAGGCTGACTGAGCACTGGAACAAAGATGAGCATTGTGAAGGATACCAACACCAGTCTGACAGCTTGTTTGGGACCTGCAAACCTTTCTGACACACAGAAACACAGACTGGTGGTGGGTTGGATGGGACCTCTGGAGATCATCTAGTCCAACCCTCCTGCTAGAGCAGGATCATCTAGAGCAGATCCACAGGAACACACCCAGGAAAGTTTTTAATAACTGGCCTGGAAAATGCAAACAGGCAGAATTTAAAAGAGCAACCAAAACCACTAAGCTCTTATGTGCAGCTGCTCTTTCAACACCCAGCCCTCTCTGAATGAAGTTTACACATCTATCATCTCACAGTATAAATCACCAATGTTATTTCAAATCTTTATACATTTGGTGAAAAAACCAGCTAATGCAAAATGTGAAAAGCAGTCAGTAATTTATTTAAGAGTAACTCATTATTTAAGCGTCTTACTCAGGAACATCAAGTTGTTTATGGAACATCATGTCATTTCTGGAGGGAGAATGTAACTACCTGGTACCATTAAAGCCCTCAGGCCAATTCTGAGTTGCCCAAAGTCTTCTCACATTCATGCTAAACTACATAAAAGCCATTATCATAACTACTGCTTGTGAGATTCTCAAGGCTGAGACTCTGTGTTTTACAGGAAATATAACAAACTGCCATTCAAAATAAAAAATCCCTGCAGGGTGTTCCCAACTGCCAAGTTTTCATGCAGAGGAAACTCAATTTTAAAGGCAAAGGATCTCATCTACATTTTAAATCCAGACCAACTTAAGTTGATTTCAAGATGGAGAATGAATATACATTGTGGAAGAACTGTTCACTATGCGGGGGTGAGACCACTACACTTGATAGGAACACGTTTGCTAAGGAGTGAAAACCATCTAATTTAATAATAACAACTATTCCATCCCATTACTTCTCTTTCCATCTTTGAAAAGGTGAGATGATCCCACTAAGACCTGCACATAAAAATATATCCAGATAAAAATAGTCTGTCCACAATCAAAGCTAAGCATCTCGGGGTATTCTGTAGGATGGCCTCTAAATGGATTAAAAAAAGCCACAAAGGAGTTTGGGGTTTTTGGTTTAGGGTCCCTTCTTCATTTTTGGGGAGTTTTGAGTCGTTTTGAAGATAGCACGTGCTGTTGCTCTAAGTGACAATGCAGTATTTTCATCAACAGCATCTCTTGTGCTTACCTGTTTCCAGCTTCCCAGGCACATTACACTTTGGTACTGGTTTGGCTTTTACTGTGCTGCACAGAAAGGGTTGGAATTGATTGCAAAGGTCTCTTCCAACCAGAGAATCTGTGAGCACCGTAGCACTGGTCTCTTCTCCCAAGTTCTAATTGATAGGACAAGAGGAAATGGTCTCAAGTTGCACCAGGGGAGGTTAAGGTTGGACATTATGAACAACTTCTTCAATGACAGCGTCAAAAGGCCTTGGAACAGGCTGCCAGGGAGGGGGTTGAATCGCCATCCCTGGAGTGTTTGAAGTTGTACCAAGCCCACTGCAAAACCATGTCCCTAAGCTCCAGACCTACATGACTTATAAACTCATCCAGGGTCGGGCTGTTTCTATCTTCAGAAAAAACCCCAGTCAAGGCAAGGGAGAGAGGAGAATGAAGAACTTGCCTTCAACTGAAAGCCACCACAAACATCATGGAACATCTTCTTTGCAGATTAATTATACTTAAGTGAACAGAGAACAGCTTGAAGAAGAGGAAAACACAGGACAAAGAAGTACTTGCTTCCTCTGTACATCTACAATAGCATTTTAAGCAGATACAGCTGCCTAGGAAGAGGTTACAGAGAAGAGAATGATAATCTTGAATCACAAGACACACAGGAATCGTACAAGAGATGAATGATCCATTCCTCCTACACAGCAGGAATTACGGTGGTAAAACACTGGAGGGGGTTGCCATACAGCCTGCGAATACTCCTGGAGACACTCAAAACTTGACCAGACAACGCTCAGAGCATCCTCAGCCCTGCTTTGAGCACGGACCTGCAGATGTCCCTTCCCGGATGGTGCTATGAGTCTGGACACCACCTATCACAACAAATTCTGTTACCTGAAGTTGAATAACAGCTATTTAAGGAATTAAAAGTACTTACAAGAGTTTTCTATTTACCCCAGAAATACCAGCCTATCTCCTTTCTCCAGATCCTTTCTCTTTCAGCATCATCACTGCTTTATGTCTGGGACAGTAACAGCAGAGGTAGTGAGCAATACCATAACCTAACAGTAGAAGTAAAATACCACTCCACTAATCACTGGTCACAGAACAAAGGTAGAAAGTGCTAGCATCTCACTAATTACTAATGTCAGTATTTACTTAATAGCAACTTCCCTCATGAGTTTTGCTGTGCCAAGCTCCAGCAGCGAGCTCAGTTTTAAGCTCAGAATTTAACCAGGTCCTAAAGGAGAATTTCAGCACAGAAGTTTGAAGTTGACTGTAAATTCAACCCCTCCCAGCTGAAAACTGACAACAAATAACTGTGTTAAAATGCCTCCCCTTGAACCAGAGCTCCAGCTCACACAAAGTCCTGTAGAAGTGCCAAGCCCAGCATACCTGAGGGATGAGACAAGACTCCCTAATATTCCAGCTTTAAGTTCACAAAAGGAAGATGGGTACCAGGGAGACGGAAACCCTGTGAACAGAGCACTGGTCAGATCCTCATCCCAGCCATGGCCATAGAGCTCTGTGAAGGTTTTGTTATAGCCATTGTCTTTCCCTCCACTGCTGACAAGAACCTGAGGCCAAGACCCAAACCACTGAAAGTGTAAATCATGTGAAATTTGTAAAAAAAAAAACAAATAAAAAATTAAAGTCTTAGTGTTAACACAGTAGGAAAATTTAACTCTGTTGTGAGGACATTAGAGTTATGCTTCCTGAGTAGAATTGTTAAGAGAAGTGCAGTGATTTGGGGCTGCTTTTTTTTCCCCTTTATCAATACTCTATTATCAACAAGTTCAGGGGATAAGTCCAGCCAAAATCCCACTTAAAACACTTATGTACATGTGATCTCTCCCCCTCCTTCCCCACAGCCAGTTTGATAGAATCATAGAATCACAGAGTTGGCCTGGAAGGGATCTGCAAAGGTCATCTAGCCCAGCCCCCTGCAGTGAGCAGGGACATCTTTAACTAGATTGCTCAGAGCCCCATCAAGCCTGACCTGGATCAGCCCAGACAAATCCCTTCCTTTCTGTAACTGTGTTGGTTCCCTCCGATGCTGCAGACCTCAGAAAGGCAGGTAACTGAAAGTTTCTTACAAAGCCTTTTCATGAAGAACTGTGCAAAGGCTCACGATCCTGCAAACAGGCTTATTTAATTCAGAAACAGGCAATTAAAGCAGATTATTTGGAAAAGCTGAAGGGTAAAGCACATGAAAGTGTTGGTGGTACTCACTCAGGCAGGCAGCTGACAAAATCCATCAGAGAAGGCATTAGCTGAAGCGATTTACTCTAATCAAATTTGGTTGCAGCTTTTTGCAACAGGAGATCCGTTATCATCCTATAGAAGCTGTGAAAAGCATCAGAAAGGCCCCTGGACTAGCACAGCCTTTCCATAACCCTCTATATTGTTCTCCTGGCTGCAGAACGGACACAAGAAGTTTCTCTACAGTGGCAAAACAACAAGTCCCTGCTGATGTGGGATTAGGTTTGGCTCTATGGAGTAAAGTGACCAGACACCAGTGGGGCATGAAACTTCCACAAAACCCTATCTGTATATGGTGCCCAGGGCAACCTACCTGCTTCTCCTCTGCAACAGTGGAAGGTTTTACATCTCTTCCTTTTATAGAATCATAGAAAGGCTGAGATGAGAAGGGACCTCAGGATCTCCTAGAGCAGATTCCACAGGAACACATCAAAGTGGGTTTGGTAAGTTGGCAGAGCACAAGACTCCACAACCTCTCTGGGCAGCCTGGGCCACAGCTCTGTCATCTTCACAATAAGAGAGTTCTTCCTTATGTTCAAATTGAACCTCCCACGTTACAGTGTGCGCCCAGTGCCTCCTGTCCTATTACTGGGCACCACTGAGAAGAGCCTAGTCTCAGCATCCTGACACTCACCCTTTAGATACTTATAAGCATTGATGGGATCTCCCCTCAGCCTCCTCCTCTCCAGGCTGAACAGTCCTAGCTGTCTCAGTCTCTCCTGATAAAGAAGATGCTCCAGCCCCTTGGATCATCTCTGTACCTGCACTGGGCTTTCTCCAGTAGCTCCCAGTCTCTTTTAAACTGGGGAGCCCAGAACTGGACACAGTATTGCAGGTACTAAATTCTTGATTCAATTCAGCCAGGCACTGTGGCTTTGGAATCTGCAGCTTAAACAGAGGACTTCCAGAATACTGAAACACCACATTACTTAACACTGCTCAGAACAGAGGATTTCAAAATCTGGAAGCCTGTTTTAACAACCACCCCCAATGCTGCTAAACTTAGAGGAGCAGAACAGCAGCAACAACCGCTGAAGGTTCTTTTGCCAAGTTTCTCTTCTTTTTCTTCTCCTCCTCTTGTGAAAAGGAGCTAAAGATAAACGGTGGTACTCTGCAAGCCCATATCCCTGGTTATATATCAGTGAACACCAACTGAAGCACGAACAGCGTGTGAAGGTGATGACAACATCATCAAATGAGGATTCTGAGCACCATTCCACTTTATCTTCACTCACATCCAAACAGAGGTCAGCAACACCAACTGCATCCTATAATCACCTGTGTTTCCTTTACCAGTTAACACAAACCCACCTCACACAGATGGACACACAGCAAAGCCATGTGTTGGTTTCATTGAGCATCAAAGGTTTTGTTTTAAAGATATATATTTAAATCAATCACCTGATCTCTAACTCCATCAGACACAGGAAGGAAAAGGCTCCCATTCCTGATGGGGTGGCACATTTTACAGTGAGGATGACAGCACTGGCCCAGGCTGCCCAGAGAGGTTGTGGAGTCTCCTACTCTGGAGACATTCCAAACTCACCTGGGCATGTTTCTGTGAGATGTGCTCTAGAAGAGCCTGCTCAGGCAGAGGGTTTGGACTAAATGACCTCCAAAAGTTCCTTCCAACCCTAACCTGTCTGTATTCCCATGGTTTCCATTTTTCAGACATGAAACCACTTCCAGCTCAAGTACTTGACAGAAACTAAGTTCTATCAGATAGTTAAGCAGGGCATTATTTAAGACTCTTCAATGTATGCTAAATACTTGAAGTACTAGTGAGGGCAGAAAGCTTCACTTCTAAGAAAATATCACCAAAGCAACAGCATCAAAGATGAGCATCACACCCCACTCTTTCAGTCAGGCATCCTCAGCTGAGGGACAACAGAACATCTGGCTCAGCTCATCCTGAAGGACAGAAATCTGCTGAAAATCAGTGGGCTGATGATGTTCTCAGATAAACTCAGCCAGCGGGGAGGGGAAGCAGCAATGGGTGGTGAGCACAGGGGCCCTAGAACATCTCCTGGCACCTCCCAGCTCCACACACATGGCAACAATAATTATATGTGGTCCTTCCAGTAATCAGTAAAGTGGTATATTTGGGCACTTTGACCAAAAGGTGGGTGATGGTTTAGAAGCACACAGGTATTATTTCTTGTGACTGTTCCAAGGGCTGCATTTAAACTCTGGGAAGTGATGAATAGACAGGATGTTTTGCAGAGGGAAGGGTGTTAGTGGTCAGTTTTACCCAAAGGTTGCTAAATAAGTATCTTCAGGTTCTCTACTCAGCTGACAATTTTTGGAGAAGAATTAAAAAGAAACTTCTCTAATAAATGTTAGATGGTCCCTTTCAGTAGAACACAAGAATTTAATGTGTTCATATTCAACTCTTGCTCAGTACACTTTTAGGGTTATTTCATTTTAGGTTGGAAGGGACTAAGAGATCATCTAGTTCCAGCCCCTCTGCCATGGGCAGGGACACCTCTCACCAGACCAGGCTGCCCAGAACCCAATCCAACCTGGCCTTGAACACCTGCAGGGAGGGAACATCCACAGCTTCTCTGGGCAACCTGTTCCAGTGCCTCAGCAGCCTCACAGAGAGGAACTTCCTCCCAAGATCTAACATAAATCCTCCTCTTTCAGTTTAAAAACTGTTATCCCTCATCCTGTCACTCCAAAGAGTCCCTTTCTCCAGCTTTCTTGTAGATCCTCTTTAAGTACTAGAAGGTCACAACAAGCTCTCCTTGTGTTGAAAGGTAAATATTAATTAGCAGAAGCACTGTATAAGCTTAACTACCTCTGCTGAAGGGCTCATAAGCCTCCTGAAAAAGAGACTCAGGGAAAGAACAAAGAAATTAAAGAAACACTCAGTTCCCATGAAGGCCACAGAGAACACATCTGCCCCAGCAACACCACAAGGCTGGAAGAATGCCACAAGGTGTGGAGTCAGCAGAATCTGCAGCGATCAGGACAGGGGTTAAGGTGCAGGTGGACACTGTGATCTTCCAAGCTTTCCACAGAACACTTCCAGCAGGAAGCAGGTACATTGCCATGTTAATTAGAGGCAAGGAATTAGCTAGCTCTCAATCAGCGTTAGGATCAAAGTTGCAACGACCAGGAGAAACTCAATAATTAATATATCCATTGTACTACTCTGGATTCCACAAATGAGGGACTGGTTCTGCGATTTGGAGAGCTAACTTGGGGGTTATCACTTAGCTTCCACCTTTGTGCAAACCTGCAGTGAAGAAACACATCGGCTCTGAACGCATTGGGTGAGAGAATCCAGGGGTTGGGGATAACACCTGGTGTCTTCTCTTCTCCAGAACTGAACAACCTCAACTCTCTCAGCCTGTCACCACAGCAGAGGGTTTCCAGCCCCATGACTGTTTACATGCTCCCTCTGGACTCCTCTAACCCCTCCACATCCTTATTACGCTGGGAGTCATGGATCTGGACCCAGTACCTGCAGGTAGGATCTCACCAGAGCAGAGTGGCCCAATCACATCCCTTGATCTGCTAGCCAAGCTAGTCCTAGGGCAGCCTAGGATGTAGCTCCCTTTCAGGCTGTGATCACACACGGCCAGCTCACACTGAACTTCTCACCAACCAACACACCCAAGTCCTTCACCTCAGGGTGGCTCTGCACCCACCCATGCCCCACCCTGTATTTGTGCTTAGGATTGCCCCAACCCAGATGCAGGACTTTATGCTTGGCCTTGTTGAACCTCGTGAGGTAGCAGTGGCCCCACCGCTCCAGCCTGTCCAGGTCTCTCTGGATGCCATCCCTTTGCGCTATTCAATGCACAAGACAACTGTTTACAGAGAAGGTAACTCGTGCAGGCCTTACAAATAAAACACAGGGATTTATAGCTGTTTGGCCAGTAAGCATGAAATTGATTCTTTTAAAGAGTACTTTGGAACCCTGGGTCCAACCAGGACCTTATCCCACTAGGAAAACACTCAGCATTTATTCTGGTGCAGCACCAGCCCATCAACCCTCCAGAAATGATGAAAGAGAAGGCAAACCAAAACTGCTGTCAGAGGCATCTGCCTTCTGGTCTTGATAGTCATTTCCACAACTGCCACATTTTATCAGCCTTTTTACTGGAAATACAGGATGCAGATTCCCAGATGATCCCAGTTGCTGAACACACATGGCCTTAATGAACCCAAGAAAGGCTGTTTGCTCCTGTAAAATAGTTCCCCACAGCCAGCCTGCTCACTATCACCAAACCACACATGAATGTGAACTTGTTTGCCAGTCAGAATTTCTATCTCTTCAAACCATTAACTCATCTCTCCCAATAAAAACCTGCAGTCTCTTGGTTACTTTTTTTAAAGAGCAGATAGAAATTACTTGAAGAGAGTTAAAAAACCACCACCAGAAATTCTGGGGGTTGTTTTCCAACCTTAAACTACCAGTTTAAAGGAGTTACTGTGGCCAACAGAAACCTTTGACTTCAGTCTTGTACCACTAGCAAAGGAAAAAATATACAGNCTATCTCTTCAAACCATTAACTCAGACTTCAGTCTTGTACCATTAGCAAAGGAAAAAGTATACAATAGAATCAAGCAGTGTCGTGGGATCTCCATCCCTGGAGGGACTGAAGAGACGTGGGGCTGAGGGACGTGGGTGGGTAAGGGGTGAGTGGGCTGGGTTAATGGTTGGACTTGATCTTAAAACATCTTCTCCAACCTGAATGACTCTGGTAAGTAGTAGGTACATCCCTGTTGTCTGAAAAAATCATGACTTTTTACCTATGGACTTCTAGAAATATTTAAAGTGAATTCTGACATCCCCTCATCCACAGGATAAGGATATCCTAAGGATAAGCAAAGCCTAACTAAACAGGGACCAACCCTAATACGTTGAATTTGGACTATCAGCATAGTCTTTGTTGAGCCAGCCCAGGCTGTATCTTACTCTTTCCTTTCCTCAGTACCTGCAAAGCTGTTTCCCAAACAAAACCAGTGTTACTCCAGTGTTTTAGTACAAACACAAAAACACATCCTTGTGCCCTGATGTCCCATTTACAGGGCTGGAGTGTGTTTTGTGTAGCTAACACCCACACTGCAACATCTTCCTCCTGGTCATCACCCCAAGGCTACCTTCTTAATATCCTTTTCACAGTGTCTATCCCTGCTAACAGTACTGGGATTTGGATCATTTGCTTCTTTTTGTAAATTTGGGGTTTTTTTAGGGGAAAGAACCAGAGTCACTGGGTACAACTGGAATTAACAACCCCTGTGGAAGCTGTATTTGAACAGAATCGTAGAATCATTAGGGATCGAAAGGGACCTCAAAAGATCATCCAGTCCAATCCCCCTGCTACAGAAGGATCACCCAGACCAAGTCGCACAGGAACGCAGCCGGGCAGGTCTGGAACGTCTCTAGAGGAGGAGACTCCACAACCCCCCTGGGCAGCCTGTTCCAAGGCTCCATTACCCTCACTGGGAAGAAGTTCCTGCTGATATTGATAGGGAACTTCCTCTGTTCCAGCTGGCACCCAGTGCCCCTTGTCCTATCACCAGATGACCTGGAGAAGAGCCTGGCTCCATCCTCCTGACACCCACCCCTCACATATTTAGAGACAGGAATGAGGTCTCCCCTCAGCCTCCTCTTCTCCAAGCTCAAGAGACCCAGCTCCCTCGGCCTTTCCTCATCAGGGAGCTGCTCTGCTTCCTTCATCATCTTTGTTGCTCTACACTGGACACCCTCCAGCAGCTCTGTGTCCTTCCTGAACTGTGTGGCCCAGAACTGGACACAGTACTCCAGATGCAGTGTCACGAGTGCAGAGTAGAAAGGGAGAAGAACCCTCAAACAGCAAAAGGTTAATGCTAAGTTTTGCACTTCAGGGCTTCATCTAGAATATTACACAGTGCAAAAAGCAATGGCAGAGTTTCATTCTTTCTATTTAGAACATTTCCTGAAAGGACACTGGGAACAGAAATTAAAAAGCAAGACCTCTGTCTGATCTCAGCTTCTCTTGAGACACTGTAGTTCCTGGGATCTACTCTGCGTCTGGTGGAGACAAGACCTTGCTGATGGATTCAACGGCACTTGGTCCTTAGGAACCTACTGAAGTTGTTTCTTGCATCTGGGGTGGGTTTTATCTGAAAGCTCATTTCTCTCCTTTTAATCCTATTACAGTTTTATACCCTGAGATAGCAACGTCATGTAGCTATTATGGTTAAGATAAACAACTGCTTGATTTAAAGGTACTGAAAGGAATCCATCACTACCACAACAACTGAAGGAGTGACATTTTTAAAACCACTCTGCTCTTGGAGCTCATCTGCCTGCCAGAACGATGCTAAACAGGTAATTCATAACAAAGCAGAGCAGGAATGTGCACTAGTAAACACAGAGATGAGACCTGAACAGATTCCCAACACAAAACTGCAGAGCCTGGCACCCACTATTGCCCAGATTCCTACCCTTTTCCCTGCCATGGCACGTTTACAGATGGAAAAGTGGTGGCAACTGTAGGGTAACAAATTGGGTATCAACAGGCCTGGAAGATTTATGGCAAAAAGTCCCACAGCAATTCCAAACTATCATTAATAACAACAGTGAATGCTCCTGGTGGTAAGAGCGTTTCCAGGATGTCAGCATCCCTTCTCATACAGGCAGTAAGGATTTGCTGGAGTGTTTCAAACTTCTCATAACAAACTACATAAAATAGATAATTTGTAATAAAAAAGAAAAGTTATTGAATTTCAGGAGACAGTTTGCATTAAATCATCAGTTTTGTCATGATAACCTGGAGCCAGAAACGGTCAATTCACCAATCTACATTAAAATTAAGACAGGCATTTCTTGGGGTTTGGGGTTTCACTTTCATTCCCTATTAAACATCCTCCCCACTTGCTTCCTTGACATCTTTAATCTCAACACAAGAGGGAATCTTCCAGAAAGCCATGAGACTTTGAAACATCAGGGAAAAGGAGTCCCACAAGTATGTGCTCACGATAAACCCGATTAAACAAATCCCCTTAAAATCTCATTCCTTTGTGGATCAGCCCAGACCTCTACACAGATGCAAATTGTTTTCCAGATCTGTTATAAAGCCCCTCCCTCGTGGGACTTTGCAATTTATGTCAATGTGTAATTAGCAAATGAATTGCTCCGTAGATTGCGTTCAGAAATCTTTTCCTATTTGTTTTTAACTCCCCGGCAAACACAACTTCCCCACCCCACTTGCAGAACTGGCAAATTGTTTCCAACTTAACTGATTCTCCACAAAACCAGCTTCACATCATAAAAAGTCATGAGAGCTGGCACCTGGCCGATGAGTGACTTGGTGGAGGGAATCATCTCCCAGCGCATATAACCCACCACAGGAGAAGTGCTGGTGGGAGTTCTCGGTAACAGTAATTACAGACTCTTGCCACGTTCAGTTCATCACTATATAGAGATATTAGGACCTACCCCTCACCCTCCTCCCTTACTGACTCATGACAATTCACATGCTGAAAATGCTTTTCTTCTCTATCCTCCCAGCCTGCTCTGATTATAATAAACTTTAACTGCTGACAGCTACTCCTGATTCAAAAGTCCCAGATAAACTATTTTGGCAACTATATCTTTAAGGATGATGCAGGTCGCCAGCAGGATGTGTGAGCAGGCACTTCCTTTTACTCAAGTGGGACATTCTGCCCTTAATTCTGAAGCCATGCTGCGGTGTGGAAAGAGCTCTGGCATCCTTACTCTATTTTATTGTGTTTATTTAGTTTTGAGGCTCCTCTTCCCTTTAACCTTCACTCAAGGTTGGTAACCAATTGTTCTCAAGAAATAAACATCTTAGCATTAAGGACTAAAGCTGCTACAGAGTGATGGTGACCCTTCACCAGGCACAAGATGAAGGCATTTATCTTCCTACATTTTCATAGGAATTAAGAAACATAAAAGTCTCTCTAAGAAAGCTCCTATGACATTTTGACCAACTTGGCATGGGCCAATGTGTCCATACAGTGGGGTCCAGTGTTCTACCTTGGGTACTGGAATCAGCTTTGGGCATCTCAATAGAAGAAACACATCAAAAGGCTGGAGCAGATCCATAGAAAGGCAACAAGGTTGGTGAAGAGTCTTGAGAACAAACCTTATGAGGAGCAGCTGAGAGACCTGGGACTGGTTGGTTTGAAGGGAGACAATACTTCTGTCTACAACTGCCTGAAAGGAGGTTGTAGAGAGGTGGGCATTGGTCTCTTCTCACAAGGAACAAGTGGCAGGACCAGAGGAAGTGGCCTCAAGTTGCACCAGGGGAAGTTCAGGTTGGCCATGAGGAATATCTTCTTCCTAAAAAGTGTCCTCAGGCCTTGGAACAGGCTGCCCAGAAAGGCAGCTGAATTGCCATCCTTGGACATATTTAGAAGTCATGTCCATGTGGAGCTTAGGGACAGGGTTTAGGGGTGGTCTTGGGACAGTTACACACAGATACACAGATCATTAGGGGTTGCAGGGACATCTGGAGGTCACTGAGTCCAACCCTCAACCCAACTGAGTTAATGATTTGACTTGATGATCTTAAAGGTCTTTTCCAATGTAAACAATTCTGTGAAGCTAATCGTAGGCAGTAAAACAAGATCCAAACTGACACTCACCATTTCAAACTTTCTAATAATCAAATCCCAAATAACCACAGGTATGTGCACTCAGTGATAACCAGCACAAGTATGTCAATATCCAGGTGTGTATATCCAAAATCGCTCTTATCCACATGAATAAAGAATCTCTGCGTGCAAACTGCTAATCTGTACAAAACTCATAACTTGAGAAAAAGGTGATTTTACTAACACTTAAACAGCCTGCATCCTCCTGCATGTCTCCACTGTTAACAGCTTTGAGGCAGAACTTCTGACAACTACGACGACAGAAGCTGATCCATGTGCCCCAAAATGTTCTCCATACCCAAGTTCAGCCTCAAGCTGAAGACCCAGCTCTCCTTCCCCACTTTGACTCCTTAAGCCCAGGAGTGCAGTGCTAGCAACCACAGAGATTATTGAGCTTTTAAATCATCAAATAGACATGAAAGTCTGAAATTTTACTGCTGATTAAAGCAGACAAGGAACCAATGCGATCAGTTTTATTGCTTATTCTGCTGGGAATCCTAGAGGACAACTCGGGAAGGAGGAGAACTGGCGGGAAGCCGGGGGAAGGGGGGAGTGTTAGGGAGAGCATGGCAATGAATAAAAATCATTATCTCACTTTATACCAAGAAAATAAGATCCTGCAACAGCAGCAGAGAACAACTAAGAGAACTGCCAGACCAGTTACTCAAGAGAAACGACTTGACTTTCAACCAAACCATCAGTACACAAACCCTCACTTCAGGCTGATGTTCATCAGGTACTCATTGACTACAGAACTCTCCTCATGTTTTATAAACAGCATACAAAGGTGCCCAGTAAGGGTTTGTCAGATCAGGCACCCTTTAGGGTTGCTCTTTTGTGCAGAATTATGTCCTGCGAGACCTTATTTGCCCCTGACTGCCATGGTTTAAATAGACAGGAGAAAGCAATACTTCTTTCCTGCAAAAAGGAATCAAGGGAAAAAAATTATCTCATTTAAAAACCCCCGACATCCTTAGAAGCCAAGCGTACCATATATTTATTCAGATTTAGCTCAATAAATTTTCTCCGTAATAGAATTCCAGTCTCTAGTAGAGCCAATCACTTCTAATAACGGGGTTGTCGTTCTTACACGAATCACACTTTATTATCTGCTACAAAGACAGACAATGTGGCACTTCCATGCAAGTGATCATTTGGATAACGCACTGAATAAAACCCACAAACTTTATATAAGCCCAGCACAGCACACTGAATTCTCTCTGCTTTTCTTCTGGTATTTTTACCACTATGATCTTGTAGCTGGAACTGAAAGCACTGGACTGCATGGGACTAGCTTTGATTTTTTTGTTCTTCTAGCAAACTGTCTAGAAATACCAAAAATAGGGCAAAATTATACCAGAGATAGACCATGTGGAGTGTATTTTTACTCCAATCTATTTAGATGGCACTTACACCTTCCATATTTGTCACATCTCTATCCCTTTTTATGCCTGAACTTCTTCAAGTAAAAATATAGTCAAACGTATAATTTATAGAAAATTAACATTCCCAACGTGAAACTCTTCGAAAGTCTCTGGTTACACTTCAGCACAAAAATCATCTTTCCTCTGTCTGTCTGCAGTCCCTTACAAAAAGCTCTGGAAGCTCAGCAGAGCATTTAAACCCAGTAATACCGTGTCATCCTACTTGAGCCTCCTAGCCAGGAAGATACGACACAGCTTAAATCAGAATCATTCAACAGAACAGACACATGAAGAGCTCAGAGACGCTCCTGAGCAGTTTTACAAGATGTTCTGGCTGTGTGTCCACCATTGAGAGGTATCAGACAACACTCAACCCTTATTAGACACCTAGATGTGGTTGGTGTTCAACCATCTCAACAGGCTTGTTCTCCTACTTCAGCTCCAAGGATTCCTGCCTCTCTCTGGATATTCTTATGAAGCGGGATAGGGGAACACACTAAACCAGTCAACTGGGTGGAGAGAGACCCACTGACTTCATTGTGAGAGTACTCACTTTCCATGAATGCTATGACAACAGATGGTGTCAGAGTGGATGGGAAACCAGAGCAGATATTAAACATACTCCCTTGTCCCATATGGACTCAGAAGGGACTTCATACTCCCTCCTCTGTCCCTCAAGCAAGCTGAAGCACTTTGGCAGATCTATTCTTCCTCATTCCACATACATCCACATGTCTAACTCTTCTTCCAGCAAAACACAACACCCTGGCAGGGGGGAGAAGAGTTAAGCCACATCTTCTCCTATTGATCCACATAGTGGATAAAAATCTAAGGAAGAATGCAGAGAGTCAGACCCATCTTTGCTTTTCCTATTGTTTCAAAGAAAGGAAAAATGTTCAGTCTTTTGGACAGAATTGGTTCAAATGCAATTCAAAGCAACCTATCCAAAATTCCCCACTGGGTAGGACTGAGTAATGGACAAATTCACTCCCCAGGTTATCATTTCCATATGCAGGATTGCTGGAAACTGGATTTTTAATGGGAAAAAGTTGAACGTCAACCATGTTGGTCATTACCAACAACTTTTCCAACTCAGAATGTAGCAGAAAACACAGGTGCACTTGCTTATGGAGCGCAACTGTCCTCAAGCTGGAACGATGACTTTTACAAGGCAGTGAAACCCATAAATTAGGTGTTCTGTGACTAAAAACTAAGCTTCCTATAGTCAAAATCTATCAGGCAAACAGGAACAACATCATTCACCAGACCCAATCATACAGCTGAGGTTTTTTTCTCTCAGCTCTTGCTGTATCAGTGCTTTCATTCTGGCACTCTTTGAAGAAATGAACATGGACCCTGTTATCCAGAGACTGATTTGTAATGTTCAGATTAGATTTTGAAAGACAAAGGGCAGCACCGCTCGTACCATGGTTTGGCCATCGTGATGGAAACTGCTGCTTTCATCTCTGAACACTGACCCGACAAAATATAGGT
The DNA here is from genome assembly GCA_013397515.1 of Upupa epops. Classification (NCBI taxonomy): domain Eukaryota; kingdom Metazoa; phylum Chordata; class Aves; order Bucerotiformes; family Upupidae; genus Upupa; species Upupa epops. The sequence continues at coordinate 1,021,975 of VZRI01012091.1, read as the reverse complement.
TGACTTGGGGTTTTTAAGGCACTGAAGTTAAACTTCCAACCACTTTAGTTAAATCACTGCATTGAAATAGAAATTGGAGATGACATGAGCTTTACAGAACTTAGGGACATGGGTTAGTGTTGGGCTACAGTGAGGTTGACGGTTGGACTCTATCTTCAAGGTCTTTTCCAACCTAAATGATTCTAGGAAGAAACGCTAATGCTGCAGCTTACAGACTATTAGATTTTCTTTACTTCAGTTTGTTAACTGCTACCCTACATCAAATTTTGGGTTACTACAGGTTACTACAGTCTCCCTGGAACATAAAACCTACTGTATGGCTACTCTGGTTTCATGTAACAACTATGTCATTAGTTAATGATTTAAAATTTTACCCTCCGCGAGCGATTTGCATTCCAATGTCATGCTGGAGTGGTTTCCACATCCTTTTTTCTTTGTTTTTTATTAAACAAAACAATTCTACTTGAAAAATTAAGAGTTCTGAAGTTAATATCATATAATTTTGTGGAGACAGTGTCCCAGGAAAAATAACATACTGTCCAGTGTTTGAATATTCTGAATCCTGATAGTAAAAAAAAGAACTTTCTGAATATTTTCATAGATTTTTCAAACTGCTTTTTCTGAAGATACAATTAAAGACACTTACTCTGGCTTTTAACTCGACATCTGAAGAATTCGATACTTTAAATAATGAAAACTGGTCTCATTGCTGGGTTTTTTCCAGTATCAGTTGAAAGACAGGAAGGCAAAAAACTGTTTGCCTGTTTGTGAAAACATCCTCAGGCAATTACAGTGCTGATTAAAAAAAATACATAAAGGTTTATGTTCCACTGTGAACCCTTCCAAATTATTTCTTGCAGAAGAAAGTACACTCCTGAACGGACACTACAACAGTCACTGACTAAATAATTCAAAATAGATGCTCAGCTGACAGACAAATTTTACAGAAGTCATGAAACATGTATGTGAAGAGAGAAAACCCAACACCACAACCTGAAGGATTTGGTACCTGGAGAAGGACTGGGTGGTTATTAAGCTGCTGCTTAACTTGGCACACGGAAACATTGAAGAATCAGCATCAGTTATGGGGATTAAATTAAAGCATGGAGGAGAAAAAAGGGGAAATCCACTTCTGTGGATCGATGCCTTTTACCCAGCCGTGACCACACTCTCCACATTACCCTCAGTGCAGGCTTGTCAGTGCTCCACTGTTTTCTATGGATTTAAGGGCATAGATTTTACATCAGAGGCCACTGTTCAACTAATTAATAAGAATTAAAACTTTCCTTATAAAGTAAACTATTTGATCTGCAGAACTGATTCTACCAAGGTTCAGATTTTCAGGTCTTCTTAGTAGCCGTTTTTTATATTTTTATTTTATTACTCATTTTTTGCTGATAAAACAAACCCCTTTTCACAGTTTTCTCATTTAATTTCATGCTATTGGCCTTGTCTACTCTTCCAGGATCCAGAAATGTCAACAGACCACAACAGAAAACATTTCTGCTTTGAAAAATCACCCAGAAAATCTAAACAATTCATTTATTGTTTAGGAACTTAGCGTTCAACATATTTTTAATCACCTACGTAGCACTTCCGACTGGAAGAACGTCTAGTTCCTATTTCCCAAGAACTAACTTAAATCACTGCAGATGGGGACAAAAATCCTCCAGGAACAGAAGCACCACAGGCATTTCAGAATGAAAACTACAGTAATAATAAAATAGGACCGTAGCAACTTTCCGTGGACAGACAGCTAAATACAGTGCACCACCGTGTGGCAACACATTAAGGAGTGCTTCACGTTCCAAGATCTGGGGTTTTTCCACCTTCCAGATCTTTTTACCATTTGTTAAGATGTTAACAATTCCACCTCAGTATGGATAAGCTTCTCTTTCACAAGTGGCCACAGCTTCGTGTGTCTCAAAAGCTCATTTTTAGTACGTCTGGATAAGCAAGAAAGAAAACAGCTGGATGTTTTTATTTGTAAAAGCGCGGTATTTAGCTAAAAACATGAAGTGCCCCAGCAGCAGGGAGCAACTCTGGTTGTTGCCAATCGCCCTCCCTTCCACAAGAGAAACTGAGCACAAAGGTATATTGCACATCAAGCTTTCTTCGAAACATCAATACATCTCAAATGAAACGGATCCAGCTAAATGCTGAAGTTAAAAGCTTCAAAAATCCTGGAAAAGATCCTGAACTCAAACACTGGAGGTACACACAGGCAGTATTTAGCAGTTGCTCAGCTACTGTAAAACTGCCTCTCTCCAGCTGAATAACAACGTTTCTCCATGAGAAACGGCAACAGAAGATCCCGAAACCCCTAAAAAACTGCTGAAGCCACTACATGCCAGAGTACCCTGGAAGGTATTTCTGCAGCCCAGCGCTGAACTCGGAGGCAAAGGCAGGTTTTTATTAGCTGGACAGCCCTTGCTCACTGTTGTAATTCACTGCATTACCACACTTGAGGAGACAGGCTGGGGGATTCTCGTATTCACTACAGGAAGAGTTAATTCCTTGTGCCTTAACATATTTGTTAGCCATTTTGTGCCAATAGGTTCTGCTAAAACTGAACTGGCTGTGAAGACCCCTTTGAAGCATCAACCTCCCAACTAAGAGCCGGTCTGCGTTCCCCATCTCAGCCCTGGTCTGTCTCGCTGCTCAGCAGCCCCAAAGGCTTCACTGAAACTGTTGAGAAATCCAACAGCCAACTGAGTGAAGCGATACGCAGCCACGCAGAGGAGGTCGGTAGTGCAATAGGTTCTCACAAGCTCTGTACCTCAAGCAGTGGGAAAACCGGTAGTGGAAGAGGTAGGAGCAGCAGTGTCTCCTTCCAGAACCCAAGAGGATGGACAGGCGGACAATTCTCTTTCTGCAAAAGTTACTCTGGCACGATTTCAGCGTCTCACCACAGAGCAGCACAGAGTCAATCCAAAGCATGCACCAGAACCACGTTTTTCAAAAGCAAAATACAGACAAAACACTCATACACCTCTTGGTCTAAGACCATGCTGAAGTTTCCTCTCGCCTCGAACTCCAACCACCCTCCTTCCACTCTCTCCCAGCCCACCCCGGCTAACCCGCAGCCTGAAAAGCCTCCGCCACGCAAATTAGGGCCGTTGTGATTTTCAGCCAAAGCCAAACCCCACAGCCAGAACACAATTCACATTATGCAAGTTACTGCAGAGTTATGCAAGTTAGATGCATATTTTCACTCCGCAGCGCCTAACGCGCTCTGCCGAGGACTCCTGAAGACACTTGTTTGATGTGGATACTCACCCCTTACTTGGAGCTGTCAGATTTTTCTTGACTTGTCTCAACTGGCTGCTTTTTTTTTTGTAATTATTTTTTACACTAAAATTTCAACTGGCTGCTAATTGTATTAATTAAGCTCTTCCAGTTTGTACAGTACAGGCCAGTAAGGCCATAGGGGCATCTGAGCACAGTCTCACCCAAGTCTACTCCAAACCGAGGTCTTGAGAGACATCACAGGCAGAGCAACAGCTCCTTATTTACTGCAGACACCCGACACGCAGCACTAACTAAACCAGAGGCAAATGTCACAAATCTCTCCAAAGGCCTCGTGGTGGAAGGATCATTTCAACAGCAACATGAATTAAAGAGAGTTACGTGAGCGTTCCTATAGTGAGCCACGAAGCAATTCTTTGTTCAAACACTTCTCAAGCTGATGGCTTTTTATTTTAAATCTACCTCCAGATTGTGCAGTCAGCCCAGGTGAGAGAAGACACCAGAGATTTCACATCCTTCCACGCTGCATGACCCCTCACTGTTTACACCATGAGCCACACTGACATGGAAGCTTTCTGAATACTAAAAGCATCAATTCTGGGGGAGAAGAGCTATCACCCAAACATTTCTAGAAGACCCCTTGGAGGTCTGTTTCCATACCTAGCAGAGAACATCACCACATCACCTCATATTTCAGTCCTTTCCTCCCTTTTTGCCAGCACTGCCTGTAATGAAGCTTCAGCAGCACAGAGAACCTCCCAAATCCATGAGCAATCACACACCACTACCCAGAACTCAGACCCTGCTGCTTTCCCATCCCTTTCTACCTCCTTACAAACCAAGAACCCTCTGAGCTCCCAAAAGGAACGAGGTTAGGGGCAACTGGCAATGCCTGCAGACTCCTTTGGCCAGGCTGGATTCATCTCACTTTGGAGTAAAACATAACCCAAGTGCAAGGGCTTACGCAAGCAACAACTATCTAGAGAGTAAACAGAGCTGCTTTACAAGTACCTTCCAACAACAAACCCGAGAGGATCCTACACAGGTTCATAAATGGGAGACAGGGAGAGACCAGAGAGAAAGAAGTAAGAAAACCTTTTCTCTTTTTTTTTTTTTTGGAAAAGGGGGGGGGAAAATGTAAGGTTTTTACAGCTGGAGATTTCCCCTGTTAAATCCTTATAGCTGGAGATTTCCAAACCTCTGGACACACCCACCCCAGGTATCCTCTCCCTGAAGCAGGGCACTAACTACAGAGTGTCAAGCACACAAAGTTACCCCTGCGATCCTATAGGAACAGGAGTATTTCACTTAAGTAGCCTGAACTCACTTAGTTCAACACTGCAAGGAGTTCTCGGCTGTCTCCACCGAGCAGTTGCCGAGACCTTTGTGGAGACAGCTTCATCCTACAAAAAATAACCCCAACCCCAACCAGTCCTCCCAGCAGCAGAGAGCAGGTTACAAGGTCGCTGGAAAACACACAGGCTGTTACTTCTAAACAAGGATTTCCCTAAAAAGAATAACCCCCCCCCCTAAACCCAAATTGATGGATAAAGACAGAAGGCAGCTCACCTTTATCCTGAGTGCAGGACAGGATCTCCTCCTCTTTGGGGTTAGTCACCTGGGTGATAATGGACGGGTTGTCCATGGAAACAGAGTGAGATTCCACCTGGCTATTACCCTCCCAGAGGCAGGATCGTGTGCGGGGAGGCGGAGGGAG
>VZRI01012091.1:979011-1016190 GCA_013397515.1 Upupa epops | reverse complement strand
GAGGCGGGAAATGGCGGGGAAAAGCCGTTCCCGCTTCTTTTGCGGAGGGGGGGGTTCGCACAAGTGACAGGACCGGAGGGAATGGTCTCCAGCTGCCCCGCGGGGAGTTTGGGTTGGATAGCAGAGAGAACTTCTTCCTGGAAAGGGTCCTCAGGCCTTGGCACAGGCTGCCCAGGGAGGGGGCTGAATCGCCATCCCTGGATGTCTTTCAGAGCGGTGGAGATGTGGAGCTTGGGGACAGGGTTTAGCAGTGGCCTTGGGACAGCTGGGTTCATGGTTGGGCTCTACGATCTTCCCCAACCTGTACAGTTCTATGGCTAGGAGGGTAGGTGTTGGAGCCCCCCCAACGTTACAGCTTGTTGGGGGGGTTGTCGGCGTGTACAAGGCCTTTAAGAAAGCACAGCCGTGTATTTAATGTAAATAAAGACAAAAAGCCCCGCTGCACTACATATACACAGCTCTCTGTTGCAACCTTGCTAGGAAAAGGACAGATAGGAATCCTGGGGAAATTCCTTCTGTAGCTGGCGCAGACCCAGGAAACTCAGGCTTTAGTAATTCTGGTTCCAAGTACCATTTTTTCTGCCCTAAATGAGAAAGCCCCTGGCTGAGCACGTTTTTAAAATATAGGTTTATAGAATGTATGGAGTTGGAAGGGGCCTCCGAAGGTCATCCAGTCCAACCTCCCTGCAACAAGCAGGGGCATCTCTCGCTAGAACAGATTGCCCAGAGCCCCATCCAGCCTGACCTCGAATGGCTCCAGGGATGGGGCCTCCACCACCTCTCCAGGCAGCCTGTTCCAGGGATCCCCCACCCTCAGATTCAACAGCTTTTTCCTGAATACATAATACATATTACATGTATTTTATATATCATGATTATGTATTAATAAATATATATATTAAAAATACATTATCTCTATTTACATTATTTATATAATACATTATTTATATTTAATATATATATTTTATGTAAAAACATTAACACAGCTCTGAGCAAGTTCATTAACGATGGCAAAACCCATGGTGGCTCAACTGCTGAGCCAGGCTGCCGAACTGACCACTGTGTTCAGTTCCAGCAGCAACAACCAGCTGCAGTGAAGGGAAACTACAGCCCCAGCCTCAAGGAATTTCTAATGCACCCTGAGTGCCACATCTAGTTCCTGGGGAAAATGACTTCAAGCTCCCAGGCCTCGTTCCACTCTTGGTGGGTGTATTCCTATAGTCAACAGTTTGCTGTGAGCCTTCAGATTGCTGCAGTTGATCGGCATGGAAGAAAGTTGTTGAAAATCTGTCTGTGTTTTTTCTCTCACAAAACTTTACACTCCCTAAACATCAGTGGATGCGGAGATACCAGTATTGCAGGTTTCTGGGACTCGTCTTTTAGGTTTGCCCGTCCTGCTCTTACGACAAACACTTGCACAGGGAATGAGGGCAATGCCACTGCTTGCGTTTGCATCCAAGTGTACAAGTTTCAACCTGCTGTTTCACTTTGGCTTCCCAAGACGAGAGTCTTGCACACAGTCCCTTACGGGTTAGATCGGGCACCGATGAATAGGAGTTGCTACATGTTTGCTGATGGAATTACTCCTGCTGCCTCTAAAGCTTTGAGATCTCCTGCTCTCAAGCTATTATGAAGCTCTATCACAGTGCTGGCTGTGTTGTAATAGGCAAGGGCTTGATCTTTTACCCGCCCATGCACTGGAGGCATTTTTAATTATGTGAGGGTTCATTTGCATAGAAGCTTTTGCTGAAACAATGAATTCCTACCTCTGTTATTACGGGGTATGAGTTTCTGGATCAACATTCAGATTTGGATAAAAGCAAAGTAGCTTCCTACTCACATTAAGACAAAAGGTTTGCTTCGGAGCAAGTTCGAGAGTCATCCAGCCCTGTCTTCCATTTCACGAGGAAAAGGCAATTACAACGTGTGGTGGAGTACCGTGTGCTCCAGCGCCTCTCTTCTGTGCGGGGATGAGGAGATACAAACGTCTCGTCTGATGATAAGCATGTTTTGCAAGGCTTGACAATTCACCTTGAGCCTTTTAAATGTCAGTGAGGTTGTTTTTGTGACTTACACTGTCAAACTCCAGTGGAACTGCCAGCTGCTTGCTCACCTTTGTAAGGAGTTTGGTGCTTTAGAGGGGGAACTGCTATTTTTGGTGAGATATAAAAAAGCAGAAGGAGAGTCAGAGAATGTGCCAGGAGGGGATCTCTCTCCTGCTTGTCTCTTTGCTGCTGTCATGCAGGTTTCCTCATACTCCAGTCTAAGGTGGAGAAGAGACAGATACCAGAAGCATACTAGGAACTGGAGGAAGTTACTGGGTGGGAAGAGACTGGAAGTTTGGGAAGCTCAGCTGTACTTTACTTTCATGGACAGCACTGCTGTAACACGGGAAGCACTGCCCTTCCTCTAAAGGGGGCTGATCAGCCTCCCCCATCCCCATGCTCTTTGGTGGAGATAAGGCAGATGTAACAGAATGGGGAGCAATCCACATTGTTGCCCTTCTGCTTTTACTTATAGACACTCTGGAGTGTGTCCAGTATCTCCTGTCTGTATGTGTCGGTGTGTGCTACGTTAACTAAATCTGTCATCCGGGCAGAGAAGTGAAGGGTTTCATCCTAACTTAATCCAGTTAGAGATATCCCTGCTCACTGTGAGGGGTTGGACTAGATGTCCTTTAGAGGTCCCTTCCAACCCAATGCATTCTATGATTCTATGATCTCCATGGGAGGCAGAGGCACGGACTAAACAACACTTTGTAAGAAATAACCAGTGCAGGCTAGTAGGAGATCCAGAATTTCATCATGACTCCTGATGGTTGTTCTTGCTGCTAAATTATTGTGCCCTAGAATGTTCTAAAATAATGGAGGTGGGGGGAAGGGAATGTTTATTAGCAGAACTGTTCTACATTAAAGGGAAGCATTTCTTTTCATTTATACCCGCTCAGTGAAGGCTTGACCCTGGGTCCACAATGGGTGTTTTATCCTTGACTTTAATGGGAGAACCATCAAGGTCTCGTGATGTTACCTCCTAAAGACAGGAAAATCCTGCACTTTGCATCAAGATAAATGTCTTATGGCTAGTGTAAGCCACGATATTTTTGCAATAAATGGTTTATTAGATTGATTAAGTGCCTTAACTTCACTTCTGCTATTAATCAGTTTTGGCAGCTGTTTATGGCCTAGTATGCTTGGAAGTAATGGAAGTAAGATTATTCCTTAATTATCTCATTGCAGTTAATTCATTGTTTCCTAAGTAGTGCCATTATGGTGGTAAATTACGACAGTAAAACAGTGTCAATACAAAGTCCTGGAGCTCCTGTTTTACGAGGCGTTCATAAAGTTAACACAACCTGCTTAAAAAGTTAACGTGATCCACTTCAAATGTTACTTGATTTCAGCACAGCGACTTGTTTGATATGGCATAAGAGATTTTTGATGAGAAAACAGCAGCGCATGAAGTGTGCTGGGACTCTGCTTTCACCAAAGCAAAGCGGAGCCTATTCCCTTGTGGAATATATGTGCAGATCAGAATTTATTAAACTAGATTGCTTTCGGTTTCACCAAATGCTGTGAATTCCGAAGAGCTCCTGCTGTTGAATACAGCACATTTATTTATTTTCCTAGTGTTCATAAAGAACTGAGAAAACTCCAAGCAGTACTGTTATTTCGAGGCTGCTGTTGTCATTCCACAGCAGGATAAGAAAGCACCAAATCAATCAGGAGAAAATGGTTGCTTTTAGTGTTATCTTCAGATCTGGCAGCAATTCATAAAGTAGCAGTTGCATAACAATTTCCATTCCACGTCCCTTTTTTCAGTCAGCTCAAACTAAACCTAACTTGAACGTACTGAGCTTTCTGTTTCAGGCTGAGTGGTTTGGGAGGAACCGGTTTTACTGTCAACCCGAGAAAGTGTTATGCAGCTCTCTTTCAAAAACTCAAATGTAAACCATCTCCCTTCTTACACCGCAATAAAAATTCTGTTTAGAAAAAAATAATGACACTACAAATTCTAGGTTCTCTTTTTTATGTTTATTATATTTTATTCTCCTTGTCTCTTCACAGAGCATTCTAGCAGACAATATTTGTCCTTAGCTTGGGTTAAATTAGTTCAAAAGATAGGGGAATATATTTTTTATTGATGTTAACAATTTCTGTTCAACCCCAAATTCCTATAGACTCCTAATCCAGAAACTGTAATTGGGGAACTCATCTACAACGAGGCCTGATTGTGACAAATGCTAGACGCCCACATGAGAAATGATGCCTGAAAAGAGTTCAATCCACTGTAAACTGAACATATTTAAATGCTGGGCTGTAATTTTGGGGCTGCATTGAATTCAACTGGTGACCAACAGGTGGAAGGCTCTGTGGAGCTTTTCACCTGGTGACCTACAAGTTGCCTATCTCTAACTGCAAATGATAAAACATTTCAAAAGAGTCAGCTCTTATTTAGCGAGCAACCAAACTATGTTCCACCCTTCTCAAAGACTGGTGAAGTTAGCCATCGACTGGTTGTGCTGGTTGCATCTTCTGTTTCATACAATCAAGCTCCTACAGCCCCAAGGTGCTCATTCACATCTTGCAGCTGGAGGTGAAATGCCACCAGAATTCAGCTACTGGAGATATTTCAAAGACTGCTCATGGTTGGGCAAAACCAGCTTAATTCAAGGCAAATATTGATAATTTTTAGCCTAAATAATTTGACCTAAACCATGTTCGGACTTACTCTGAGTTTTTCAAGTGCAGAGGTAATACCACAGAGCCAGAAACAACCAGTTAGGAGGCAATGGCAACTTCGAGTGAGTAACTGCTTGTCTGTCTGCAGCCTTACTCATCCTCACACACTAACTTTTTGCTGTCGTCAGGCATGTAAGGGGGGAGTTTTGTGTCATCAAGGGACCACAGTGGAGACAGGGCAACATTAACAGGACTTTTGATCACACTGCAGTTCCACTTGAGCACAGCAGGGTAAAACTTGGCTTTTGCCCTTATCTGATGGCCCATTGAGAACACTCTGCTCTCCAGGATCCTGCTGCAGCGTTCCTCTTGATGCTTGGTTTCCATTTCACTTTTACTGGTTGTCAGATAGTTTATCTGTGAAACAGATATAATAGCAGCTAATCTCATGTTATGGTTCCGTGGCTGTTTATAACTTCTATTAATAGCAACTATGGAAAGCCTGGGAGAAGATTTTATAGGGCACTGGGGTAACCAGTTACTGCATATTCCCCTGAGGCTACATAGCATCCAGTGTAGCAGCTTGTCCTTTCCAGACTAAGTCATGATCATCTTAACTCTGGCATTGCCTATCTTTTAAGCATTTGACTTTGTGCTCTCAGTATTCTTTCTGGGACACAAGTGGTAAGCAACGAATTTTGCTCCGTGATTTCTATTTGCTGATTTCTAAGAAGATCTCTAAGAAGAGGCTTCATAGAATCATGGAATCATGAGTGATCGGAAGGGATCTCGAAAGATCATCTAGTCCAATTCCCCCTGTCACAGCAGGATCACCTAGACCAAGTCACACAGGAACACAGCCAGGCCACTGCCTTGTGTACCAGCTCAGGTGGGCAGTGATCTGTTGGATTGGCTGGACTTTCACAGGCAGGGAAATAGGATAGGTACACAATGTTTTGATTAGAGGTGCCTACCTTTAAATGCTTCTAAATGTTCTGAATTCTTCCTTTGGTCACTCATACCCATCTATTTTATCCCACAAATACAGGAAATATGTAATGAATAATAAATAATGCAATAGATGACCCAGTGAGGGGTCAACACCTAAGCTGTCTCCTTGAAACAGGGCAGCAAATGCCATTCCTACTGATAGATACATGATGGGAACGCTGAATTAATAAGCTGGTAGATACATACCACTTTAGTGACGTGGTTATTATGCCTCCCCATTAAGCACAGTAAACATGGGAAGGTATTCATCTCCCAGTTCTGGGGGAACCAGCTGGTGAGCTGTGAGAAAGTCCTGGCTTTGTGGATGATGAAATGGGATAAGAAAGACATGACAAAGGCCTGAAACAGCCCTCAGCAAGGACTTCAGGTCATCTTGGCACACTGAAGTGGTAATTTATTTTAGGAGTCACTACTGAAATCATCAAGGTGAGCTATGAAATGCAGCAAGAGTGTGAATAAAGGCAGTAGAATTTGGCCTAATTGAGAAGCAGAAAAGGAGAAACGAGGAGCATGAAAGGTCTTGTAACTGCAATGTCCTGTCATCTGAGTCAACTGATAGCCATGGTAAGTAGCCATCTCCTTTTCTCTTTTTTTAAAGGGTTTCTCAGGAAAGAAACCTGCTGACTGCTGGGAAAAAAATCGAGTCAAAATGATTAAGAATTGCAAGAAGGAATTCTAGTTGGTACCTAATTTTATGCCATTCATTTCAAATTGCATAAATGGCAACTTAGCTTTTGGCCTCGTGCCTGGAAGAACACCTGAGAACACATCATTGCACCATCACTGGGAGCCTGCTGGCCTGCTTTTTCTTTAATTATGAGCTGGCTTTGGAAAGTGCAGTGGCTTGATTGGTTAAGGCTGATACTAGACCTAACGAACAGTGAATGCCACAGACTGTCTTTGAAGTCTCTGCTCAGTTGCCACTCTGACCACTCGTTTGACTGAAATTGTGTTCACACAGCTGCTAGTGGAACATGAGGGTATCAAGAATGTGAAAGAACACTGCTTATGTGCTGGGGTGGTCCATGTGGCTAGAAGGAGAAAAATCAGAGCGAAAAAGGAGAGAGGGCCTGCAGAAGTAATGAGAGTGAGCCTGTGTATGGATTTTGTGCAAAAGCTATGAGAGGGAAGGGTAGAGGCAGAGGAAGTGGTAAGGCAGAGGAAAGAATGAGCCACAGAAAGGATAGAAAATAAGAAATCCTTAAGGAATAACTCCTAACAGCTCTCAGCATTTCAATCCTAGTGGCTTTTCCCTGGAGAACTTCCTAGCAAGGCATTTCAAATGTGGGGTGATCTTCAGCATCTGATTGCTGCAGAGTTGTGAAGAAACTTGGCTGTGTTTGTTGGGGAAAGGAGCTTCAGATCTTGGAAAAGCAGAGGTAATTTCAAGGAGTTCTATGTCTATGCTTGGCAATAGTGTTGTTCTTTTCTTCAGCTGTTCCTTCTGATGTCTGTGTGATGAAAAGAAGTCAAGTGGACACCAGGAACTTCACTTCCCTGAATATGCAAAGCTTCTGAGGTGCTGCTGCCTGACTGGTTCCTGGTGACTCCTAAAGCAGGAGACACTGGCTGTCCCCAAATAGTCTGGAGTAATACCTTACACTGTAGAATGTGTATTCCAGTGAAAAGGGCTGTGAAACAGATTCTTTGATAAATATCTACAAGTTCTAAGCATCAGGAAGATGCACATATATAGAATGCCCAGAATGAAATTGAGGTCAATAAAAATATCTGTTGGTGAGGTCAAGATAACTCAATAATATTGTCAAAGTTGGTCTCACTGTGCTGGATTCTGTACCAAAATGTAGTAGGAAGTGACCCATGGCCTAGAGGAATTTCATGTGGAAAACTAAAGCATAACAAGAGGAATTCAGCTGAGATAACACAGGCATTTTCTGTTAGAGTCAAGATTATCCAATCTGCCACTTTGAGACCGTGAAAATTAACTTGGTAAAGACACAGGAAGGACTACAGGTTGACAAGTTGTGCACTGCTCCTAGAAGATGGGGAAAGCCCCTAATTCCTGGTCCTGTAGCCCACCTATCAGAAACAGAAGCACTGATGCAGGAGCTCAGCCCTCTGAACAGATGCAAAGGACTTGCAGAGCGTGTCTCATCGCCTCATGCAATGGGTTGTTAGCAAGGTTCCAAGAGTGAAAATGTAAGTGGTGCTGTGTCAGTGGGTCAGTGGAAAGGCTCAGCTTGGTTATTTTTGGAGCCACCATCCCAGCAGGATTCTGCTGAACTGAGGTTCTCACAGAAGCCATCCCCAACTTGAATCCTGCCCCAAGCCACCAAATTATTGAGTGCCCCTGCTGGCATTCACAGCTAGCGAAGACATGGCAAGCAAATAGATTGTAGGACTGTTCCTGCAGACGTGTAGGCAGACCTACCACAGCAACAGACTGCACACAGTTGCAAAGTGTGGAGTGCTCCAGAGACTGATGTGCCACGTTAGTTCAATTAATTGGTTCTCCGGCTTGGTTGAGAGATCAACCTGTGAAGTACAACTGTCTCAAGCCTCTTTGTTTTGTTTCTCTCATCTTTCATGGGCAGAGTGTTTTGAACATGATGATCTATCAAATATTCAGCTGCAACGTGTGTGTCTTGATGTTCTTGGGTGGTTTTCTGTGAGCTTCACCTAACAGCTATTCTACATTCAGCTTTCCCTTGGGTCAGCAACTCAGAGATTCACAAGATTTCTTTGCTTGCAAGAGATTTATCCAACATTGGACCTGGCACTGCCAGGGCACCACTAAACCACGTCCCCAAGCAGTAGATCCACACGTCATTTAAATATCAATCCATTTTCTTTTGCATACTTGCACTGCATTCAACTGGGCAGTTCTATCTGACTGGGTACAAACCAAACTGGTGTGCAGAGGCTGTAATAACACTGGAAAACGGTATCACAGTGTGTTGGTCCATTTACAGTGCTTTGGCTCTGGCTACTCATCCCACAGCTCCGTGTGGCAGAAGCGTTCTCTGTTCCATTTGCACACAGAGAAAACTTTGAACTACCCAGTGTTTTGTGTGAAATTCCCCATTGGCTGAAGGCCCCGAGCAAGATCCCTGCAGCATTTAAGTTCTTTATGCATTAGCTTTTACCAGAACAGTTAAATAATGAAGACAATCTGCTGGCCAGTGTATTGATAAATGTGTTTCCTGGCTTCCATTGGCCGCTATTTATGGCACTATGTGGGTTATTATTTGCAAGGATTCATGCAGCTCCAACTACAAGTGGAAGTGTCTGGGTCATGGAGTGATACTACTTTTAGGGAGAGGTGGGGTTAGACCTCACGGGGAGCTCCCTCCAGCTCTCTCCCTAAGGAGGAATTGTGGCTGAGGGGTTGGGTTGTATTTGCAGACTGCCTGGGCTTGAGACAAAACCAACAAGCAGCTTTAGGACACCTGCTTGACCTGCACTGCTTTGATTTAGGGAAATTAAACTCTACCCCGTGGAGAAAGAGCTGAAATCCTGCTGCTTTTGGGAATGTTATTTCAATGTACTTGTTCAGTGAGTTGGCCTGGTGGTTTACAATTCAGAAACCCTAGAGCACTTGTGAATTGTGAGGGAAGTACACTATTCATTATCTGCTGTCAGGCATTCATCATTGCAGTGTGAGCTGCGATCCTCTCATCGGGATGCAGAACATTACTTATGACCAGTCACAGGCCGTGAATAATGGCTTAACGAAATGAACAGTTCGCTAACAATTCCGACTCAGGTTTGTTAATCAAAACTATTCAGAGCCAGATTCTGGCACCCCCTCGCACACGCTGAATACCACCCATCCCTGGTGCAGTCTCTTTGGGTTTAATTGTGTTTGTGGTTGAACAAACTAGTTTATTTATTTATTTATTTTTAATCTGGCTGACCTCCCCTAATCAGCTCACGGGAAAAGCTAGGGTTTGCCTCCACCAAAATAAGCAGTCTTTGTCTCGTTCTGTATTGGCACTTGCTGCACAAACCCACTTTGTCCGTGGTGACATATCTGCGTGTCTTTTCCTTTGACCTGCCTGGATGTGTTTCTGTGGGATCTGCTCTAGGAGCATCTGCTCTGGCACAGAGTTTGGACTAGATGATCCTTCCAACCCCTACCAGTGTATGATTTTATGATTCCTGAGCTCCATATCTGTACTGGTCAGCAGCTAAGCATTGCCTAAAGCTAAGCAATGATGTTATCATTTAAACATTTAATTGTTTATGTGGGAAAAATAAGTCAAGTGACACATTCTTTATGGGACCTTATACACAGCAATAAAATAGCATCACCGCATTCCTCCCTGTGTACGATTCTGCACTGTTCTAGTCAACCTCCCAGTTGAGGTTTCACACCAACAGCAGTTCTCTCCTGTATATTGCCAAACATACTTCAGGCTCCTGGAAAGTGGAGTATTTCGGTGTATTTGCAAGCCAGTCCCCAAGTATTCCTCTACATATGTTCAAAGCAGCTGGTAGCTCTAGCTCTCTTCCCTAGTCGTAGGAGGCTTCTTACATTTTTTGCTATTCTCAAATGTGCCAATGAAGCTGGTATTGCATTTCCAGAAGCAGGGATTGATTAAGTTGGAGCATTTCATTTACAGAGAGCTTTCTGGGAAGTGCTGGTAAAGTAAAGCCCTGGAAATAGTCAACTGAATCTTTTATCTTCAATATTATCTTTGCATTGTAAAGCACAGCCTTGGCTGTCATTGCACACATTGGGTAAGATTTCCAAGAGTGGTTTCCCAGCAGTGTTTTGGAGTGTGGGACTAGTAGCAGATGTGGAGGTGGTAGAATATGTCCAGGATCTTGGATGAATTCCTACACCTTTAGTAGTCTTTGGCTGAAACTCCCAACAGTCTCTGAGGTATGTAGTTACCAACTTCCACGGTGGTCAGACTCCTTTATGTGTTTGAACTGAACTCTGCATTTTATTTTACATATTCATTTGTAAGAACATTTTCAGTGCCTAGTCTTCCATAACCAGTTCTTCTTCCTTGGGATGCTATTTTGAGAAGCAGTCACAGCAGTTTCACCCCTAGAATGCGTTTCCCTATATGATTAAATGTCAGTCCATTTGTATGGGTAAATCAGTGCTCCAAATGGGGAAGAAAAAACCCTCTAGATTTCTGTCAGAGGCTCTCACTGTCGGCAACGGCTGGTGCAGGGGAGGCACAGCTTGCTCTGGTTTTTTTCCCCAGCAGATTATGGTCTCAGACACTAGCTGCAGTGAGTGGGAAGAGAGCAGAGAGAAGAGGGAGAAAAAAAGAAAAGGCCCTCATCAAGAGAGAAGCCAGGAGTGCTTATCTCTACCTCCTGTGCCTTGAGTTCACTGCCACCAGCTCTTTATCATCACTTCCTGCCCTCGGGGTTATGAACATGGGCATCTGCGGAGGAATAAACTGATACACGGTTTTGTCTTCTGTTGGAACTTTTCAGTAAATCTTCATTACGGTCATTTCTTCAGGCATTGTCTGTTCTTTGTTAGAGAGAAGAGAGGAAGAATGCAACCAAAACAAGATTTCAACTTCTCCAGCAAAGTTTCTATTTCAATTTATTGAAAACTTGTCCAACTGGTTATTTATATTTTATCTGTGAAAGACTCAAAAAATTTCAACTGAAACAGATATTTCCATGGAAACGTCCATCTTTGATGAGATAGCGTTCCTCAGATGTTTCAGCTGAAGAATTTTGTCAGTTCTGGCAGGGAAAAAAAAAAAAGAGTGGGGGGCAAAGCAAAGAAAGACCAAGCTTGCAGGAAAACATGCAGTGCTTCAAGTTAATGGGCTAAAATGTCAGCTAGTAAACTGCCAGAAAGCCCAAAGAAGTCAACCAGTCAACCCGAGTCAATGGAGCTATGCTAATTTACACAGAGGATCTGGCCTTAGATTTTAATAGAACCAGCCTAGCAAGCTGTTTCTCCGCTTACCCATCCTCCTCCTTTTTTAATAAGCTCTCAGTCATACTTGGCCTATCCTTTAATAATTCAACCTTCTCTCTTCATGATCCTTCTCCCTTCTCTGTTGATAATGGGATGGGATTTTCTGCCTGCAGCCCTTACAGACAGGTTAAATTCTGCACAGCTGGCTACTGGCTTCTAACGTATCCCTTGTGTCTCTTTGTGGGCTCTAATATCCATCTTCTCTTTGGTCTTTACTTAGCAGGTGCCAACTGCCTTCAGTGCTATTTGCTATATATTATGATACATCCTATCAGACTGTAATCTATAGATCCTGGGATGTTGAAGTATTAAACTCACAGAGCAATCAATTACTTTAATGGGAGTTGTGTGTGTTTGGCTGCAGTTCTGGAGAGCAGATCTATGAGATAGCTCTAGGACATAATCCAACTTGTGGACCAAGAGACTGCTTTACTGCAGGAGTTACTATTTCTTTCTTGCTCAGGGCCAAATAGGTATTTAAAACACAATTGGCAAGATGCATGTTACTGTTTGCTTTTTTCTCGTTACGTGTAGCTTCAGTATGAATGACCGTGTGGAACCGCTCAGTCCTATGTAACGTAGCTCTTTGAAATAAATACTTGGCGATATCCACTTCCAGAGCTGCAAGTTTCTTCCCTTGTTCCCTTGAAACCAAGATCCTAAGTACTAAATTTTGTCAGAGCCATCAGATTACTTATCTGAATGTAGTTCTTGTTTCTTGGTGACCATTTCCTTCCCTCTCAGCTACTTTGATTGAACAGAATAGGGCAATGTTAATGCAGAATAACTCCCTTGCAGATGTAGAGTCATAGAATCATTCATGTTGGAAAAAGCCCTTGAGCTCAAGTCCAACCCAAAACCCTGCTTTACTAAGACATTAAAAGGCTCGTGCATATTCTATTTTTTTTGAAGATCCTTATTGAAAAAGGACCAATACCTGACTGTCTCCTGTGGAAGTAAATAGTTTTGAGTCCCCAGAGAACATGAGCCCCTGTTTTCAGTGATGAAATGCTTTGGTTCATTATACGAGGACTTCTTCCTGTGGAGGACTGAAGACACCATGCAGAGTCTGTGATGCCTCTTCCAGACACATCTTCCCAAGGAATAGAAAAAAATGCATGCGAATGGTTTCCTTACTAAAACCCTGCGGACTTTGCATTGATTAAAACAACAGAAATATGATTGATTGTGTTTGAATTTCAGCTTGGCATTTGATTTGCATTCTTGTTGAATGACTTTTCCTTATTTGTTAAATCTAATTGACGGTTATTGCATTGATTTTCAAAGACCATTGCTTTCATTTAAAAAAAAAATCTCTGCTCTATGGAAATAAATATTCACCACCTATATGGCACAAAAGGGTATGTGGTGAACACTGAGAATAGCTAGTAGCTGTAGGAGGAGAACTTATGGAAAGATGATTCTGAATATGTAATAGAGGAAATAGATTACAAGGAAATTAAACGAAAAATTTATGAGTGAATAATTGACCTCTGAGTAAATAGAAGCATTCTCTCAACAGCCACTTAACCACTCAGTATTTCAGAACATTAACCACCCTTTTAACTAAGCCGTTCTCAGCTATTGGCAACAACGCACTCTCCAGAGTTGCTTTCCTATTCTACAGGATGATTGCTTGCTGAATGCATAATGCTGTACACGTGGTGCCAGAGTACTCGAGTAGGTGGGAGAAAGATCATAATCTGTTACATATGTGTAAATCTACTCTTAGCCAAAGGAAATAGTTGTAGGGACTAAGTAGATCTGCTTCCACAATTACGCTATTATAAATGAGAGCAAAATTTTGTCACTGGTCTCGATGCCACTGGAGATCCCTTCCAACCCCTAATGGTCTGTGTAATACAGATCTCTACCCACCACAAGGATGTCAGTCTAAAGCTGAGATTTTCAGAACTGATGGGGAAGCTTCTAAACGTGATTTTTAGAGTTTTTGAAGTTCCTGCTTTTCCTTAAAGCCAGTGAGTAATTAGGAGCTATGACTGAAGACTGTAGGCTAGTGATGCCTGTTTCCAAGAATTTCCCAGTCTCTTCCAAATAAGATCTCTGGTAGACATGAACAGATACACAAGCCAGAAAAGCGAAGCTGATAGAGGTTGCCTTAGACAGGTAGGTCCCAAGAAACATAGAGCATCCATGAGGGAGAGCTAAGCCTTTAACTTGGAATTTTATCATGGAGTAGCTGGGGTCAAAACTCCCTGGAAGAAGACTAGGTTCACATTTGGAGGATTCAGAAATCATAACGATAAAAAATATGATGTTGAAGTTTGCTCATTGGGAATGTTTTGTATTTGAGAGATTTCAATTATTCCTGCCGATTATGGACCAAACACATTGATAAATTATTGCCAGTTTGACACCAGTGTGACTGATAAGAAAGATATGATATCGGGGAGATCTGTCTTCTCTCCTCCTTCCCATTGAATGCTGGTTAGGGCATCGAATTTTTTTTCCATCCCAGAAGAGAGGGCAAGCAGTTGTCTAGAAAATGTAATGATCAACTACAATATGTGACTGATTGAATCAGGTGAGTAGTGTGAAAGATGAGGTTCACTTGCTGGCCTTGGCCTCTTTGTTTGGCAAAGAGAGATAAGAAGACAAAGCTTAGTTTTATCAAAAGTTAACAAATGACTGAGGAGGTGAGCATCTCAAATCAGGGGTGTGTGTGGAGTCTTCTTCTTTGGAGATGTTCAAGACCTGCCTGGATGTGTCCCTGTGTGTCTTGGTCTAGGTGATCCTGCTGTGGCAGGAGGATTGGACTAGATGATCTTTCAAGGTCCCTTCCGATCCCTAATGATTCTATGAAAAGGAGAAGCCAACAATGCAGGCTCCCTTACACACCTTTTCTTACAAGTAAATACTTCCATATTGGTCTGAGAAGGTGAACCTGGACTTAGGCACTTTCTAGAGACGATGGCAGGGCCGTGCAGAATGAGAAATCTGCTGCTGGACGAGTTTAATTCTGCAGCTCCTGAGAAGAGACTTCTGGGGCAGTGGACTTTTTTGTTTGGGTAGAGAAGTTAGAGAAACTAGGTAGCTACAGGAATCAAAAGATGAAAAGAAATTATCCCCAGGAAAAGATCAGAAGAAGTAAAGTTTAGCCTCGTTTAGTCAGGATGAACATTTTCTAAGTGTCTGGATACTCTCTTCAGTGTTCTGCATTCCAAAGCGATGTTAAACATAGTGGGCCCATTTAGTTTTTTCTGGCACAAATGAGAAATAAATCTCTCCACTCACTTGAGCCTCCACTGCATGCGAGATCAAAATCAGAGCCAGAGGCACTTGGAGTTTGAAAGAAATGTTTTTGGTTTTGATGTCTATTTTTGCTGCCTCTATTTAGAGCAAACATAGCCAGGGCTGGAAGTGAATAGGGTGTCTCTGAAGAGGTGGATTATTCCCAGCCAATCTGTAGTGGCAGCAGTGTGGTACCTTATGGGCTTGAAATAGTCCATCCTCATTAACCACATGTTGGGCCAAACTCCATTAATTTCTGCAGCCCCTCAGGGCTGAATGTAGCCCATTATAACAAAGTGATAATATCACTGGAAGCTATCTGTGTGCCCTGTGCTCTAAGTTGGAGAATACACTACAGTATAAACTAGGCAAAGCCAAGATGTTCTAGGCTTTTTGGCATTAGGCATTTTCTCACTATTTGCCCATGATTTCCTCTAGAGCTCCCAACAGTACTAATTAGTGTACATTAATGATGGCTGAAATTAAGGGAGAACTCATGCCATCAGTGTGTTGAGGGTACTCGTGGTGTCTTCAGAGCCATGTCCTTCTAAATGTGTTTAAAGAGAGCTGTGTGATGTGGTGGTATGTTGGCTAGTGATTGGCTAGTGATTATAGAAGTGCCAGTGCAATGGAGTGAAGGAAAACCAGTAAACACGTTTTCCACTCAAGACTCTAGTGTGGCCCACCTAGGGCTGGTGAGTCGCATATTGACTCATGCACATCTCTCCTTCTGGTCTAGGTTATGAGGAGAACTCTCAGGCTTTTCTAAATCACACAGCTGCCTCAACAGGCAGATTTAGACTTCCAGTTGGGTAAAAACGATTGGAGAAGGTGGGGTTGCTCAGGCTGACATCATTAGTCCATCCTGAGACTACAGCAGGTGGCCAAACTCCTCCCCACCAGGGGCAGTGGGAAACAGTTGACGTACCTGGTCTATGTGCTACTTCTTTAGCCATCCCCTTACTTTGTGTTTCCATTGCTCACTTCTCTTGTGACTTTTGGCTATCTTAAGATTCTGTTACCTGTTGTAAAGCATTGGAACAGGCTACCCAGGGAGGTGGTGGAGTCCCCATCCCTGGAGGTATTTAAATGACATGTGGACTGGTGCTGAGGGACATGATTTAGTGGTGACCTGGCAGTGCTGGGCTGAATGTTAAACTTGATGATCTTAAAGGTCCCTTCCAACCAAAGTTATTGTGTGTCTCATGAGTGCAGTAGCATCAACCACTGCTGGGGTTTAGCAGCACAAGCAGGACTCATCGAGTTCATATGAAAACTTATCCAAACATACACAATGCCTCCAAGTCCTGGTCCCCTTCTCTGCCTGAGGTAAAGTGGGTAAAGGTGGATGCCCTGTTGACATGTCACAGTTTGCCATGGTGTTACACGTTGCTGTTCTCCCTTGTTGTCATTCCCGTGGCAACAACCATCATTTGACACATCATCCTGCCTGACACATGCTTGAGCTGCGCCGGGCTGGCATTAGCCGGCTTTACACCTGATGAATAATTGAGCTCTCACTAGCTTCAAGATAGGGCATGTGAGCTTCAGCCATTCTGAGAGCAGCTTCACTGGAGCAAAAAATCCAGTTAAAGAGAGAAAGGCAGCAGGCAGCAAGCTGCTGAGTCATTACACAGCCCTCCTCGGGCAGCCTTGCACCAGTGTGGAGGATCAAAGGTGAGGTGACCTTATGCACTGGAGATGAGGCAAAGTTCTCTGCACAGGCTGGAATGTGCATTAGCTCTGGAATGCAGACTGGCAAACACTGCCTCTGTTAGCAGCTGTGGCCGTGGGTTTAAGACTGTCTGCTGTAAAGGGAAAAAGCTCCCCATGTGTTCAAAACCCAGCAAAGTCAGTGGCAAGGCTCCCATCAGTTGTGAATCAGGTGCTCAGAGATAATATCCTTAGGTCTGTGCTTCTGACCAGGATTGTGATTAGTCTGGGTAGTGTTTGGGTTTGGCTCACCCTGTTTTGAAGCTGGCGGAAGCTTCTGGAAAGCCTAGAAACCTCTCTTTAATTTGCTAAATAGGAAACTTTTATCCCATCCTGTAATTTCACAATTCTCATTATAATCTCCAGAGAAATATTAAAAATGGGTCCTGTTTGAAAGATTAGTATTTCTTATCCCAGCTCCAGCCCACTCATTTTATTTCAGTGGTCTAAATACCAAGATAGTTAGTTCTGGGTGTGCGTGAATCAGTGGTTCTGCACTTGCCAATTTCTATACCACCTTCTGGCCCGGGTAATTAAGCTAAGGAAACTTTTCACTCCTTTTAGAGGGATTGTCTGGTAAGTCCTGTTTCTCTGGTTTGGCATATGGATCCAGAGCAACAAAGAGCCCAGTGCTCTTTGCCAGATCTTCTCTAGTGCTCTGAGTGTTGCAAGACAGAGAATGCAAAGGTGTTGGTCAAGATGAAAGCAGGACTCTCATTTTCTGCCTTGCTCTGGTTTGGGCTCACGGGTGCTGCTACAAAGTACAGGCTGGTGAGATTAGTCTTTCTTTCCTTAGACAACTACAATAAGGATATTTACCTCTGTGTAGTCATCCTGGACCTCCTTTACAGTCCAGCAATCTACCTCATCCTACAGCAGACATTTGCAAGACGTCCTATTGGGTTGTGCTCTTCAAGACCCTGGTTGTCTCATGGACTTTAGTGGGGTCTAACAAGTAAGCTCAAAGACACATCTACAGCTGGGGTATCCAAATTTGGTTGGAGCTCCTCAGGTTTACAGTCTGGTTTTCACTGGATCTTTCAATTCAGACCTCTGATCTTCACTCTTCTCACTTCAGTCCATCATCTCATAGATTCATAGAATGATTCAGGTTGGAAGGAACCTTAAAGATCATCTAGTTCCATGAGCAGGGACACCTCCCACTGGACCAGGTTGCTGGAGATGGATTTGCCCTCTTTCCAAGGTTTGATATGAATTTGGTCCCTAAAACACCCACACTTATGACCCTCTGCAGACATCATGTTCTAATGAGCTTCTTGCCCTGGGACATAGCCCTCTTTCAAACCATCCTCTAGGAAGTATTTTGTAACTAGAGAATCTGAATGGAATGGTTGTGCTTCTTTCCATTACTACTTGGAAAAACCACTGCTGAGCAGAACACCCAGAGGCAAGAGAAAGCCACCAGGGCAGAAAGCCCAGACAGGCTTCCCTTGGACAAAGCCCATCACAATGTCCTCATGAGCCAGTCTACTTACAGAATGGGAGAGCTACATCAGGATCATGCACTGTGGGATCCTTAGGATGAAAGCAGCTATATAAACACAAAATATCTCTATTGATTATACATGACAACGAAAGGGAAATGTGTCATTTAAAGCAGCGCCAGCTGTGGTCTAATAGCAGATAAATAGCTTGGGGGCTGCTGGTTCAAATGGTTCTATCCACTCCACACCACCCATGCTCAGACTAACTGCGGGGGAAGGATATCTTTTTCTATTGACCCTGCAAAGCTCTGAGTACTCCTCTATGTTTTTCCCTCAGAGATAAAGATGTGGACACTGCTGACATGTTACATTCCTCTTATCTGGGGTGATTGTGCAATCCCACGGGTGTAAATCTCCTGCTTCCTTCCCTCATGAAGAGGAACAGCAGCTTGACGTGGCGCTGCCCCCCCAGAGCAAGAGGTGTGACTTGTCAGCAGCAGAATCATGCAAGCAATTACATGGAAGGTGGCAAAATGTTGGAAGTTAATGCAGGGACCTTCCAAGACCGAACAGTCTCCACAGCAATTCCTTTTCTCTCTGTGTGTTTTACGTAAGGTAACAAGAGACTGACTGGGCTGGGTAACCTCCCAAAAATCTGGGCAAGGCTGTCGTACTGCAGGCTGCTGCTGCTGTTACTTGATCCATCTCTGCAAGTATGGCCCCTTCCAAATCAAGCATTTCCAAGTCCCACCATCCTGAGGACTCTTTGAATGATTTTTCATCTCATGCAATTTCAGGAGAATGAACCTGGCATCCAGTGCTACTTTAGATGCCCCACGTCATGAGAGACACCTGCATGAGGCTGGAGAGGTGGGACCTGTGTGAGACCAGGGCCCTTCTTGAGTGGTAACTAGAAGCTAGGTGAGATAATCCAAGACATCTCAAAGAGCATGAGATACCTGTGTTTAGGCACCTGCCTTCTGTCCTGCACATATGAACCCTCAATACCTCCATCCAGCTTGTCAGCCTGGGCTGCTTTTTATGCAAGAGCATAGAGACACAAGTATTTTCCAGGTGGGATTTAGCCAAATTGGTTTAGATGCCTATTTCAGAGGGAGGATATTCCCACAGACTGTCATAGCTACACTTCTGTGAGTGCAAAGGGAACTCAAATACAGACGTGTGCATGCAATGAGATGGAGCTCACCCTGGATCTGCTCTGTCTCACGTTGACATTAGCTTAATACCAAGAAAACAGCAATCCACAGCCCTGATTTGACTTGTAATTACAGCAGTGTTGATGAGATTAGATTCAGAACCACGAGTTGGCAGTTGTCCTGCAAAAGTGAGCTCTGGCAGATCTTCATTATGGTCATGTTTTCATGGCTCCTTGTGTAAAAACAAGGGTTTCAGTTAAGCCTTGTTTCCCTGGATTCAAGCCAACGGCAAAGGGCTTCAAATTTAACGGGGTGTCCCACGATGCTTTCAATTACCACGAGGTGAGTAAGAGAAGATTTGGTTTGCTGGCAATGCTGGAAGATAATTACACCCATCTATACTGTTTCTGATCTAATAAAGAAAGGTTCACTCAATCCCAGGGAAAACATTTCAGTTTGCTTTTAAGCATCTTCCACGTTAAAAAGAAAAGCGGAGTGAAAGGAAATCTCCGAACAAAGGGACGTTTCAGTGTGAAATCTGTCTGGAGCAACTTATGCTTTTTAATTCAAAATTAATTCATTTGGCAAAACTAACAAAATTCACAATGTGGCTGCCTGTTTTTTTGCACCAGAAAGAGCATTTAGCACCCCCCCCAAATGCACCCACACTGTTGCAGCTGCGGAATTCAAAAAGCTGTGGGGCCTTGGAGCCTCAGTGATGGGGTGGGAGGGACCTGGGACTATCCCCATAGGCTGGGAACAGCAGGTTAACAAAGGACTCTTGGAAACCTTCCCTCTACGATGCTTCCACAAGGTAAATGTTCCCGGTATTATTTGCTGCACGGTTATATGTCACAGCAAATGCCAGGTACAATAAGACCCAGACAGCCAAACTGAGTATAAATAGATGAGGGAATTCCTGGCATTAGTTCTTGGAGCAGTTTGGGACTGGAACAAGTGAAAAATAGACTTTGTCTAAAAGGGAAGCTTCCCATAAGTCAAAAAAAATCCCCCCGTTTCTTCCCCCCATCTTTCTTTCCCCACATTCCAGTTTTTCACCAGGGAGAATCCAACAGTTTTAAGTGAGTTCAAGCAGGATTTCATTCTGCTGGACTGGCTTGATTTGGGATGCAGCCTGACCTCCGGAAGGCTGAAATTTCCCATGGGAGCAGAAATTTTCTGAATTTTGCTCATGTCTAGTTGCTCCTCGCACAGAAATGGCCTAAAGCAAGCAAACAGCCACTCTCCTCGTGCAGGCAGGAGAGCCACATGGTAAGTAGGTTAATTTGGATCAGCTTCCCTGGTGGCTGCTCCTCTTCCTCTCTTCTGCCTGGAGAAAACGGTGCATCATCAGCTCTGCACACAGGGCAGTGACAAGCTTCTCTTCGAGGCAAAAATAAACTTACACATATATAAACTCAGAGAACTTTCTCTACAGGAGCCATTTACACCCCAAGAGCAGGCTGGTGTCACCTGATGATGCAGCTCCACCGAGCTCAGCAGAGTACCCCAGCGAAGGGATCACCTCATTGTAAATGTGAAAATATTCCATTTTCCAGCAATCCTAAGGATTTTTTGGTAGGCTCCACAAAGCAGCTGGTAGTCCAGATGGGACTTCATAGCTGTGGCTGGATGCTGAGAGGCTGCCAGTTGGTGATGTGGCCCCATTGGTGAGGTATGAGCACATTACTGGTGAGGTATCAGCACATTATTGGTGAGGATTGCCAAACGTGGCAAAGCTGGGAGCCTGGGGGGGTGTGAGAGGGCTGTGTGTAAGTGGTGCTGTATGGAGACAATTCACTCCTTCTTATTGCTTCTGACTCCAAAACCCAGCTGCAAGGAGATACCAGCCTTCAGAGCTGATGAAAGCCTGGGGCCAGAAGCAGCTGATGGGGTGAACTGGATGCTCAGGAACAGAGCACTGCTGGTTTTCTCTGCTGGAGAGCTGCTCTCCGTTATGGGATGGAGAGTTGAATGGTTCAACCTCCTTGCAGCGAAGATTGATGTGCCCTCTGAACATGGCAGACTCAGTCCTCAAGGATTCAGTGGCTTTCCATGATGAGCTCCAGCCGTCCTCCAGCTATGGTGTAGGAGCAGACCTTTACCTCTCGTCTGAGAGTAGCAAAGTTCCCTGCAAACAATTAAGTCTCACAATCCCCTAGCGAGCTGGGGAAAGAATTATCTCCTCATTTTTACCTGTCTGGAAAGTGCCACGGAAATTAATTGACTTCTTCAAGGTCACTCAAAGACTCAGTGGGAGATTAAAAAATGGTACCCAGGAGTCCTGACTGCTGGTCCTTTCTAACCACTAGACACCTAACATCAATTGCTAGAGAACCCGTGCTTAGGCTTCACAAGTTTGATTAAAGATTCAAAAAATGTTGAAGCATTAAAGGAACAAAACATAACTCACTACAACTTTACACAGCAATGCCTGAGTGGGCACAGCCCCTCAGGGAACACAGGGACTCTTTAAGAAGAGCTGATCTGCTCTATGCTCTGCATACGCATGAGTTCTTCTGCTCAGTGCCAGCTGACACAAGCAGGAGGTCTGGCTCCTGCCTTCGTGGGGCAGCTCAGGTAGCTGCCAGGGCTTTGCATATCTATGTCCAGAAGCTGAAGTCCTGAAGTGAACAGGCTGTGGGTTTGCACTTTACCCTGGGTTTCTGTTGTGTTATGTGTTCAAAAGCCTGACAGTATGCTCCTAAAGGGAAACAACACAAGCTTTGGGAATAGTATGTGGAGTTCAGGAGAGACACCTCCTGCTCTGCATGCAGAAGCAGAGCAGTAAGTTGTCTCTTGCCTGCAAATCATCCTGTGTGAGGCAGACAGTACCTTCCACCAGCCTCCTCATCCTCTTCCTTGGTCTTCTGCCCCATAGCCCTGCACTCTAGCAAAGCTCATCAACCCACTTGTGGTGCCAACTCATTTCCTCTTTCACCAAGGTACAGGGACACCCCATTCTAGAACACCCACTGCTCTCAGCTCTTTGCAGCCCTGCCCTACAAAGTACCCCATAGCAGGGCTGGCAAGGGGAGCACAGTCTGTGCCTTCCTTACCTCCAGCCTGCTCTTTCTTTTCTGGGTTCACCTCTTCCAACCCCTCCATCAAGACCTATCCTAGCCATGTGGCTCCAGCAGCCTGACTCACTGTTACCCTCTAGTGCTGGACCAGGTGGCCAACAAGCATCTCCTTGGAGAAACCAAGCTCTGCAGGCAGCACTAGGTTGTCCTCTGCACTCCCAGCCACCCCAAATTCACAGACTCTTTGTAGGGTGCTGATTTTCAGCCTCCAGATTGTTTTCTGAGCCACTTGCTCTGCCTCTCGCCCCATGGTGGGGCAAACTTGTCCCCTGGCTGTTGGTGGCATGGCCAAGCATTTTGGTTCATTAGACTATGGGATGATGCACTTCTTTTTAATTTCCTTCCTTTCTATTTAAGACTCTCCCTGTCATCTTGAGTTTTGTTCTCTAGACCTCGTTTGCTGTGGTTTCCGTGGAGAGACTGGTAGCCAGTTTGCCCATGGAAAGTCTGACAGCGAAACACCTGACAGGAACAATTAGGGAAAACTTGTTTGGTTGGAAACTCCTATTTTTATAGGGGAAGCACTGCTGGAGACAGGAGGCAGACTTTGCTCCCAGTCTGCACCAGTAAAGGCTTGGACACAAGAAGGTGGGGAATATGCCAAAGCCCTCTTCTGCTTTGCCTGCGATCTCTAAGAATATTGCCATTGGCTTCCAAAGAGACAGGATTTGCCCTCTTTGCTGGGAAGGGAGGGGTTGAACATCTTAGCATCAGCTTTTATGGATAAGACTGAAGACAGACCATGGGGCTGGGAGCAGAGTGCTGGGATCTGTTCAGGGTGCAGTGGGAAATTTGAATGGCTTTCCTGAGGAAGGTGGAGAAAGAAAATCCCTTGCGGCAGCTGAGCTCTAACCCTCCATCCCCCTCTGCTTCCAGAGAAAGAAGGTTAGGGTGTTCCCCTGGTAGGATCTGTCAGATTAGACGCCTTCTCACTGTAGCCTGGCCACAGCCCTGAATCCCAATGATTCAACACTGAAAACACTAGCAAAGCTACTCTCTTTTTACTGGTTTTCCAGTTCTTTACTCTCTTAATGAGTGCCGCCAGTTTCCCAACTCACACACGCCAACACCCATTATAACCTGTTCATCTGCAAAGAGTCTACTAGTCACACTGGCTGTGGACTTGAAAGTGTGGACATGAAGGCTTCCCAGGGAAGTTGTGGAGTCACCCTCCCTGGGGATGTTCCAAAGGTGAGTGGCACTTTGGGACACAGTCTAGTGATCATGGAGGTGTTGGATTGAAGGTTGGACTTGACGATCTTAGAGGTCCTTTCAAAGATCCTGTGATTCTGTCCTCAAGAGCTTGCTTTGGCCCCCTTTCACATCCAGACGTGTTTTTCTGATAAGCAAGCTTGTTTATGAAGGTGTGTGAAGTGCAGCCTGTGGTTTTCTGCCCTAGTGCACCTTGTTTGACTGTGTTTTACCTTCACTCAGTGTTCCCATTGATAAAATAAACATCGGTGTTCATATAAATCATTTACCCTTTGAGATCCTGGGATAAAGCACGAGAAAAGTGTCTTGCCCACACCACTGAACGGAGCAGTGCAAACATCCTGCGAGCATTTAGAAACTTTATGGCCAGAACACCATCTGATCTTTGAGTCTGAGCACTTGTATACACAGACCATAAAAATTCAGCCTCGTATTTCTGCATTGTGGCCAGCAATTCATTCCTGAGTAACGTGTGTGTTCCTGGAAAACACGAGGGGCATTCCTTGGTTGTCTAAACAGAGGTGTATGGGGGGGTTCTGAGACGCTCTGCTTGTCTGAGGCATCCTCATGGGTCTGATAGGAAATGATGCAGGCTCTCTCCTCCTGCTAGAAGCTGATAGAAGTTGTGCAAGATGCCTCTAAGAGATCCTCAAGAGGGCTGAGATATCAATGTGTGGTCAACAGAGTTGAGCTCCCTGTGTGATACGAAGGGTAGGGTTCATCTCACAGATAGAGAGAGCTAAGGTCAAGTGTCTGCAGAATGGTGCCCGTGAGTATCTGGATGACAGTCAGTGGAGACCTTGTCCATCAGTCAGTGAGCCCCAGACAGTGGTTCTTTTGGTCAGATGAACAACTCTGGACACATGAGGAGGGACAAAATTTTCTAAACATTGCCATCTTTTGCTATGTGAGGTGCTCCAGGTTACCCAAGACAGCTGATTCCCAGCACTCCTATGGCATCTGCAGTGGCAGACTTGACACCGAGGTCTGGATGTGTCTATTTATGATCTAGATGTCAGATGTTTAGGGTTACTTGGTTGGTTTTAGGTTGGACTGGATGATCTTTCAGGTCTTTTCCAGCCTCATCAGTACTGTGAGACTGTGTTATTTCCAGAGAGATGCAGTTTATTCCCTGCTTCTCCTTGGTAGATTGAGGGGTCTTTTGGCCTTGCAGCGAATCGTACATTCTGATCTTCCCACTGACAAAATAAAGAGCTGAATCTGCTCAAGACCTTGAAGATTGCTTAAAACTCTCAAGAACAGAGATAACATGGTTGAACACATTGTCTCCATCAAAAAGGACAAGTGGAGCAAATTAGTAAGTCATTCAGTGTTACGAGATAACTGACTTAATAACATCATCAAGATACGGGCAGCTAGGACAAATCAGAGCAAAGCTGTGTGCAGCCCACAAAGGAAAGGCAGAGTTTCTCTGTATTTCAAAGTGCGTGTCTCCAAAGAAAGTCAGAAAGCCCAGAAGAGTGGACACAGAATACCCGGTGGACATAGCCATAGGAACACTGCTGGCTTTTGCTGAGACAATGGAGAGCGTGAG
Organism: Upupa epops; assembly: GCA_013397515.1. Classification (NCBI taxonomy): domain Eukaryota; kingdom Metazoa; phylum Chordata; class Aves; order Bucerotiformes; family Upupidae; genus Upupa; species Upupa epops. The sequence continues at coordinate 991,160 of VZRI01012091.1, read as the reverse complement.
CGACACTGCATTTGACTTTCCTGTCTGGAGATATTTGGAAAATGGATTGGAGCTGGGAACTCAGAAACAGCTTTCAGCTTTTTTGCACCATCTCTAGAGAAAAAAGCTCCTTTCTCAATGAGCAGGGATGCACCGTCGAGATCGTGATCCTTCAATAATTTATCCTGGTGGAGGCAACCCTGCATTTTAACAACGGCTTCAGCATAGCCCAGAACAGATGCCTTTTGTGAAGCATTCTTTCTTGAGAATACCTTCTCACACCCCAGGCTTTGGATCAGATGTTAGGTCTTCTCTGTCTCTCCCCTTGAAACTGCACAACATTTTATAAGAGGCAATGGAGGAAGTTCAGAGAAGGGAATGCTGAGCGTAACTGTATGGCTAGCAGGTGGTGTCATCTCCTTCCAAAGCACTCCCAGCACCGTGACTAATTCTCTGATAATGATCTGAGTCTTGATGGGGCTCTGGGCAATCTGTTCTAGTTAGAGATGTCTCTGCTTCTTGCTGGGGTGTTGGACTAGATGACCTTTGTTGGTCCCTTCCAACCCAGTACGTTCTATGGTTCTATGAATTATCTTGGCCCCATACCCACAGGAGAGATGCCAGGTAGGTATGTAGGATACCCAAAGTCAGTAGGGTTCAAGGCTGAGTGAGAGAGAAGTCTCTTGATGTTGGGGATTGCACATCAGACAAGAGAAAACCCTGAACGACAAAACAGAAAAGAACTCTGAGGTATCATCCCCTTCTCACTGTCACCTGGTGCCTCTGATCCCAAATGGAGCCTCTGTACACGGCTATCATTGCTTTCATCTCTCTCACTGCAGGCACTGCAGAAGAGGACATGAAGACCATTCTGGACAATGTGAACAAGGTGAACAGGTCTGTATTATCACCCTTTGTTCTGACTGACTGCCCTGGAAAGACACATGGAGTCACGGTGTGGTTACTCCACCTGGTTCCTCTACCTGCACAGTGGAGAATCCCTTGCTAGAAACAACAGAATGTTACCCTGGGGAGTGAAAAGAAAAGCAAACCACAAGTCATCCTCTTTCCAGGCAGAGTTTAGTTGAATTTTAACCAGCCTCTCTCAAACCTCCCCCCCACGACAGCAAACGTCACTTGTAAAGTATGTAATTTGTGCCAGCAGGCTCCTGTCACCCAGGTCACATGCAGACCTGGACTCCCTGCTGTTTCCTCCTCTGCTTTGGAAGGTTTTGGTGTTGCCTGGCATCTTAATGAGGTACCCACACAGCTGGGGCCTCACTGCAGCATGTGTGGGCTGGTGGGCTTGAGGAGTTACGAATGTCCCTGCTGCTGTGGTGGCCACCTCTGTGCATGGCTCCCAGCTCAGGGCACCAGCTGTCTGCATCACCCCAATCACCAGCCATTAGAGGCTGTGAGCCCACAGGTTTCACTGGGGGAAGATTTCTTGCTGCTTCTTGGGTAGATATCCCTGCTTTTGGCCTTGGGCTTGTACTTTTCCCAGTTGATAGACATCATCTTGCTCCTTCAGTACTGCTGTGTTTGCAATACAGATGGTCCTCGCAGCACCCAGCATTCCCAGCCTGACCTTGCAGCAGTTGCTTTTCCTCTAACTAGTGAGCTGACTCTGCTGGTCACTCTGCATCCTACAAACCCAATCCATACCAGAAGAGAGTTGTGAGACCCTTGGGAAGTCCTTTGCATATCTTCAAGGCTGTGTTGATCGCACGATGAGGTCAGCGGGGAGGGTGGCTGTGATACTCTCAGTGCTGCAGCCCTGTGCGTAGAATCAGAATCATCAAGGCTGGAAAAGACCTTCAAAATCTGCCCTGCAACCCCTGACCACTAAATCACCTCCTGAAACACCACATCTACTTGGTTTTTGAACCCCTCCAGGGACAGTGCCTCCACCACCTCCCTGGACAGCCTGTTCCAGTGAACAGGCCCCGAGTTCATCCCAGCATTAGGCAAGCGCTTCCTCTGCTGGGATTACTTTACATTTAAATACCAAAAAGCCAATCCCTGATCACACCAGACCTTAACTATGTTGTCTTTTCTCATAGTGAAACCTTGGCAGGGTTAAGTAACTTCAGAGCCACCGTCCAGCCAAACGAGTGCTAAACAAGTGCTTCATCGTTTTGGGAAGAGAAATTTGAGCTTCTCCAGCGTGCCAGCCCAGCAGACGCCTCCTGAAGCTTGTTTGTAAACTAAGCGGGCGTACGGCTCTGCTGGAGGTCAGGGAGATGGCTGGGAAAGTGCTCTGATGAATGAGAGTCATGAACCACTGTTGGCCCTCAGCTCTGGATGATCCTATGAGGCAATGCAGTTGCTTACTGTATTTCAAAGACAGCAGTGGATGAAAGGCACTGTGAAGTCTATGGTTGCCTCTGCCAGGGTTAAGGCTCCATTTACCAATCAAGACTAATGACATTTTACACCTTTTAGAGAGCACTCCAAGGTCTGCTTGTGAGAAGTGCCTTAGAGAGAGCAAATGCTGCTGTTATTATTTATTCCAATGTCATAAATGAGTCCATGGCTGATAGTTGATGGATGCCACCACACAGTCCTGACCATCCATCGGCCAGGAAGGGAATAACCACATCTCCCTAGTCACACATTAAAGGCTTTGCCTTTAATAAAGATCAGGCTAGCAGAGAAAGCTGTCCTTGCAGAGAAAGGTTTTGGTCCCTCCTGGTCTCCATGCAGAGCAATGGTGGTGCTGGGCAGGCAGTCTGGGGCAAGTGAGCTTCCTTCTGCATTCCTCATAGCAATAGTCTCTTGCTTTTCCTGCCCCCTCATGAGCAGAGGTCATGAATCCCTGAGGAGACCCAGCATGTTCATGCAAACGTCTGGATCAGAGAGAAAATTTCCCCTAAAATATTTCGGGGGGTCTGAAAACTGGGCTATTCCATACCTTCATCTTGGAGAATCATAGAATCATAAGTTGGAAGGGACCTCAGAGGTCATCTACTCCAACCTCCTGCCATGGCAGGGACACCTCGCAACTAGACTTGGTTGCTCAAGGCCTCATCCAACCTGACCGTGAACACCTCCAGGCAGGGGGCAGCCACAAGGTCTCCAAGCAATCCATTGCAGAGACTCTGTACCCTTGCACTGAAGAACTTCCTAAGATCTAGTCTGAACCTCCTCTCCTTCAGTTTAAACCCATTTCCCTTTGTCCTGTCACTTCACCTCACTGTGAAAAGTCCCTCTCCAGCCTTCCTGTAGGGTCCTTGCAGGTAGTTAAAAGCAGCTATAAGGTCCCCTAGAGTCTTCTGTTGAAAAGGAATAAACTACTTCAATTTGAAAGTGTGAAACTAGGTGAGGGACACTGGACTTGCCCAGCCAGATAGTGTGTGAACGGAACAAGAACCAAGTCCCCATCAGATCTAAAGTCTGTCCTAATTAGACACACTTTAATCCATGGTGATTAAGTAAATTACAGTTCAGTGGGAACAGCAAAGATGCTCAGCACCTTGATGAGTCATGTCCTTGGTGGCTCAGCTGTCAGTCTCAGCCTGTGGATGGGAGGAGTGTATGCTCCTGTGTGTAGTCCTTTGAGACAGCACCGAGCTGAGCTGGCAGAGCGCTCTAGAAAAGCTTGTCTGTTTGAGGCTTTGGTCAGACATCAAGAGAGCACCTCAGATGTCAGACACGTCAACCTCATGCTTTCTAAGAAGGGCAATGAGTATTCCCATGTCCCAGGGCTATGCTCTGCAGTCCCGTCACTGAACTCAGCTTCACTGAACCCACTGAAGACACCAGCTCAGCTGAGAACAAACCTAGAGAGAGCAAGTTTAAAGAGAAACCAAAGCAAGGTTTTTGGGAGGAGGAAGCATTTCTCTTAGAGATGTATTTCTGTCAAGTAAATTGCATCTGGTTGTTGCGTTGCTGAGACCCTTCTTTAAACCGCTCTTTAAAACCAGGCCTATGAGCTAAGCAGGGATCCTCTTTGCAACACCTTTCCTGCTCCTCTTCTCCTTCACTTTGTGCCACAGAACTGCTCCTCAGCAGGTGCCATTAAGAAATCAATGCATCCCTTGTCCTCTCCTCCTTCAAGCCAACCCAAGGGGATGAGATAGCACTTTAACAAGTGTTTATTAAAGTGATGGTAAATATAAACCCTTGATGGAGAGCTGTGGTGTAGGAACAGATTGCCCAATTTTCTTAGAGCGATGGAGACGTGCATGTCATTAATAAAACATCTTGTTATATGGTTTTTAATTACTTTTCTCATCTCAGTTAAGATCGTTACCTCTGCTTACATGCAAACGCAGATAACTTGATGAAGGTTCTTGTAACAAGCATTGTTGAAGCCATCAGCTGGCAGAGTATCCTGGTAATTAATGGTTTGTTTAAATTCCGCTGCATAATCCTCTTTGCATGCTCAACTCCGACTGTTGCTTCAATCCTAATGGGACATTTGTAGAGGAAACAGGAGGGCAGCGCTGGTTTAATTCATCACAAATGCTCATCAGCCAGGTGTGCTGCAGTGCTGCCACATCCCAGTGGTGCCACTTTGAGCATGGCTGTCATCAGAGAAGAAAACAGCGTCTCTTTGCTGGGCATCTGGGCTGGTATTTGCTGGTAACTTGCGGCTCCTCACACTGACACATGGATTTATGAGTAGGACTAAGCACCTGATGAGAGAAGATCAGTGGGAATTTTTTCTCCTCTGGGTTCTGAGCACCATCCTGTGTGGTGGAACAAGGTGTCTGCACCAAAAGGACCGGGAGATCTGGTACTACCAAATCTTTCCTGAATCAACTGGCACCTTACCCTTCCAGCTCTCTGAGTCCAGCTAGATGAGATCCCCAAACCACTGCATTCACTGGGCTCTTTCCCCTCGAGAAAGTGCCATGAGAAGTCCTTTCTCCTAGTCCTTGCTGCCACCCCATGCTTATTTGTGCTGTCCCACATGATTTTACTGGGAGACCTGCAATACCTGGTCCTTTATTTCTCTGCCCCCAAAATCAGTGCTGCTCGTGATGCTCACTGAAGCAAAAGGGTGCCACTTGAGAACGCGATGCAGGCACAGCTTTGAAATTGTCAGAAAACAGAAAGAAGTAGAATCCAAATATAAATAAATAAATAAAGAACGATGGTGACAACATCTGTCTCAGTAGATGCAAATCCTGAGGAGAGGAAGGCACCAAGGGGTCTGCTCACGCCGCTTAAAAGCCGATGGGTCACGGCATTAGCTGTGTGAGGGCTGCCACTTTGCAGGCAGTAAAGCATTTAGGAAAATTGCAATTTGACAAATCCTAAAGGGCAAAGCTAATTTCACTCAATGACATCCCTCTGAGACAGAGATGGGTGCACATCTTCACCGAAGAGGTTAACAGCATCGGAGCCTGTCAGTGGAATGAGGAATAAAAGCCTTGCTGAAAATACCACCCCCTCCATGCCTTGAGAATAAACAGTGAGAAATTCCTCCTGGGAGGGCGTCTGTCCCTGCTTCAGGAGGCAACAACGGGAGCTGGGATCTCCAGCAGTAAATAGAGGTTTTCATACCTCAGTGACTTCATGAGCCATAATAGTTTTCACGGTTCTCTGCTCTAATCAGATCTCATGCTTCGGGACAGAAAGCATCGTGGTATTGGGGAGGAATCCGAACTCCACACACCACAGATGGCCACAGGTGTCCAGTGACAGGGTGCATCATGTAAACCTCCCTGTGAAACATCTACTAGCAGCCAGCTGGTACCATTTTTTAGCCTAAATATTGAGTAGCTGCTAATTACAAGATGCCAAGTGAGTGGCTCATGTTGGTGTTGCTGATTATTTTTGGGAAGCCCCCTGTTACTGTGGTGACAGCCCAGAAGGGAGAGCATGCGGTGTAAGGTGCCTTTGGGCACTTCAAATTGTGGAAGCAAGCTGTGTTCCCAGCTCCCCAGGCATCACCTGCAAGGGCTGCTGCCTTCCAGCTGCGGCACTGAGCCTCTGGAGCAGCACAAAATGATCCTGAGTGACAATAGGGAAAAGACAGAACAGTCATTAGGGGAATGGGAGAGCAGTCTCCTGGACATGCCTGACCCATGGTGGCCCATGGTGGCCGTCTCACCTGACAGGATGCAGGTTTGCAAAACACCTGAGTTGCTTTAATCAACTTCTTGTGGGTGTTCCCAGGGAAATCAGAGCTTCAGGTGTGTTGGGAAGAGGACCTCACTTCCCAAGGTCTTTAACAGATCACAACCTGCTCAGGTTGGAAGGGACCTTAGGGATCATCTATTCCAACCTCTCTGACAGGGGCAGAGGCTTGGTTGCTCAAGGCTTCATCCAGCCTGGCCTTGAACACCTCCAGGGAGGGAGCAACCACAATCTCTCTGGGCAATCCATTCCAGAGTGTCTCTAGCCTCGTACAGAAGAACTTCTTTCTAGATACCACTAGATATCTTTGTGAAAAGTCCCTCTCCAAAGGGATTTAGTCCTTCTCCATAGACTGTCAAGGCAGAATCCCTCTGCTAGTTACCTTGGGTGGAAGTCAGCACGCAGAAGCCAAAGTCTATCTGCCATTGTGCGGATATCTTCATGTGAGGCAGTGCCTAAGGCTCCATCTATGGCAGGAGCTCCCTTGCCTGAACTTGGTACCTCTAGCAGCCTCATGGGTCTTGGACATTTAGCTTGGGGTAGAGGATCTGGAAGACACTCGGTGCGAGGCAGACCTGATAAGCACTGCTAGAACTGGGATGGCTTCTGCCAGAATGCTGAGGAGCGGCAGCATCTCTCTCTGTTCTGAGCACCCATGGCATTTCTCTTGTGTTAACTGTCATCCTCCTCCTGTTTCTGCAAACGTTGTAATTCAGAAATAGAAAAAGGAGAAGAATTGAAGCAAAACAACTGCTTAAAAGGCCCTGCAAAACACACACAGGGAAAAAAAAGGGGGAACCTAAGATATAATTACGCCTCTTGGATGATATTTTCCCCTGGTAGTGCTGGAAAAATACAAACCATGCTCATGTGATGATCCAGTGTGTGAGTATCCGTAGCATGTCTCTCTCCTGCTTGCTCTCTCCCTCCCTCCCTCTCGCTCTCTCCCTCTTCCAGGAGCTGCCAGCATTTCAAGCAGATACACCTAGAGACAGCGCAGATGTGATCCTGCAGCACTGCCATGCTCTGATTTAAGGATGGGCTCATAAAACCCGCAGAGCACCCCCCGTTTGACCCCAGTAAAAGCCCCAGGGATGCGCTAAGCCACGGCTTGAATTTGGGGGGACAGGGTGTGACTGCTGAAGTGAGGTCTGGGTGAACACAAGTGCTGGAGGCTTTTGCAGCTCAGCAGCGCATGAAGCAATAATCCCTCCCAGCTCCTTTCGCTCCTGCTCTTGTTCCCTGCCCCATCAAACCCGCTGCTAATTGCGCTGTCAAAGCTCCATAGGAAATTCCCACTGCCTTGTGTGGAGGCTTCTCTGACACACTCCTGGGCTTACAGGATCCTGGGCTTAATTTATTCCCTGTTTTCAGGCTCAGGTCCAAATAAGGACCTGCGTTTTCCCTTTCACCTCTCCCCTGAGGTTTGCAGTAGCTGAAACCCAACCCCTGTAGCAGATCATGGTGTTTTGCACTAATTCAACGCGAAGCTCCAGGTACCTAAACATTTCTGCAGGCTTTGAGCACAAAAGTGGCCTTTTTTCCCCTTTGCCTTCATCCCCTCAGTTATTCAAAGGCTGTTCCAAACTATGTGAGGAATGAGCCACGTTGTTTATTTCTTTCTGGCACGCTGGATGTTTTTAAGAGCAGCCTTTTCCACCATGTTGCAGGAAGGCTCCCTGCTGGGCACAGTCCTCTACAGGCTCTGCAAAACCCAAGCTGGATTTTAGGGCTGTGGAGAAAACCCAAAAGCAGATCTGTGTCCCAAAGCCCAGCACTGGGATGTTTGCACACAGGATCACAGAGTAATCCTGGTTGGAAAGGACCTCCTGGATCACCCAGTCCAACCATCCCCACCCCAATAAAAACCTCAAACCCTGAGAGAGTGACAAACACAACCTGACCTCCTCCCTGCTGCCTCTCTAGCAGGTCACAAAGCCCCGTGGCTACNCCTGCCCAGCTCCCTCAGCCTCTCCTCATATGACTGATTCTCTAAACCCCTCCTGAGCTTGGTAGCTCTGCTCTGGACCCATTCCAGCATCTCCCTGTCTTTCCTATTCGAGGAATGAGTACTCGAGAGGAGGCCTCCCAAGGGCCAAGTGCAAGGACCCTGTAACTTCCCTTCTACATGGGACCTGACCACAGCTCTGGTGTTAAATGAGACCTCAAAAAGCCAAGCAGGTTCAAGCCTTCCTTGTAAGGTCGATGACCCTCTAAGCATGGACCATGTGTGCAAATCTGTATTCCTTTCAAAGCTAAGAGCCCCAGCTCTCGTGTCTTCTTCTATAGCATTTTGTTTGAGATTACTCTGAAAAGAGATGAAGAAAGAGCACATTTTTCACCAAATAGGGTGAAAAGTTAGAGCTGCAAAGATGAGTGATGACAATATAATAAACACGTAGGGAAATGAGCATGTTCATCTTTTTAAACTCGTTAGGGTTTGGGGAAGGGGCATTTGTTCATAGAATCTTCAGGGATCAGAAGAGATCTCGAAAGATCACCCAGTCCAATCCCCCTGCCACAGCAGGATCACCCAGACCAAGTCACACAGGAACACAGCCAGGTGGGGCTGGAACGTCTCCAGAGGAGACTCCACAACCCCCCTGGGCAGCCTGGTCCAGTGCTCCGGGACCCTCCCTGGGCAGAAGTTCCTGCTGATATTGATAGGGAACCTCCTCTGTTCCAGCTTTTGACCTGTTGTTTTGAAAAGGCACTTTAAATCAACCGAAGCTGCTTCCTTCCATCTATGAAGGTGTTGTCCTAAATCCAACCTCCCATGAAAATCCAAGCTGCCTTGTCCTCACCGGGGTTTTCAATTGCATTAGTTAACTGAATTAGGAATGCTTTTCTGCTCCTCTGTGTTTGGTAGGGACTGATAAGGCTGCAGCCGCAGAGAAGCTTGGGTTTGACTCAAGCTGCAGCCTGGACCTGCGTGTGGAATCGGTTAACCATGTGCAAGAGAGCTCTCCTGCGCCAGACCCATACCTCCTGCGTAAACGCTACTTGTGACAAATACCTGGTGTCATTGATATTCCATTAGTTTCCTGCACTGAAGGATCAGACAGCTTTAAAAAGCCAATAAATTCCCACCGATTGTCTCTGAAAGGGGGAAAGAAAGATGCCTTGGCAGGCCGCACACCATTAAACCCATGAAGTGTGCAGTGTTTTATGGTTAGCGGAGCTGAGGTCACTCCTTTTGGACGGCTGCAATTAAGATTCACTGATGCTACCAAAACCCCTCTATTTCCTCAGGTGCTGGGGTGAGACACCTTATTCACACAGCAGCAGCCTCAGCTCAGAGGACTGACTTTTGCACGGCTGTAGTTCCAGGGTCTGCTGCTCCTGGAAGCATCCTCCAGTCTCTAGAGCCACAAACCAGCATGGATCCTGCTAAGGGTGAGGGTTGTGAAGCACTGGAACAGGTTGCCTAGGGAGGTGGTAGGAGCTCCATCCCTGCAGGCGTTCAAGAATCTGCTGCCCCTGGTCATATCCCAGTCCCTAGAGCCACAAAGACCAGCATGGATCCTGCTAAGGGTGAGGGTTGTGAAGCACTGGAACAGGTTGCCCAGCTCCATCCCTGCAGGCATTCAATGTCAGGCTTGATGGGGCTGTGACCAAACTGATCCAGTTCAAGGTCTCTGCTTTGTGTAGGGGTGTTGGACTAGACAACCCTTGGAGGTCCTTTCCAGACCAACAATTCCAAGATGAAAAGCAAAATGGATTGAAAATGCAGGAGATGCTTTGGAAAGGCAGAGCATCTGCTTGCCCGATAGACTAGAGGTCGTACGCATCACCCCAGTTGTAAAAGGGGGGGTTGAAGCCTTGTTAAAAGCTGACAGCATGCCCACCTTGTGGTCCCCACTCTCTGTGGCTCAAGAAAAAGCTTTGAGCCACATGGCTTTCTCTTCTTTTGAATGAAGATGCTCACTGTTAGTGCTATGAAATTATTGCAGCAGCTTCCTCCTTGCCCAGTGTTCTCAGGAAATTCGGCCACTGTCAGTTTTTGGTGCCATTTCCTGTCGTTTGGTTGCCCTTAGATCCAGCTCTCTGCCGAGCTGATTTCCCCAGAGCTCGCTCCAGCCGTAACCCTTAGCTAGCCCTTTGTTCTCACTGTTCCACTAATGGAAAGCGATTGTATTCATGCCCAGCTATATCCTTCATCCATTTGCACCCAGGCTTTTGAATTTCAAGAAGCCACAGGTTTTCACTGCGGGGCTTTTAAAATTTGTGCATTGTTTTTGAGAGCCCCTTTCGGTGCCAGTGAAACAGGTCCTGTTCACTAAACACGGGAAGAAATGAATATGCAGATTCTTTTTTGCTGAAGGTCTGGAGAACAAAAACACTTGCTCTGATGAATGACTCATTCCCTTTGTTCCACAAGCATTGTTGCAGCTCTGGTGTTTTCAGGCTACGAGCAAGGCAAGGTTGGGAGGAGGCTTTTATTAGGCTAGATGATACAGGTGGGATAAAAATCAAGCAAGATTTCAAGCACCCGATCCTTTTCTTCAGCTTTAGAGCTGCTTTTGCTGACTTTGAGATGACTACAAGTTGAGAATGGCCATTACACTATTTCACTGAGTCCATTCAGCCAAAGTTCTCCTCAGCTTTTCCTTCTGACCTGCAAAAAAAACTCCTGGAGCTAACTACCTGAAAGGGGGTTGGAGTCAGGCAGGGGTCGGTCTTTTCTCCCTGGACACTGCAGACAGGACAAGGGGTCACAGTCTAAAGCTCCATCGGGGGAGGTTTAGACTTGACGTCAGGAGAAGGTTTTTCACTGAGAGAGTGATCCGGGTTTGGAACGGGCTGCCCATGGAGTCGCTGTCTCTGGAGGTGTTCAGGGTCAGGCTGGATGAAGTGCTGAGTGGCATGAGCTAGATGTCAGATGTTTAGGGTTACTTGGTTGGTTTTAGGTTGGACTGGATGATCCAACCTAAAAGGTCTTTTCCAGCCTCATCAGTACTGTGAGACTGTGATGCTGTGACACCCTAAATTCAGCTTAATGCTGAAGCACCTTCGGATTCCCTCCATTAAAACCAGCCCCTTTGAATACCCTTGCCCACATGGTTCAGCCTGCAGTTGCTCTTTTACACCTGGTAAATAAAACCAACAGCAGATAGTGATCCTGCTGTGGCAGGGGGATTGGACTGGATGATCTTTCGAGGTCCCTTCCGATCCCCAATGATTCTGTGACTCTATAATTAATGGCAGTTTTGCCTTCTTCCTCCTGACCTTGGGATGAAATCTCAATATTCAGGTCATTCCAGTCCCATACAGCAGTTGCACAGGAGGACAGAGCAGGTGCTTGCTGTCTTTTAAAACCTCTGCCCAAGATAACTGGGGAAACCCCCCCAGAAACTCCCAAACTGACAAACCTCTGAGCATGGGGATGCTCTGTTTCAGAGAAGACCCTGAGGTTGGAATATGTTTCTGTCAGCTCCAAATCTGACACCAGCAGTAAGTGGGAAGGGGTCGTCATGACGATGGTGGACTGTCTCAGGGGCAGGCTGTGCTGCCAGTGATGGGTTTGGGGGGAGATAATCGAGTGACCCCCTATGTCTCTGAGGGTTTGCGTGAGTACTTGTGTTTATTAGCTGAGATGTCAGCTCTCAGTGAAAGCAAGTCCGGCACAGTCGCTCCCCAACCTGCTTAGTTCAGCCTGGCTGGGTGCGGGAAATCTTTGCTCCTCCTCTCCAACTGCATCTGACTCAGAAAATGTTTGAAAATTCCAGGTTTCTGCTGTCTCCTGCCTCTCCCCCTCTAGGAGGCTGAAAGAGAAGCAAACAATGACATCCTTATGCTCCAGAGAGCTGACGGGTCATGGAGCAGCAACTCCTCCTCTCCTCCCACTGCCCTCCTGGGGATCCAGCCTCCCCATTGTCTGCAGCAGCTCCAGGCACGTTAAAGCCTTCCTTGGCTTGGCTTCCCCATCCAAGCAAGGGCTGTGACTGGGAGACAGGCTGTTGGCATTAATTATCCACACTGTGGTATGTGCTCGAGTCCTTCGCTTGACAGTCCGTGTGTTCACTGCTCTGCATTAGTTGTGAGGGGGTTCCAAAGCTGGGAGGGGGGGGGGGCGGGAA
>VZRI01012091.1:933653-979001 GCA_013397515.1 Upupa epops | reverse complement strand
AAAGGCACAGCAGCTATCTTGTTACCCTCCTCATCTGCATCGGGGTGCTCCCCCCTGTCTTAGAATGATCTTGCAAGTCTGTTGGAGTTCCCCTTTCTTTTGTTTGTGTAGCAGTGGGCAAGGCAGGAGCCCAGGGACAGGTTACACCTCTGGAAGTGCTCAAGGCCAGGCTGGATGGAGCTCTGAGGAACCAGAGAGGGTGTGAGAGGGGTTAGAACTAGATGATCTCTGAGGTCTCTTCCAATCTGAGCTGTTCTACGATACTGTGAGGCAGAGCCATTTGACAGCTGTCAGTCTGAGGGGAGAGGATGGCTGTGATTTGTTTCCAAAGCCTGATGGAAAAGTGAGAGACCGAACCTGGGAAGCTCCTGCATGGATCTACCACCCCGGCTGAGGTCCCCAACCTTGCACAATCACTCCTCAAAAGGTGGAAGGGAAGGGAGGGAAGGGGAGGGATGGCAGAGCTGGACTGTTGACTAAACACCTCTGCACACACCAGTGAAGACAGCTTCTGTTCACAGCTGGTCACAGCTACCTACAGCTGCAGGAGGGGTGACACCAGATAGCGAGGAAACAGCAAACGATTCAGTTCATACAGAGGGGGACCACAGAGGCTCCGCACAGGGCAGATCAAGCATGGGATGTTTAACCTGCCTCTCAGGACTCCCATCTACAAGCAGGGATCAACCCTTGGCCACTTGGTATTTAGTGTTCTTTAAATGATGACTTAGACACATGTAGAGCCATCACATCACATCACACCACAACACCGGGGTGTCATGAGGACACAGGAAAATATCAGAGCCTCTAGGCAGAGCCACTGGTCAGGCAGGCACCAGGGTGAGATGAGGAGAAGCTTTTCCAAGAAAAACCTGTTGTGGAGGTTTTTTCACAACGTTTTCAAGCCTGTGACCTTGTCAGTTGAGCTTCTGAACCCTGTGATGGCCAATAAACCTTCATCCTCGTGTGGTGTCCTCACCTTCTTTATATAAACTCAAGCCCCAGGCGAGGGCAGTGGGCCAAGCAACACACACAGATTCCTTCCTTCCCTCCTTCCCCCCTCTGCTCTGCTCAATGCACGGGACCGACATGGGGTCTTGGAGGGAAAGGTCAGAGCCATTTGGTGTCGGCTTACTTTGGCTAGTGAAAGGGTGTCTCTGGCTGTGCAGCCTCCTAAAAATAGCCCAGGCTTACGGAGCGGTTTAGCTCTCCACCAGGTACAGCAACAAAAGGATGGGAAAGGTCTCCAGCGAGGGAGATGTCCCAAAGAGGTGCCACATGGCGTGCTGCTTCTCTAGCAGAACCACGCGTGTCTTCTTCCCCATGCGATCATCCCTCATGCTGAGATCGGCTGAGACCTCAGAAAGCCCCTCTTGGCCACCTGCCTGGGTCTCATGTAAGAATGAGACCCCTGGAGGGGGCTGGTCCTGGAAGAGGGGACCTGGCTGTAAGTCCCTGGCGAGCAGGCTGGCAGTGGGGAGGGCTATGCTGCTATGATGCTTGTGTGAGGCAGGGATGGTTTAGGGGAGACTCTGTCTCCTGCAAGAGAACCATGGGCTGCTCAGAGTAGTAGCAGCTCCCATACCTGGAGCAACTCATAGCCGGGATGAAGGTGTGGAAGATAATCCTTTGGGAGCAGATGTAACTTCCAGAAGCAGCCTGTAGGGAAGGCACAGAGGGAGATTTTAGGACTTCCCATAACTCCTTCAGGACCACGAAGCTGCAGAGGCAGCCTTAGCATTGACACTGTGGGCTTTAGCAGTGCTCTGCCATCATCAGAGCCCATCGAAGTGTTCACCTCCCTCTCTTCTTCCCTTTGGCTTACCGAGCAGAAGCCTCCCGTGACTGCACTTGAGAGACTTCAAATACCGAATCCAGCTTGATGGTCTATGAACAGCATTTCTCACTTGACTTTTCCTAGGCAGTCCCGTGTCAATGACTTGATTCCTCACCTAAGGAAGCCCACCAAGTGTGACAAAGTCAGCAAGAGACAGGAGAAAAATGACCTGGGAAAACCCATCTCCCCTGGATTTTAAAACCAAGGGAGTGTTTCGATCACACGTGTGGAGAGCCTGGAAAGATTCCATGCTGTGTGCTGCACGCAGCTTCCCTGGGTACAAGGAGCGGGATGTCAGCCGATGGGAGTGCACAGATGAGATCCGAGAGGAAGGTCAGTGGAATGGGGAGCCATCCCTAGGAGAAGGCCTGGTGTTTCAGAATCATTTCAGTCCTGATGCGAGCAGTGCTCTATTTTACGTCTGTCTAAACCAGCTGATCGCAGGATGTGAGAAATCACTGGCCATCCAGGCTGTGCTGGAATCGGGAATGAATCTGGCTGATTGCCTGTAGCCCTGTGATTGCATCTCTCCAAAAAGGCAGCAGGGCCCTACAGTATTTCTCGCCTGAGTGGGGTGAATACTGGGATCAGTCATCTCTCTCTGACAAGCCAGAGCAAGTGATGGCGACCATAAATAAAGTGGAGGTCAATGTGATTTTCTTTAATGGACCACTCGTGAGAAGGAGAGGCTGTGTGTGTGTGTGTGTGTGTGTGAGCCATCTGACACTGGCCAGGCAACCATCGTATTAACCATCTCCTGTTTCAACAGGTAGAAGTGGCTCCTTCCACACCCAGCAGGGATTTGATATCCCTGAAGCAAGGTAAGCAGAGCATAGGAGCTGTGGAAGTGGATGTCAGGAACACCAGGCAGAGCTTTTGTGTGTGTGTTCCACTCATGGAGACGTCTCTCTGGATGTGTGTACACCAGAGCTTAAGAAAAACTTCCTTATGGGAGAGGAAACTAAGAGTTCTCTGCTCAGTTACTCCAATTAAAAGCCCAGGGCAACAGCTCTGCTGCAGATCAAGGCTGTCTGAGAGTGCAGCATCAGAGGCAGCTCTGGTGCTTCCGCTGGGGGACAATTCATCCAGGCTAGCTGAGCTGAAAAATACAAGTCCTGGTGGTAAACTGGGAAAGCTGTTGTTTCCCCAGGAAAAAAGGCTTCACCTGAAAACCTTCTTGTTCTCCTGTTCTCTACATGAATCACAAAGTCACCGTGCAGGGAGTTGTGATTTCAGTGCTAGTCCCAGCTCTGCACTTGTTCCACGTGTGATGTGCCTCTCCCTGCTCTCTGTGCGATGGGGATACTCATACTTACACAACTTTGTGAAGTTCATCAACAGTCACTCGACAGACACCGAATGCTCTTATTAAGTGTAAGTGCTGGGTTTACTCGGATGACATCCTACCCAACATCCATCTCCCAAACCAACCTGATGTGAGCAGACCATCCTTCAGGCTATGAAAGGATGGCTGTGGTGGGCAGGAAATTATCTGTGTAACACTCCCAATTAACTAATTGGCTATCACTGAGAAAACACCTTGGGTGATGCTCAAAGGAGGATCCCAAAGGCTCATCTGGTGCCCCTTTGCTCATTAGCTACTCTGTGCTGCTGGAAACCAGACTGTGCTCTGCTCTGCTGCTGGTCGAGGGAAGTAACCATAGAATCATGGAATATTAGGGATTGGAATGGACCTCGAAAGAACATCCAGTCCAATCCCCTTGCTACAGCAGGATCACCCAGACCAAGTCACACAGGAACACAGCCAGGTGGGTTTTCAACATCTCCAGAGAAGGAGACTCCACAACCCCCCTGGGCAGCCTGTTCCAAGGCTCCATTACCCTCCCTGGGAAGAAGGTCCTCCTGATATTTATATGGAACCTCCTCTGTTCCAGCTGGCACCCAGTGCCCCTTGTCCTATCACCAGATGCCTTTGAGAAGAGCCTGGCTCCATCCTCCTGACACCCACCCCTCACAGATTTAGAGACAGGAATGAGGTCCCCCCTCAGCCTCCTCTTCTCCCAGCTCAAGAGACCCAGCTCCCTCAGCCTTTCCTCATCAGGAAGCTGCTCTCCTTCCTTCATCATCTTTGTTGCTCTACGCTGGACACCCTCCAGCAGCTCTGTGTCCTTCTGGAACTGAGGGGAACAATACTCAACCTGCATCTGGAGGTTCATTGTGGAGGGGCTGGAGGGACTTGCACATGGATAGAAACAACTCAATAATAAGCAGAGTAGTCTGGAACATTCACACACCCTGCAATGGGTTTAGGGCTTCCAAGTTGGGCAAATTTAGCAGATGAGCAAAGAGGGACTGTGGTGGTACCCTGGGACATCAGTTTATCCCTGAATTCTAAGAGGAGGAGACAGAGTACTGCCTGCCCCTGATTCAGAAGAGCCAGCCCAGAAATCAGAGCCAACAAAGGCTGTTATCGCTGGCAACTGTAATGAAATTAAAGAGATGCTTCACTATCCATCATCAGGTGTGTGTCAGTTTTCAACACTTAACGGCTGGAAGTTGAAGCCTTCCTCAGCTTCATTTCCAGTATTGGGTTTCAGTCTCGGGCACAAGGGGGGGAATTGCATTAGAGGTATGGCAGGTGAGATTTCCTCTCCCCCTCACACGTTTCTGGGGCAAGGCTTCTCTAATAGGGGTTGGGAGGCAGCATCTTCCTTGCCAAAACAGAACCCGGATTCAGTCCTTTACCTGGCTGCTCGTCCAAGCTCAGTCCTTTTCTCTGGCATGTGACAGCCGCCGTGTCACATCACCACCCCTCCTTGTGGAGATGGGGTGTCCAAAGGGCAAAGCATCACACCACGATCTCACCGGGTACCTGGGGGTCGCGCTCAGCCCCTCCAGGTGAGGCTTTAGGGCTGTCCAGACTTTCCTTTCATACCCCAGGGTGAGGAACAGACACACAGGGTGCATTCAACTCAACTCAAGGGGTGTCGGATAAATCCTACTGCACCCTTCGCTGCAGGTTCAGCCCTCGAGTGACCAACTGAACAGAATCTTGTGTGTGAGAGTAACAGCGTGTGAAGCACGGGAGCGCTGAAGAAAAGAGCCCTTTCACGGCCACGTGAATGTGTGGTAGAGGGAGACACAGGATCCTTCTTGGCATTTATCAGACAACAGCAGTTTTTCAAGGCTGCTCCTGACGGCGTCATATGGATTTTCCTTTTATAACAATCTCTCTCGTGGAAATCCCCATTGGTCCCTGCTATTCCAGTGAAGGATTTGCCTAATTCAGCTCATTCTCCCCCGGGAAGATCCAGCTGATTATGCAATAGCAGTGTGTACCAGCACGTTAATGGCGCTTGGCACCTTCCCGGGCTGCACGGGAGGCAGGGGATATTGCTGTCATTATGGAATTAGTCACGCTGGAAACACCGCAGGGTTTGTTTAATCCAAGGAGAAAAGAAATGAATTTGTTGGGATGGGGTGGAGAGAGGAGACGCCTGCAGTTTTCTGAGCCAGGTGCTCAGGGAGCCATGGAAGGACCTTTCGCTGCTCAGCAGATGGAGTGTGGGGACCCTGCCAGTTGTTTGGCTGGACTTTAGCTTTTATAAATGATCAGGTCCCTGCAGACCCCATGGGAAGGGAGGGTGGAGGAGAAGGTCTTGCCTTGCCTTTGCTGCAGGTGCTCACCGAGGACCCGTGTTTCTGGAGAAGCAGTGGTGAAGACTTTGTCAGCCAAGTCTAGTTGAGAGGTGTCACTACCCATGGCAGGGAGGTTGGAATAGATGATCCCTAGGGTTCCTTCCACCTGAGCTACTCTATGAGTCTATAATTTTATGATTCAATGAATTGGGGTGCTCCCCTCCTGCCGCAGCAGGGAGGATGAGTCCAGACCAGCGCTGCCTGTTCTGCTTTTCTCCAGCCATC
This sequence comes from Upupa epops, assembly GCA_013397515.1. Taxonomy (NCBI): domain Eukaryota; kingdom Metazoa; phylum Chordata; class Aves; order Bucerotiformes; family Upupidae; genus Upupa; species Upupa epops. Next base: position 973,279 of record VZRI01012091.1, on the reverse strand, counting down.
ATTGCAACAGTTCATCCAGTTCTGCTTCTCCGCAGGTCCCCTCTGCCTCCCTCAGGCCTTTGTGCGATTAGGTACCACTCCCAGCTGGTGAAGTGTGTCTGGCTCCCTTTGACCATCCTGAGGACACTGCTGCAGGTGCTCTGACAGCAGCTGACACCCCACACTCACTCCACGGGCTCTTCAACCCATCAGGGCTTCAGACATTGCAAAATGGCAATGCCATAGGGAATGTGGTCAGAGGGCATGGCCAAAGAAGGGGTATCTGCTCCTTCTGCAAGCAGCCAGCCAGCCAGCCATCCCATAACCCATCTCAGGAGGTTGCCAGCTCTGGGCAAGGTCTTGGTAAGTGACATGTTTTACCCCACAGACACAATTGCTTCTGATGCCACAAGACAAACAAAAAATGACTGCAGCAAATGTGTCTGTGTGGTGGAGCACGTCCCCATCTCCCATCTCCACGGGACATGGAGCAGAGCTCCCATCAGCAGTCTTCAACTCTCAGATGTGGTGAGGGGGGAAGGAGTCATGATGGGGATATTTGCTTCCCTGCTGGGTGCTCCTAATTAACACAAGAAACGATGCCAGAGGCTATGAGGCACTGAACTGGAGTGTAATTAGCTACATGGGATTTGCTAAGTGTCTTGATATGGACAACCAACAGGAAACCTCAGGGCCAACCTCTGTCCAAGAGCTGCCTATGAAAGCAGAAACCCCCCAGGAGATGCTCGGTGCTGGTGCCCCAGCCTGTGGGTTGTTTTGTGCCTGGCACAAGGCTGTGTCAAGATCTACCAGCAGCCCAGCTCCTGCATCCTGCTCCCGGGTGCTGACAGCACAGATGTCTCTCTCTTCACCTTGCTGCAGCTTGTTTAATATTTATGTACCCAAATGGTAGAGAATCTCCTGACACTTCGTGTGCTCAGAAGTCCAGAGCTCTGCTGAGGTATTTAGCTGCCTGGGTCTCCTTTCCTCTTGCACTGGGCTCTGTGAAGGTGCCATCACTGGGCCAGTCTGGCCAAGGAATGAGCTCCCCAGCTTGGCATCTCCTGGTCCACGTGCATCTGCTTCTCCCAGGAGCAGAGAGTGGGATGCTCTGGGTGGGCTCTGGCATTGCATTTCATAATGCCTCTCCTTTTGCAGGACACAGAGATCTAGTTGATGCCAAGAGATAGGTGCCCCAAAGTGTCAGGTGAATCACATCTCCAGGAGTTCCTGGCTTTGTCTTCTGAGCACCCAGTGACTCCATAGTAGGTGCCCATAGCCAGACCTAGTCATGTTGTCACAGCCCATGGGACCTGTGGGCTCCAGGGACTATGAGCCTGAGGTAGTAAATGTCTTCTGTTTCTGGTCCCTCTGTGAGGTTTTATCTAGCCTTTACTGGGTTAACAAACCCACCCATTTCCATCTCTAAAGGCTTTGGAAGCCTGGGATGAAGGGATTTATCCTTAGGATGCTACACCAGAGCTGTAGGACCAGCCAAGAGGGGACAAAAATAGCCTCAATCCCACCAGAAGCCTGAACCTGCAAAAGCGGCTGGGGCTTGTGATTCATGCCGTGGCCAGCTGCCCGCCAACCATAGCCACAAACAGAGCTGTTGGGTTCCTGGCCCTGGCCATCCTGATGATCACCCTTTCTGAAACCTGCCAAGACCTGGAAAGGAGCGTCACATCACGCCTGGCAGGAGCAACCTGCTCCAAACAGAATGCGGCTCCTGCTCAAGGCTCCCTTTGCTATTTTTGGTGGGAAATGTGCTTTTCTATCCTGCTTTTGAAAGAAACCCCCCCTGTGGCACCCGAAACAGGGGGAAGCCGAGCCACACTGGCAAAGGGGTGATGGGGAGAGAGGAAAAAGGCAGCGACTAAAAATCTATCACCTGCTGTTCATGCTAGAGGAGCTGTTTGGTCCCGTTAGGGCTCTGTGTGCTCTCCTGCTCCAGCCTGGCTCTCCCTGCCTCTGCTCTGTAGAAAGGGAGTCAAGATGACTCACAGGAGTGATGAGGTAAAGGCTCTGGTGATCCGTCAAGCCACACCAGCAGCTTCACAGTCAGGATCTGGGGCTGTGATCGGTAGGGTGGGGAAGAGCAGGAATGAGTGTGACAGCCCATGTAGCAGCTTTGGCACCAAAATACGTCTCCTTCCCAGGACTTCTCACTTGGAAAGAGCCTTTCGTGCCTTGATTTTGGGCAATTTCCTCTCCACCTCGATGGAAGAGGAACAGACCTGTATGGATAGAGACCAAGAAAGCCCCAAGTGAGAAAGAGAGAAGAATAATAATCTTCACTTGCTGAATATTTGATGAACGCTGGTTCTGTCTCAGCCCAGAGTGATTCTCAGCATGCAAGGGGAATTTCTCACATGCATTTGCAGACAGAGGCTGAGCGTCTTGGGTTTTGCTGTTATCTCATGAGCAATCGTTCCCATCCACACTGGGGTAAACGGGAAAAAAGGTTGGGATGAGGAGAAAGGCTCTGGGTGCAACAGGAAGCCCAGGGAAGGTTTTGAATGGCAACTGCAGTCACCTGCATTGAGGCTTTCCCCAGGGGTGGGACACAGATGCTCATCTGCTTTGCAAGCAGGGTGGGAAATTCTTTAATCCTCCCTCTCACATTTTAAAAAGGATAAAAAATAATTCCTTGAGCAGGAAAGCTGCATTTCCCCCCTTCCCTGTGCTTGCAGTAAATAAAAGCTGCTCCCCTGCTGTTTCTCTTGCCTCTCTGATCTCTGGTGTTTCCCAGCCCTGGTCTCACACTAGATGTTTGAGCCTTGTTCTGCAGCTAAAAGCCAAGAAGATGGAATGGAGCTTTCTGCAGGGACTGGACTCACTCCTGTCAGCTGGACACATGGCTTTGAGGGCTCTCATCTCTCTCTGCTTTTTCTCTCCCTGGGAGAGAGCACCTCCCCCTTATCACCTTTTGGCTCCCTCAGGTGACTGTCACCCACATGTGGGTAGGACCATGCCTTAATATTTTGGTAATGAATAGCTTTTCCCTTAGTGAGAGTGAGCAGAAGACACGAGGAGAGGGTAACACAGCTCCTCTGGGCCCCAAAGCTTTGGCCAAGTTCTCCTTTGTCCTGAGTTTTGGCTGGGAAAGTGCTCTGAGTCCTCTGAAAATCCCACTCAGTGCCATCACGCGGGGTGCTGCTACCCATGGGGCTGCTATGCTGCTGCACTGCTCCGAGCTCCTGACACTGCTCTGAGCCCTGGACACAGTGTAAGGTCCCACTAATGCTGTTTGCCCAGAACTAAAGGGTTTTTACTGGCCTCTGTGACCATCCCCAGCATAACCCATCGCCTGTGCATTGTTCCAGACCCATCGGTCTTCCCAACAGTCATTCCCAAAGTGTTTAGGATAGCAAGAAGGTGAGGAAGCCAGCTGAGTGGTGCAGAAAGCCACCCTTGACCTATTTGGAGTGTGGAAGTAGTGGGATGCAGACTCACCTCTGCATGGCAAAATAACGTGCTCCCCAAAGGAAGCCAAGGACATTGTTCCCCTGCAGACCTGCCTGGGCTTCGAGGGTAGAGCATGTTTTGGGAACTGTGAGCCAAGACAAAAATAAGCTGGAAAAACAACCTGGGAGCCAGGTCCAGCAGAGTTCCTTAATGCTTCATTAGCCACCCGAATGCCTTGTCCGGTCTGCCCAGAAACACGTGGAACATTCCTCCCTTGGACTGAGACATCCATGCAGTTCCTGGCAGGGATGTGGGCGCTGAGGCCCCACTCTTCTGGGGCTCTGTGGCTGACAGATGCAGCCCACCACCCTTTCCAGTGCTGTGAGACAGGTCCCGAAGGCTGGGTGAGATTCTCCAGCTCACATGCTGCTGCTCATCACTACCAGTATTCTGGAAGAGAATTTTTGAAGAGGATGGGGAAGAAACGTCCTCTTGTTTGTTCCTTCCATCTGGGTTTGCACAGGGAGGATTTATGGAAGTCAATTCAACTCCCTGTCTCGCCTCAGATGATGGATTTCATTGCCTTCTCTCTTCAGCACCATCAAGGAAGTGTTAGACAACTGGCTGTGCTTCAAAGTCACGTAGACCTGGAGCTTAGGGACGGGGTTTAGTGGTGGCCTCGGAACAGTTGGGTTAATGGTTGGACCCAATGAATTTAGAAGTCTTTTCCAGTCTGAGAGCTTTGGCCTGGTATTAAACCCTGGGCTGCAGAGGAAGACACACTAGGGACTCAGAGCATGCAACGCCACGTTAGCAGCGCCTCTGCTGCAGCTCTGCCCACTGGGAGATGCTTAAGTCCACCTCCACCTTCCAGAGAAAGAAGTGGAGGTCCAGCATGGTGGGTGGGAAAGGCAGGGATGGGAAAGCAGATTCCCTGTGAGATGTGGGAGCCAGGAGGAGCAGCCCTATGCTCGCTCGCATGCTGGGTCCACACAGCTGCTCCCCTCATCTGTGCACATTCAGTGCGGCTTCATTCAGCAGCACCGCTTCCTGGAGCTTGAAAGGGATGCTGATTATTTTTAATGAGCTTTTGCCTTGCTGGAGGTTCTTTTGGGGCTGATTGTGTGGGCAGCACTGTGGCACCCTCCTGCCAGACAGGTTTGCTCGTCCTGTGCCCCCTGGCATTGCTCAGTGCAATGGGGAGCTGATGAGGGGGGACCTGATGGGTTTGGGGAGCAAATATGCAGATCAGGGGTGGATCACTGCTATCCTTCACTTGAGGCTGGGGAACACCTCAGGAAATGCAGAGCCCAAAACTGGACAAGGCAGCCTGCCCTCCAGCCTGGCTCTTGGAGAGGGTTTGATCTCCACAGCCTCCAGGGCACTGCATGGTGCCCACTCTTCTCTGACCTCCTCCTTCCCACCTTGCAGCAAGGGTAGGGTATTTGGAAGACTCCTCCCTTGCCCTGTAGCCTTCCCAGACACCTGCCCAAAGGCATGATTCTGCTCATCCCAAAGCAGGGCAGAGAGTTCACATCTGGTTGCCCAGGGAGGTTGTGGCTGCTCCATCCCTTGTCCAAGGGAGGTTGTATGGGGCTCTGGGCAACCTGGTAGGGGGGCTTGGAACTGGATGATCTCTGAGATCCCTTCCAACCTAATCCATTCTGCCATTCCATGTCTCCATCAGCTGCAATGAGAGCGTCGGGCTGGAGACCTGGGCTGATTCTCTTTGGGTGCTGCATGAGCATCCCTTTATACTCTGGAAAACTAAGTAGCCTTGCACGATTTAAAACTAATGGGATAGGGAGTGACCCTGCAGCAAGAGCAGCGCAAGGGGCAGCGCCTGGGGGTAGCACCGGGAAACCACTAGTTCTGCTGCAGGAGGGGCTGCTCTGTGCAGTTATGCCTCATACGTTAGGCCACGCAGTCTGACAGGACATACTCTGTTGAAACCTGCTCCCCAGCTTTATTTTCACATGTTACTCTCGCTGCAAATTTTTTTCCCCCCTGAGAAATTCTTTAAGCAGATGGCTGAGCTTGGTATTAATGTGCTTCTTCCAAATTTGCATAGAGCATCTGTTGGGAGGGGGGGAGAAAAGTTTTGCAGGTTTCAAAAAAAAAAGGATTTGAGATTTTTTTTCATCTTTGACTTGCATTCCAAGAATTTCACAAGACGACTACCCCTTCCAGGAATGCATAAAAGCTTCATTTATAGAGCAGCAGGATGGCACTCTGCTGAAATGCCACTCACTGGCAGATGATTTGGAAGGGGAGAGGAGAGATGAACGGGAATGTTACACAACTATCGGGTCTGGACCGTAAGGAAAGGAGAAGATTGAAAGCAAAGTCCCAGCCTGGTCTTTCTGGTGTTACTTGGGTCACTCAAGTGATTTAGAGTCAAGGTTTCCTCATGGAATAGTTCCTCATGCCTTGAGCTGTTCTGCCTGTGTTGCTGATTTGGCATGAGGTTGTGAGAGAGAACCGTGGGATTCTAACAGGTGGTCATCACCTGGCCTTGTCCTGAGTTCACAGTGAGCTGAGCTCCCCTTCCTCTCAGCTCCTGCTCCCTTTCACCTTCCTTTTAAAGGAAAGCAGAGGACATAGCCCGGGTGGGACCACCAGCACATCCCTCGCACCCTTGCCTTGGCTGTTCAGAGATTGAGGATCTCAAGGTGCATGCAGTGTGTCCTCAAAGGGTGGCCTAGGTGAAGCTGTTGAGAAGTCACATCTTTTTCTCTAAGAGGGGTGTCTGATTCCAAACACCTCTTTCTTTCCCAGTCAGATCATCTCTTACACTAAGTTTGGATCATTCATGTTTGGAATTTTGCCTCAGAGGGCCAACAATACAAACAGAACCTCACCAAGACCTGTGTGGTTCAGCACTGCGTGTTAGCAAGGGGTCAGTGCATCCTCCCCAAACTCTCTGGGTCATCTGGGTTAAAAACCCCCAGAGCCAAAGTTCTTCTTCCCCTCAAAGGACCAGCCTGCTGCTCAGCTGCTTTATTTCTCCCTTCTACAGCTTTACTGAGCAAAGCCAAAGAGTAAACTTCTTCCTGATGTTTTCACTTGAGCTCCGCAGCATGCTGTCTGGTCTGGTGAACTTTAATAGTGATGTCTGCCCGTCTCTGCAAGCCACAGGTCGGGCTGAGCCCTGAATCCGTATGTGCATTGGTGTAATTGCCTCCACAACAGGATTCATCTCTAACACTGGATGGTTATAAGAAGCTGCCTTCAATCCAGGCCTTCAGCTTTTCTTCTGCCTTCCTCACAATTCCAGCTCAAGTAGCACGGAGGATCCAGTCAGACACCCAAGCCCTACTTTTTGACTGGTGGTGGAGACTGATCTCAGCAGACTTCAGCTCTAATGGTGTCACTCAACCTAGAGCAGTGAGTAGAACTTGGATCTGGAGTCCCTCTGGATTCAGGGCTTCACATTGCAGGAGCAAGAATAGCCCTCCCAGCTGTATCTCAGACTGGTTTTCCCTTGGTTTTATATATCGCTGTGTCCGGAGGCTCTGTGTTCTAGGGTGAGAGGCAGTATTATAAATTATAGCACCTACAGGCTTTAATTATTTTGTCAAAATGATTTATAAGCTCTAACTTACTGGAAAGTACCAGGCTGTACCCATGGACTCTTCTGGTCCTTACGTGAGTTAACTCTGAGGACCCCTTCTTCACCTCTTCCTCCCACAACTGTGCTCAGGGGATGGAACCTGAGTCCAGCAGCCCCTTAACTCCATGGTGACTATGGAAATGGACCAAAGCAATGTGGATATTTTCCAGCTGGAGCCAACAGGACACACAAAGCCCCTGCTGTGCACCAGACACCCACCCCACGTCCCCTAACGCAGTTTGCAACTTGGTCTGGGTGATCCTGCTGTGGCTGGGGGATTGGACTGGATGACCTTGCAAGGTCCCTCCCAATCCCTAAGGATTTTATGATTCTATGATTATCCCATAACAAACTCTCGAGGCAGCCTGAGTNGAATCACAGAATCAGTCAGGGTTGGAAGGGACCACAGGATCATCCAGTTCCAACCCCCCTGCCATGGGCAGGACACCCCACCCTAGATCAGGCTGACCAGAGCCACCGCCAAGGACGGTGCCCCAACCACCTCCCTGGGCAACCCATTCCAGGCTCTCCTCACTCTCACGGTGAAGAGCTTCCTCCTCACATCCAGTCTCAATCTCCCCATCTCCAGCTCTGCTCATTCCCCCTAGTCCATTGCCAAGGCAATGCCAAAACCAGCTGGCAGAGGTGCCCGCATCCCAGCACACAGGTAACGTGGATGAGATTTTGGAGGGAGAGGGAGGGCTGCTGCTTTGTGGATATTTTTCCAGTGTCTTCACTCGTTTGGTGACCTACTTAACCTATTGCTGAAGGGTGTAATTTATGGCCCCGAGATATAACCGGGGGGTTTTGAGGCCTCCCCGCTTCGCTCCCTGGCTGTTTTATCACTGCCTTCATTCCTCACGGTTTTGCATGACAGCGCAAGGGTTGAGAGCGATGAATGGTATGCAGATAAAAACAGGGCAGAAGGGCTGAGCGCTGGTGGAAGAGCAGAGCCGAGGGGGGATGGAGGGGAATGTGCTGGGGGGAGGCTCTGGAGAAGCTGTGAAATGCCTCGGGAGCAGGCGGTGGGAGATGCGTGGTCAGAGTGATGCTGGAGGTTGTGCGATGGAAACCGAGGGCTGGGTGCAACCCCACAGGCACTGAGGGCTAGAAAAATCACAGCTTGTAGTGGGATCATGGGGTCAGAGGAAGCGGTAGTCAGGGTGGTGCAGAGTGAAGACGTGCCTCTTTCCCCTGCCCTTTGGTGAAAGAAGCTGGGGGAAAGTGAGGAGGAGGAACTTGTACCTGCTCTGCTCCTCTGCTCTGAGCTTCTTTCCCTGCAGGATCCAGTGTTATATTTAGATGACAGGTAACATGAGGGAGGGTTGACATGGCAGAGGACTTGTTCCCTCCTTGCTGGGTTTTCCAGTGCAGAGCACAGCAGTGAAGCCTTGGGACTGGTTATCTCCCTGCACATGAACCCAGACAGGCTCCTGCTCGTGTCCAGAGGCTGGGGCTCTGATCCCACACCTCAGCAGCCTTCCGATCTGATAGAGTCCAGGTTTTGTCAGCAACAGTGGGGTCAGATCTGGGTCACAGCCCTCAGCTCTGAGCTAAAGGATGAGATTAGAGTCCCTGTATTTCTTGCCTGAGTTCCACCGCAGACACGATTTAGCAAGGTAGAAAATGCTGAGTTGTGGATTCCCTTTACGGCCACCAAAAATCTATGGGGAAGGTCCGAGCCAGGCTGTGGAGTCCATGCCTGTTCCTCATCTCCACATACCCGCTTAGAAAAGAAAATCCATGCAGCTTTATGTCTCTCCTGCCTTTCGTGTGAATCTGGCTCCAAAAAAGTGCTCCCTGACTCTGGCCATTTCCATAATTAAAGCAATAAGCAGGGGATGTGATTTAAATCCAGCCCAAGCTCTTGAAAAGCCACCTGTGGTGTTAAAAGCAAGTCAATAAAGTGTGTTAATAGAAGCAATAACATTTCAGCAGCGTACAGGCAGCGGTAATTGGGACACTGCCCATCGGGCAGGTCATTCCAGTGTTCCTCAAGGAACAGGCAGTGGCGATGGGGTTTCAGGTCTGAGTGTTGGGCTCAGCAACAGCAACACAGGTGGTGAGGGGAACGGTATCAGGCTGTGCAGGCAGAAAGCATGGGAGAGGCAATCCCAGAGTTAGACCCCTAAAATGAATGAGGTTATCTCACTGTAGCTCCCTGTCTGCTGTTCCAGTGCCTGATCTTCTGCACACACATCAGGGCTGGTGAAATTACCCCAGGACAAAGCAGGTGAACTGATGTGTCCTTCCAGTCATCAGGGCCACCACCCCGGGAACACTCTCTGCAGATGTTTTATGGCTTTTGCCATCTGTCCCATGGGTCATCTGTCCTGCTGTCAGGTCTCTGTGGTCATCTCTGGTACGACCATGCAGTTGGCTCCTTTGCTCATGAGATTGAGTCCAAGTAATTAATTCAATTCCTCTTCTCCTTCACAGCTGAATATCCTCTCTGACAGGCATGAGCCATTGAAGGTCTGGGAAGAGGTATTCCAGCAGCAGAAGGAACACAGGTCCATCTGCCCTTAGCCCCTGTTATCCCAGAGCTGGTGTGTTGGGATACTTGGGAACAAATCCAGTGATGCTCCATCCCCGGATGTATTCAAGGTCAGGCTGGATGGGGCTCTGAGCAACCTGGTCTAGTGGGAGTCATCCCTGCCCATGGAATAAGGATTGGAACTGGATTCCCCCTGAAGTGCCTTCCAATCCAGACCTTTCTGCAATTCCATGATTCTATGACTCCATGACTGATTTTGGAGCCCTCCTGGCTCCAGAAGCAGTGCAGCTGTAGGGCTGTTGGGGTGTGCTGGCTGGGCTCAGCTCTGCCCTGGGCTCCTGGAAATCCCTTTGCTCATTTACAAGCTCACTTCACCCAAAAACTGTAGAGCTCAGTCCACGAGTAGTTTGATACCAATACTGTTGTAAGTGGAAAGCAGAGGAAATGGAAAGAGAAGGAATTTACATTCTTAAATGACAAAATACTCAAACCAAGTAGATTTGCCCTGAATTTACTGTCGGGAAAAGCATTGCAAAGTGCTTTGCTCTTCCAGAGCGTTGTCTCTGTTCACATGTGCTCAGGGCCAGGCTCCAAGGAGAAATGACACCAGCACCCTCTCAGAAAAGCCCTGAATTAGCAAGATGCTTGGCACATGCTTGATATCGATAGTAAGCATGTGCTTAAATCCACCCCACAACAGCGCAGACCTGGGACGGGGTGTGGAATCCACCCTAAAGCCAACCAGTAGCTGATGCTCCAGAGCTGTCAGCTGGGCTTTAAAACATCCTCAAGTACTCTGCGAGGCAGGAGCAAGGTCCCACTGAGTCCGTGGAGTCTCTGTGGCTCCATTGTTAATTAAATTCTGTTTTACAGCAGGGAAAAAAGTGCTCACAAGCATCTGATTAAGGCTTTTTCAGGTGTTTTGAGCAGCATGGGACAGAGGACATGCTCAGCCTGTCATTAAACAGCCTCTGATGGCTCCTAAAATTCAAATGCTTACCTTAAAAATGGGCCATATTAGGTTTCTCTCTCTTCCATGCTTGCTGCTTCATGACTTTACCTTCTTTAAGCACCACTGAGCTCTCCAAGAGGAGCAAACTGCTGGAAGGAGAAGGTATGGTGAGGGTAGGTCATTGCAGTGGGCATACTCATCCTTCCCTCAGAAGATCATACAGGTATCTCCCGTGCTCCCTCTTACTACCAGATGGAAGGAGATTTGCCCAAGGAAATGATTTTTGCCCCTATAACTCCCTTGCCCAGGGGCTGACAGCAAAGCCAAGGGCCTGACCTCAAAGCCAACTGATCCAAGATCTGCTTGGATTTCCCTTGTGAGACCCTGGTGCCTGGCTGTCTCCACTCCTCACCTTTCATTCAATAAACTACCAATTTCTTTAACACGAATGATCAAAGACCAGTGATTAACCATCCCCTGCCACTCACCACAGAGGCAGATTTACTGTTCCCATCCCGTCTGCTTTGTGTTCAGACTCCTCAGGCATTTGGTCCCTTCTCGCTTCCAGCATATCTACATGGTCTTTAGTTTTCTTCCTAGGACAGCTTGAAAACCCATCAGCTTCTTGACTGCAGACCCCTCAGCCCATCACTAGATACCCTTCATCTTAGGATATGCTCTTGAAAAACTTATAGATTCAAGTGTTGTCTCTCCTGGCTGCCATTTAGCTAAGGTATTATTCATCTCCCCAGTCTCTCCTCATGAGCCAGCCCTTCTACTCGCCACCGTGGCTGGATTCCCCCATTACATCTGCCTTTTCTCTGGAGGGGGATGCTATTTATTGTCTCTTGCTCACTGGGCTGGAGAGAGAATAAAAGCATCCCCACAGTTACCATCCTGCTCTGAAAGGTGCAATGGCTGCATTTGTCTGCGCTCTGACAGCGAGTGTGAGCTGTAAACAGGAATGATGCTGGACCTGCAGAGCTCAGCAGGTTTTCTCCAGAGATCTAGTGATGCTGGAGGATGGTGAAGACCATGAATCACTCCTCAGCCTGAGGGGGATGGTGATGATGGGATGGGCAGCAGCACCAGAACCCACTTCTTTGTCTCTCCTTCTTGTTCCAGTGGGTACCTACAATGGGAGCTGCATGCAGTGACTCTCCTGGGGCACCCCAGTGGGGCAAGGACAAGCTTTTCAGATGACAGACGTCTGAGAGCTGCAGGGTCAGCAGATCATCCTTGTTCCAACTGCGGGGTAAGGGCAGGAGCCCAGCCCTTCCTCTAGAAGCAGAAAGAGGAGACATAACTGGAGAGCAGAACAACAGCTTCTGCTGCTGCTGCTGCCCCAGAGACCAGCCTGTGCTGCTGGGACTTTCATTTAAACATCCTGTTGTCATCCCCCCAACCTCACTAGAAGCCAATTCACAGGCTTCTTGCTGGCTTCCTTCTTCAGAAGCTTTGAACCACCCAAAAGTTGTAACTCAGGCTCCACAGCTTCTTGAGATAGACTGAAGGGAGGGGGGAGAACATCCCCACCAAGGTTTATTTAAAACCAAATATACGTGAGGTACTTGCTCCCCGGCTGCCTTTCACTTTCTCAGTGCTCCTTGCCGTGATGAGAGACTCATAAAATCATCTTAAAAACCAAAGAGAGATTGTTGCATGGACTTTACAGCTCCAGGAGCCATGGGTTTATTGAAATCAAACCCCAAACAGATTTCTGACGTGGCTGGGGTAGCTGGGAAGCAGACGCCAAGTGACGCACAGCCTTGCTGTCAAACATCACCTTCACCAACACAGACCAGGAGAAGGAAAACCCTGGGAGAGTTAATTCCCTCAACAGGGCTGAGAAAGCCAGGGCTGCAGAGAGCAGCGTTCTGCTCGTACGTGGATCTGGGATGAATACTTAGAGGTACAGTCATTTTCCTGAGCAGGACATCAGCTGCTTGATGCTCGTTAGTGCTAATGAAAATCATGCAGTTGGAGGGTGTGCTCCAGCCAGTAACTCCTCCAAGTTCTGCCCTTTTCACTGTCATCTCGGGGAAGAAGCTGGAGCAGAGTCTGAGACTTGAGACCAGTGCCAGTTTTCAATGAAGCAAAGCCCTTGTAAGAGAATGCAGAAGGGTTTATTAGATTGTCCTTGAGTTCTATCCAGCTGGATAGGAAGGGACAAAAGCACCTGCCTTTATGACAGTCCTAATAAGCATAAAGTCTTAGCAGTCTCCTTAGTAATTGCTTTGGGACTCCTGCATGAGGAGAGCACTCACGCCACCACATGCCCGTGGCATCCATATTCATACCCCAGCATCTTCTGCTGGGATGATGACATTCCAGACCCACCTGGCTGTGTTCCTATGTGACTTGGTCTGGGTGATCCTGCTGTGGCAGGGGGATTGGACTGGACAATCTTCCAAGGTCCCTGCAATCCCTAAGGATTCTATGATGGCACAGCAGCCCTGTAGTGCTCTGTGTATGGGTCAGTAAAGCTGCCCCTTCACCACACAGTGGAAACTCTCCCTTAAAAGCACAACTCGACCTTTCTGCTTCCTTACCCTGAAGCCAGGTTACAGTTTTGTTGGTCAGGTGTGTCCACACCACAAGGATCACACATTTCCTGGGTGATGCTGGCCAGTCTACTCACCTCTCATCCTTAGCTTCCTCCCTTTTAAAGTCTAAGCAGTAACAGTCCTAGGAAGCTTGAGGATTCGTATGTTAATAACTGTGAGACACTCACGGGATCTGCTGAGAGGATCCATAAACCAGTCTAGCAGCGATGAGTAATGCTTTTTTCTGGGCATATCTTGAATTCAGCCCAGGCTGCTATTGTTCCCAGAGCACCTGTGGGTACTAAGCCTCAGGAACACTTCCCCCAGCTCCATAAAGATGGAGAAAAATGGGAAGAAACCAAGCAAACCTCACCCCGTTCCAAGGGGTAGAGCCTTCTCTGCGTGCATCAAACCTGCTCTACAATCTGGATTAATTCCCAAAGAACTTTCCATTTTGGGGCTGTTTCTTCAATGTTTCCTTTGGACCTGCTGTATTCACTCATTTGTTCCATGATTAGCAATCGCTGAAGTGTGTGAGTCTCTTGACAGAGCTCAGCAACAGCTTTCATTTCCTGCAGGCTTGGGGCTGAGAGTCCCCTCTTGGTTTGGTTGCTCCGCTGGAAACGCAGACTGAACAGCAAAGGCGTCAAGGGGGAGAAACCTGAAGTTTACACTCGGGTAACCGGGAAGAGAATTTATTCTCAAACATGCTATTTTAGGCCTTCTTTCTACACTGAAAGAATAAGACCACTGTGAAGAAAAGCTCTTATGGAAAAGTGGCTGTCTGATGGTGGGCAGCAGAAGGTGATCCATGGCTTCCCTAATGAATAGGGTGGTGTTCAGGAAACTAAATTTGAAAGCATTTTCCACTCCAGGAGAGCACTGGAAAAGCCTGGCTCTTGTTATAAGACATGATTTCACTGGCTTTGCTGGTATAATCCATTGCTTTGCAGAGCCATGCAGCCTTGCCTGTGCATGCGGCCAGTAGCAGGGTGGTGGGAGGACTTCTCTGGTTGTCAGAGAATCACAGAATGGTTGGAAAGGACCTACTAGATCACTGGCTCCAACCATCCCCACACCCACAAACACCTAAATACCTGATTGATGGGCAACCACAAACTAACCCCCTCCCTGCTGCCACTCTCGCAGGCCACAAAGCCCCACAGCTACGCAGNCCTCAGCCTCCTCTTCTCCAAACTCACCCTGCCCAGCTCCCTCAGCCTCTCCTCATATGACTGGCTCTCTAAACCCCTCCTGAGCTTGGTAGCTCTGCTCTGGACCCCTTCCAGCATCTCCATGTCTTTCCTATCATGAGGGGCCCAGAACTGAACACAGAACTCGAGAGGAGGCCTCACAAGGGCCGAGTCCAGGGCAACAATGCTAGTGAGGGGCCTAGAGGACCTGGAGGTTGATGGTTGGACCTGATGGTCTCATAGGTCTCTCCCAACCTTAATCATAGAATCATAGAATCCTCAGGGATGGAAAGGGACCTCAAAAGATCACCCAGTCCAATCCCCCTGCCACAGCAGGATCACCCAGACCAAGTGGCACAGGAACACAGCCAGGCTGGGCTGGAACATCCACCTTTCTATTTTATCAGAAATCCTGATGGAGAGGTTGACCCTATGCAAGAGTGTGAGAGGAGCTGAACAAATGCAGCAGGGCCAAGAGCAAACCACAGAACCTCGTGGTTTTGTCCATCTGCAATGAGAAACTTTGCTTGAGCTGTAAGAAATGGAGATGCTGCCACTGCAGATGGCTTGGAATGGCACCTTTGCACTCCCTGCCTCCCTGCTGCATTCCGAGATGCCAACAATCAGACACTCATCTGCTCCTGTGCTGCCTGAACCGCAGTAAGAGCTCAGCCCTGGCATGATTACAGGGACAGTCAGGCAATGGGGACACCATCCTCGAAAGAAAAAGCTGCTGAGGACATGAGAACTGCTGTAAATAACTGCTTGCTGTGTTGTAAGCTCTGCAGCCCCCACATGGATCAGCAGAAATGTGCCTTGGGCCAGTGTCCTGAGACTCATGACGTCGATCGAGGCTTACCTCGCACACAGCCAGGAGGCTGAGGAGAGCTGGATTAGGGCAGACGGCGGATTTTTGAGGCTTGTGAAATTGCCTTTTGGGCTGTCCGGGTGCATAGCTGCAGGATGCGCAAGCAAACGTAAAGCCAGCTGAAGCCCAGGGCAGCTCAAACCAGGAGCCCTGGAGGGTACAAGATGAGGTCTTCTTGCACTTGTGGGAGACAGCTTGTGCAAACAGATGTGCTCTGACAGAGACTGGTTTCTGCAGCTGAGAAAAGTGTGAATCCCAGAGCCGAGGGCCCTCGCTAAAGCACAGCTTGCTGCCAGGGATTCCTCTTCCCTCCCCCTCTCCTCCAAGCCTCTGACACTGGAAATGGTCCTGCTGATTAGACAGTGTCTGAGCTGACGAGCCCGATGCTGGAACACAGAGTACTGTTCCAATGCCCACGTTTTCAGAAGGAAGTCGAAAAATCGAGGAAGGTGCCAAAAACAGCCACAAAAATGATACGAGGGCTGGAAGAAACGGCTTACGAGAGGCAGGCTCACAGAGCTTGTGCTGTCTAGCTTATTGGAAAGAAAATCGACGGGACGTTATTGCGTGTAAGTGCCCTCTCTTGAAAAGAAAAAACAAATAATATCGGGTACTAAAAGGGATCTTTAATCTATTAGAGCAGAGCGCAGCAAGGACTGGTGCTGGAGGGCAAAGGACTCCAGCCAGGAGGAAGGATTTGTGTTTTCTCTTTGAGTCTGAAGGTAATAAGTTGCTGCAGGGAGGGGACCATGGTCCCTCACCTCAGATCCAGGCAGATCGTTTTGTGATGTTGCCCTAAGTTCCCAGGTGCTGGACCTCAAACAGATGTGGTCTGCCAGATCCTGGAGCTTGAAGGAGAAAACTCAATGATCTCTTCTGGCTTGAGGCTTTCTCATCATTTACAGCAAGGTAGGAAGAAAGAGACCTGCTGTTAGACTGCCACAACCCAGTGCACAGAGTTACCACTCAGAAGCAGCCCCCAACGTCTGGCAGAAAGATACCCATGGTCTAATGTGCAGCTGTGGACCATCCCCTGCTGTTGAGAGGACTGGTACTCAGAGAGTCAAATGTGATGGGAGGCAGCACCAGTGGTTTTCTTCTTTGTGTGCTGAGTCAGTCACAAAGCCTTGGTCACTCTGTGGGTGAACTCAGGTCAGACAGCACTGGAACAGCACTGGAACAGGCTGCCCAGGGGGGTTGTGGAGTCTCCTTCTCTGGAGATGTTCCAGACCCGCCTGGCTGTGTTCTTGTGTGACTTGGTCTGGGTGATCCTGCTGTGTCAGGGGGACTGGACTAGATGATCTTTCAAGGTCCCTTCCTTATGATTCTATGATGCTATGACAGGCCTTCAGCCCACCTGTGAGATCTTTGTCTGGTAGGACTTCCAAACCAAGAGGCCATGCACAGAAACCCTTTGCTCTGTGGCCAAAAGCAGATTGAAAATAGCTCCAGGCTTTGCATGATGCAAACTCAGAAGCAGCCCCCAGAAATAGGCAAGAACCAGTGGCGTGGTTGCACATACCTCCATGGGGCAGGGCTGGCCTAAATTAAGGGCTGACCGGAACGAGAAGATGATCTACTGGAAAGAACCTGGCCCTGCTCTACCCGTGTGCCACTGCTACCTGCGTAACACAGAGTAAACCTTTCCCATCGAATCACTACCTTCCTTTTCCGCTGTCTCTGGCTAGGTGTAAATACTTACTCAAGGCACAGGCAAGGAAGAGAAGTAAAAAAAAATAAAGCTCCAAATGCTTTTAGCATTCAAGGGAAGCACTCTGTGTACCAGCAGCTTCACTGATCATTTTGGGAGAGCCAAGCGTCTGAGCAAATTAGCCTTGGATCTGACCAGCCTCGCAAGCGGCTGTCTAAGGGTGAGCAAACACCGTGTTATTAAAGACAAATGAAAGTAGCAATTGAACTGAAGAAGACAAAGAGTTTTGCTCACGTAGGTGCTTAACAATTTTTTTCCTGTGAGCGCTTCTGAGATCAAACTCGATAACAGCCCAACCTCTTTTCTATTCATCGGCCTCCTAACGATTATTTAGTGCAAGTCGCATGCAGATTGCACATGTCACCATCCCCACCTCCAGCCCCAGCCAGCAGCTCTTTCAGTTTGAAGATTACGGTGCGGTGTGAGACTTGTTTGTTCAAGAAATGCTCCCACTCCGAACGCCTTGAAGGGCTCCGTTAAACACAGCGCTTCCACCACCGTCAGGAATGCGGCTCCTATTTCCAATAAACACGGCAGCTAATTAGTTAGGGAGAGGGACCCAAAGAAAACAAACACGGTTGGAACTGAGACTGGAATTTCTGCTGCCTTTGAAATTCAGAGGAGGTTTTTGCAGCAGAGGGGGGACAGTACCAGGCGAGGACCATCTTACACCGGTCATCTGGACACACGTAAAAGCCAAGACCAAGCTGCCATGGCAGAGCAGAGATGTGCTCCCTGTGAGCCCAGATGGTAGCCAGAAGTCCATGCAGACTTGTGCAAATATGTTCTGAAAGGGCTTTTGTCCCTCCCCAGGGTATGACATACCCTTCCTTTCATGAGATAATGAAGAGGCAGCACACTATCTCCATCTCCTTTAGGGTGCTTTCTCCCTGAACCCACTGTTGAGGGAATTATTCCTGTTCAGCTGAATCCTAAATCCTTCCCCAGTCAGCACAGATACAGGATCGAGCCATGATAGAGTCATAAAATGGTTTGGTTTGGAAAGGACCT
The DNA here is from genome assembly GCA_013397515.1 of Upupa epops. NCBI lineage: Eukaryota > Metazoa > Chordata > Aves > Bucerotiformes > Upupidae > Upupa > Upupa epops. The sequence continues at coordinate 955,501 of VZRI01012091.1, read as the reverse complement.
TCCAGCCCCCTGCAGCATTTGCTGTGGTCAAAGAGGCCATGTCTAGGCTTGCATGAAACAGGGTATTCAAAACCCTGTGTGCTCATCTGAAAGCTGGTGCTGTGCAGTCCTAATCCCCTGGCAGGCTGCCTGAGCAGCCAGATGTGCCTGACACATGGCAGGACTGACAGCATCACACCATGCAAAGATCCCCGAGCAAGCCTGGAGGGCAGTACCAACAGAGAAATCATCTCCTGTGTGCAGAACCAAGAGATAGCAGCTGCGGCAAGGCAGTTCACTCTGCTGCTGATGCCATCCACAGAGTGAGGTAGCTCAACAACGACTAGACGTTTCTGTGCTCTACTCGGTAGCTGTGAGCTTTGGAAAGTTGCTCGAGGGTGTTGTGCATCTGGTCCCTCACGGCTATCTTGGAAGGCTCCTCACTGCCTACTTGATTTCTGCAAGGGGACTATGTCTTGCCATGGGTTGCATGGGAACAGCAGGAACATGAACTGCAGACTTCACTGATGCTGCAATTTCCATCTTGCTGCTCAGAGCCTGACTCCTCCGCTTGGACCTGGTGCTGAGTCCTCACTCCCTTCAGTCCTACATTTCTAGTCAAAGTAATCTCTGCACTGAGCCTGCTCTGCTCTGGCTCTCTAGAAAGACAATCTTGCCTGCAACTCCTCCTAGCAACAAATATGTTTGTGCACAACATGATAGTAAACATGAGAGGTGGAGTAAAAATCACGCAGAGCTGACAGCTCCCTATTTCAGCTGAGGAGCTGCCTTCACTTCTTTTGTTTTTGATAACATTTGGACTGACTTCATGAGCAGAACAAAGCATCAGATGTTTGCCCCTTCCTTCTCCACACACTGTGACATTCACTCTGCAAGACTGCGTTGGCTCTGCCAGGAGCGGTGATGACTGCTACAGCCAAGAGAGGAGTGTGTGGGGCATTCAGCAACACACAATGTCTCCCATGGCTTTGGGTGCTCTCCTGCACCTGCATTTAATCTGTCCTTCTCCTGCAGCTTTTTTATGGGGTGGGCAAGAAGGGCTGGAAGATGGAATCGCTCTCTTTGTATGCACCCCAGCCTGAACATTGCGGAATCGTTCAGGTTGGGAAAGTCCTTGAAGATCATCGAGTTCAATCATTAACCCAACTATATACCACAATATTTGTTATGTATTTTACTTATTACACAGATACAGATGCAGCTTGTGAACAACCAGAACACAAAACTGATTCATGCTCTCGGTGCTGCTGGATCTCAAAAGGAAGGGAAGTGGCACGTGTCGTCACGTCTGGGCCCCCAAAGTCCACCCTCTGAGCCATAGCTCTGTGCTGATGGAGTTGTGGTGGATGCACTGGGTGTAAAGAGGGTCAAGGTCAGATTCACACCCACTGGGCCAAATCTTCTAAGACCATTGGTTTAAATGAATGTTCAGCATAGCAGGATCTGAGAGGCACTGGAGTAGCCAGATTATCGTTCATACTTACTACACAAAGTAACTCAGGAATCTCTTCAAATTCTCATAAAAATAGCCCCAGCTGTTGGGATTCTCTTTCGGCCTCTCTAGGAATAGAATCGTACAATCATAGAATCATATCACCATAGGATCATAGAATAATAGAGTAGTTTTGGGTAGATGGGGTGCTCAAAGGTCATCTAGTCCAACCCCTCCTGCAGTGAGCCAGGACATCTTCAGCCAGAGAAGGTTACTCAGGGCACAGCTCAAGTGCTGAGAACTGAGGTTGACACATGGATGATTCCTTTTTAATAGTGAGAAACCGCAAATGTCCAGATTCTCATGGGGGAGTGTGGAGAAAAATACTCCCCTGGCTTGCTTTCCCAGAATCAAGCAACCTTGCGAGTGGATTTGATGACAGGTGTCTGCTTCAGGGGGGGAAGTTCAAGCAGCACCACAATATAGAAGGGATGCTCCTTGCAGAGATCCTCTAGGGAGTTAGAGTTGTGCTGTCTCTCTACAGGACTCTTTCTCCCTCTGTGCAGACAGGCTGCTGCAGACAGAATGGCCCTAACTTGGCTAATAACTTGGACTCTAAGCCTGACTGACATTTTCTGTGATAGGATTGGGTGGGTTTTCCTTTTGTTATGGACTTTCTCGCTACCTTTGGGTTTTCTGTTGGGGCATTTTTTGTCAGAGGTGTTCTCCCTTATTTCGATGGCCATGAGTTATGCAACCTTATCCTTACACTACGTAAACACTGACAATAAATTCTGCTCTCTGCTCCTGGCCATGCTCCCTGGACTCTGTTACAGATTTGTCAAAACGCCAGTCCAACCTGACCTGGATTTTTGCAGGATGAGGCATCTATCACCACTCCAGGCCACATGGGCCAGTGTCTCACTATCCCTGTGAAAATGTTCTTCCTTATATTTAGTCTAAAACTCCCTTCTTTGAGTTTCAAACAGTCAACTCTTGTCCTGTCACATCAGGCCCTGCTAAAAAGTCTGTCCCCATCTTTTTGTTTGCCCCTTTAATTACTGAAAGGCCTCACTAAGTTCCCCCTGGAGCCTCTTCTTCTTCAGGTTGAACAAACCCAACTCTCTCAGCCTGGCCTCACAGCAGAGAGTTTCCATCTTCTGATCATTTTTGTGGCCTCCTCTGGCCCCACTCCAACAGGTCCATGTTTTTCCAGTGCTGAGGACTCCAGAGCTGGACCCAGCGCTGCAGGCAGGGTCTCACCAGAGCGGAGCAGGACAGCAGAATCACCTCCCTTGACCTGCTGCCCACATTGCTTTTGATAGCAGCTGAGGGAGAAGTCTAAGCCAGACTCAATAAGCTGAACATATGTGCTCTCTGGCATTCACCTGGCTCCTTCCCTCCCTGCCCTGAGATTGTGCCAACAGCAAACCTCCGGGAGGTTTTGCGGGTACTTCTGTTGCTGTTCTTGCCAGGCAGCCCAGATCCTTCAGGCTTTGGCCGGGCCAGTTCAACTCATAACGTCGGAAGAAATTGATTCCCGTGTTTTTAACTGACAAAGTCAGTTTTCTCTCCAAAGTTGCTCACATCGGGGTTCAGCAGCCACTAGGGAAGAGGTAGAAGTGCAGAGCTGGGAGGGAGGGAGAATAGGAGGGAGTGAGGAGCAGGACCTTTGTCTCCTCCCTGGGTCCCAAGACACTGCATGTGGGTTAGCACTTCCAAGTAATTTCCTGGGGCCTGTAGCTGTGTTAAACATAGGAATACTCACTCCGGGGTACTTCACATTTTAGATTGAGTGGAGAAGAGTTCTTCACTTTTTCCCTGCAGAGGAAGCTCCATTTGGCTGCTTCCATGATGGATCTGCTCCTTGGAGCCAGCTGGTCTCATCCCAATGCAGAACTCACTGTGACACTGGTCCAAGTCTCAGTCATCAACACCATGATTTCCCATGGGAGAGGACAGATGCCCATCACTCTCTCTGCTTCTGCTTGCCATGAACTGCAGTGTCCTGTCTGGGAGCTGCATGACGTAAGGGAATTGGGGAACAGCACCATGCCTACAACCCCGCAGCAAAACCCCACCTGCCAGATCCAGTCTCTGACACGACAGCCTGCCTCCCATTTCCAACTGGGAAGCTGTGTGCTTCGTGTTCATTTGCAAGCCAGTTTATTCACTGTACCTTCTCCTCTTTGCATCATTAGACCTCAAGCTCCTAAGACTTGCAACTTGGACTACGGTGGTAATTCTCAGTCACAAGTGCCCCCTGCTCAGGTTCCTCCTCTCTCTGGAGCTATTGTCACAGAAAACCTCTTAACTTTTGGCTAATTGGCAGAGGGTATGTGCATGCTTCAGAAAAAGGGTAAATCATTATAACCTCATGCTTCTGTAGTCAATTATAGATTGTTTTCCCAGCTCAGCTGATTTGGCAGGCGGCGGCATTGCAGTAAAAAATTAAAGCCTTTAGCCAGCATGCCTGACATCTCTGCCTGAGAGCAGCTCAAACCAGAACCCAATATCTCAGTCTGCACCCCAGTCTGGGAAGAGATGAGCTTTGGACGTGAGCCTGTCAGAGGGCCATATAGTCTGGGCTTGTTTCTTATCCCTTGTTTGTCCAGGTCACAGCTGCTGCTTCTCAGGCTAGTTTGCTCCAGCGTGTGGGGTCAGTTGGTCAGACCCTTAGGACCATCTCTGAAGGAGAGGATGCTCAGGTGGACCTTCACCTTGTCCATGGCTTTGGCCCCTGGTTCCCTTTCTTCAGTGTGGAGGAGAGGTTCCCTCCCAGGTGAACTCCTATATTTTCCTCTGGTGCTCTTGAAGGACGACGCGATGTAACTTCTAACTAGTGTAGTGACAGAGAAACACTGGCACTTGCATTTTCTCTGATGGTTCAACTTTGCCCACGTGGCACACCTTTCGTGTCCCTAAACAAATGATTGAGGGATGCCCGGGCTTCCTGTTCACAGACACTGGTTATCTCACACACTTAAACGCTCCGTTTACAAGACCACTGAAGTTTCTTGCCCAGACGCTACCAGGGACTGTGCAGGGACCGCAGATGTGGACTGGAGGGTCGGTGTGTCTCTTTGACCACCACTCCAAAACTGAAGCTGAATGATTTCCTTTTTCTATAGAAAGCTTGTACAAAAAAGCAGGACTCGGGAGCCTATATTCGGGCCTCGCTAGGCAATGTCCAAGTGCTCTGTTTACCAGTCCACCACCTGCTAGGGTGGTGATGTAGCAATGCTGATTGTGCATCCGTTCAGGGAATTACAGGAGAAAGTGCTCTGCGAGGTTGCTCAAACCAAGGGCAGCCAGACAGTGCCTTCTCCACCATCTGCTACAGAGTTCAGTGCAGTGCAGCACGGAAACGCTGCTGCCTCTACTGTGAGTTAGCATAAACCTGGGATTTTCATGCCTGCTTTTACAATCCACTCCTTGCTTTCACATCACATCACATCACACATGATGTTTGTGGTTGCAAAGAAACCATCCTGCATTTCTCCGTGTGAAAGGCTCTCTTGCATTTTGCTGGTTCCTAAGACCCATGACCAAGGCAGCGTTGGATCCACAGGTTGTTATGGTGCCACAGAAGATGTTTCTAGATGGTCTAGTCCTGAGGCTGTGTGGGGAAATCTGATTCATAGAATCATAGAATCATTAGGGATTGGAAGGGACCTTGAGAGATCATCCAGTCCAATCCCCCTACCACAGCAGGATCACCCAGACCAAGTTGCACAGGAACACAGCCAGGTGGGTCTGGAACGTCTCCAGAGAAGGAGACTCCACAGCCCCCCTGGGCAGCCTGTTCCAGTGCTCCGGGACCCTCCCTGGGAAGAAGGTCATGCTGAGATTGATTAGGACCCTCCTCTGTTCCAGCTGGCACCCAGTGCCCCTTGTCCTGTCACCAGACGACCTTGAGAAAAGCCTGGCTCCATCCTCCTGACACCCACCCCTCACAGATTTAGAGACAGGAATGAGGTCCCCCCTCATAAATCACAGTGGGTCTCAAAGGTTGCTGCATTGAGATCTTCCAGCTAAGATGTGCAAGCTTCTAAATGGCTTAACCTGCAATCTTCTCCCCCTTTGCTGATCTTACAAATGAAAAACATCAAGTTTGGGGTTGGCTGGGAAAAAAGAGGCACATGTTCTTCATCCTACTACATGAATGTCTTCATCCCTGGAGCTGAAAGGTCAGGCTTGATGGAGCTCTGAGAAATCTGTTCTAGGTAGAGATCCCCTGCTTGTTCTAGGGGAGTTCGACTACATGGCCTGTGGAGGTCCCTTCCAACCCAGTGCATTCTAGGGTTCTATGACTGCACTTAGTGTTCAAGATTTTGATTGACACAGAAGACCTAAGGGCTCCTGCACTTTGGCAGCTTGTGAGAGTGATAAATGCTCCTCTAGCCCAAGGGAAAGGACCAAACCCAAGCCTCTGAGGCTGCTTGTGAGCAGCCATCTGCTCCAGAATGCAGTCCACTGGGCTCATTCAAGAGAAAACTAAAAGGAATTTAATATCTTAATATTTAATGCCTGACAGTATCTGTGTAAGGAAGAACAGGTAGCTCTGTAGCATTGCTGGAGCAGCGACCAAAGGGTGAGAGCTACTGCCAGAAACAAATGGAAGCAGCAACAAGGAGCAATTTCAGTAGTGCAAGTGATTAAGGGGTGAAAACGCTTGAAGACTCTAAATCACGTCTGGATGTTTTTCTAGCTGATAGACTGTAACTCACCCAGGGCTCATGAGTTTGTTGAAAGGCGTTCCCAGATAAAGGGCCTGAGAAGGCAGATGAGATGGGCTGCAAACATCAGCTCCATCTGCTGCTCCTGGCCCCAGACATGGAGAAGAGCAGACCAGACAGCAAACCCTCACCTGCGTGAGGCTATGCGTTTTCTCTTCCATCCCCAGACTGTCCCCTGGTGCTGAACAGCCATCCCTTTCTTCCTATCCAGGGCTCTGTGGGGTGCCTGTGGTGAAATCATAGAATCATAGCATCACTCAGGTTGGAAAAGACTCGTGAGATCATCAAGTCCAACCAATAACCCTACTCCACCAGGTTCACCACTAGACCACATCTCTAAGCACCACATCTAAGTGATCTTTAAATACCACGAGTGAAGGTGGCTCAGCCACCTCCTTGGACAGCCCGTTCCAATGTCAGACTTCTTCACTGAAAAGGCTTTTCCTAAACCCGCCATGGTGCAACTTGAGGCCCTTCCCTCCTGTTCTATAACAAAAACTTGTGGAACAGCAGGGCCTGGTTTGTGGTTTCTTGAAGGAGTCATTCCCAGTGCTTCAAGGGACAGCAGAAATGGGCTCTTACACTGCAGGAGCATAAATTTCTAGGGAACTCAACAAGATTATGCAGAGCATTGCCTACCCACTCCATCTGACCTGGAGATGATGAGAACTACATCTCACTCTCAAGGAGACCTCATGTTGGATGAGATATTTCCAGATGCAATCCCCACTGAGGTCGTGGGAGTTGTCACAGCAGTAAAGCTGAGCATGGGCACTTCTATCCTAGAGCAAACTTGAACAGGACCAAAGATATCAGTCTTAAAAGCAGGGCTTGTCCAGCAGAGCACTGGTGTCATCACCAAAACTGGTCATGTTGGGCTTCTTCCATGGTCTGTGAGCACAGGGTGAGTTTCATCTCCAAAATTTATGAACCAATCTAGGGCAGAAAAGCCTCATCCTTGAAGAGTCTGTCCTGCAGTGATCATAAATGGAGTCTGAGGTGAACGACTCTGTGATTCTATGAGTGGGTCACTGACATGTGGGTGTCTGTTGACAGATGAGGAAGGTGTACCCTATTGGTGTCAGGAGCACGCGGCATTGCTCTTGCTCTGTGGTCAGATGAGTCTTATCCTCTCCTCCTCCTCAATTCAACCCTTTTCCTGAGCTTTACAGGTGCTTGGAAGAAAGCCTGGTTCACAAAGGGGCCCAGTAAAGCCCTGAGCAAAGTTTGGGATTTTTCCTTTAGGACAGCAGAGTCCTAATAATATCCTGAGCACAAAGCACGGGGAGACTTCAGGAGGAAGGAACATGAGGTTCTCCTCTCTTTTATTCAAACAGATCTAAATTGCAGTGCTAGTTTTTTTAGCCAAACCTTTTTTTAGAAGAAGAAGGGAATTCAGCCATCCAGAAATGCCGTGTGGATTTGCGTCAGCTTGGGGTGAGTTATCCAAAAATAATAAAAAAAAGAAGAGGCTGTAGGAATTATTGTTCAAGAAAGTCCAAGGTTTTCATGTCGGGATTATAGAATCAAGGAAAAATAATTCACTTACAAACTGTTCCTTGTTTTTAACGTCACCTCAGTTTTATATTTCACAAGTGGTTAGCATCAATCACAGTTGGAAGACAACCTCAACTCTTTAGTTCCCATCTGAAACAAATCCTTCCTTCAGCAAGTCGGGGCTTTCTTCCTCCCTTATTAATTGATTGATTTACTTCAGATTCAAAAAGAATGCCACCGCTGGTCGGCTTAGATCTGAACTTTCAATGACCTATACCAGGCACTGCTTGAGCATGAGCTTAATTAGTTAATGAAGTGCTTGCTATCAGAGCCAAAGATGCCTTTGATGAGAATTCCTAACACCTAAAAATGTAAATGCACCCTCCCACCCCCAAAAACCTCATTTAAGCAAAAATCACATTGCCTAATTTATTTTAAACACAACTGATGGGTGATACCAGTCAGTATTGATTTGCTTTAAGCAGTAATAAACAACTCTGTGAGTAAGAAATACATTCTCTTTCGCTCTAAGAACAGGTAGTTATGAAGAGGGATCAATATGGATCCAGCCAAACCCCGCTGCACTGGTAAATCGCTGCTGTTTGCATTTATTGCACTATGCTGCTGCACAGGTACCCGGGCACTCAAGTGTGTTGTTCATTAAAAAGCCATAAAATATCCAGTTAATTTATGAGTTGCAGTGATCCCCACTGAGAGGCTGCAAAGGGAGAGATCTCCTCTCCCTGCAGAGCACACATGCGGTTATCACAGTTTTGAGCACACCCTGACCCTCCTCCTGTCCTGGAAGGTGTCTGATGTGGGCTGATTTCCTAGAGAAATGCTGCTCACAGGTCTCCCAGCCCAGCTCTGCATGGGTACAGCCATCCCCCTTGCATGTGGCATAGAATCATAGAATCATTAGGGATCAGAAGGGACCTCAAAAGATCATCCAGTCCAATCCCCCTGCCACAGCAGGATCACCCAGACCAAGTGGCACAGCAACACATCCAGGCGGGTCTTGAATGTCTCCAGAGAAGGAGACTCCACCACCCCCCTGGGCAGCCTGGTCCAGTGCTCCAGTATCCTCCCTGGGAAGAAGTTCCTGCTGAGATTGATATGGAATCCTCTGATATCAATATAGAATCCTCTCTTCCAGCTGGCACCCATTGCCCCTTGCCCTATCACCAGATGACCTTGAGAAAAGCCTGGTTCCATCCTTCTGACACCTACCCCTCATCCTCCAGCAGCTCTGTGTCCTTCTGGAACTGAGGGGCCCAGAACTGGACACAGTACTCCAGATGCAGTCTCACCAGTGCAGAGTAGAGGGGGAGGAGAACCACTCTCGATCTGCTAGCCACCCCCTTTCTGATCCACCCCAAGATGCTGTTGGCTTTCTTAGCCACAAGAGCACAATTAATTGCCCCATTTTGCCCACCCCAATACTTGCCACCAGCCTGCCCTGCCCACTGGAGCATCCAAACACGTGCTGTCAGGGCACACAGGAGGCATGCATGTGGTGAACCACCCACAACTGTAATTTTCCTGTTCTGAGTACCACGTCTCTGGGTAATGCTGGAGTGCAGAGCTCTGCTCACCCCTGCACCTCTATATAACCTGGCAGACAAGAAGCATAGCTACTAAAAAAAAGCCCACAGAACCTAAAAAAGGCCTTGTGATGACCTGAGTTGGATACTGCTTTTTCAGTACCTTTTATTATCACAGCATCATAGGCTGGTTTGGGTTGGAAGTGACCTCAGAGATCACCTAGTTCCAATCCCCCTGCCACGGGCAGGCATACCTCTCACCACATCAGGTTGCCCAGAGTGCCATGCAACCTGGGCTTGAACACTTCCAGGGAGGGGTTACCTGCAACTTCCCTGGGCAACCTGTTCCAGTGCCTCACCAGTCTGACCGTGAGGAACTGCTTCCTGATTTCTAATCCAAATCTATCCTCTCTCAGTTTGAAGCCGTTGCCCCCATCCTATCACTAGAAGCCCTTGCAGAATCTCTTATCTGATAGCTTTGTGCGGAGCTCCTAAATCGATCTCCAAAGCAACTCCCTCTTACCTCCAACAACAAAAAGTTGGGGTTTTTATTTTTCCTCTTGAAATCCCGCATTTGACTCCTCTAATCAGACTCTATCAGATGGTTTAAGGTTGGTTTGTTTTTTTAAAAAGCACATTATTTATTTATAGAGCTTTCGCTGTGCGTTCCAGCTAGGCAAGATTTTGCCTGAGGGGTGAGCGCGCAAGCCTGATACAACAGCCTGTGTCGTGTGTCTCACAACCAGGCAAACACAATAAGCAGGCAGACACAAGAGTAAACTGTTGCCACATATTTTCCTCTTCATATTTTAGTGTTGTGGGATTAGATCGTTTCTGTTAGACATTCTTTTGCTTATCTTCTGGGTGTAGAGTGGTTAGAGATCTGCGCTGTTGCCTACTCCATTCGTCCCACATAACCTTCTACCCATGCCCACTGGTAGTGTCTACTCAAAAACCCCAGCTCCTGATTCCTGGTGATTAATCAAGGTTTTTCTCCCTTGTGACTGGAGAAGGCTGTTTGAACGAAGCTCATCTGGGAAAACAACTAAGACGCATGTTTTTTTTAAAACCGAGTGGTTTTTTTCCAAATCCAGTCTCATGATTTTGCATGTTGGCTGAGCAGCAGGGAAATCTGCCTCGTGATCCTTGGTTCTCGTTAGCAGCGCTGTCGTGATCGGTACGTGTGGGAATGCGGCTGCCCTGAGAGCAAAACATCACTGCAGCATCCCTCGCCTTCCTCCACAGAGCTGGGGTGATCAAGGAATTCCTGTGGGATGCTTGGTACATCCTGGGAGATGGAGCCAAGGCACAGGGCAGACTGAAGTCATGGCTCATCAAGACCAGTAGTCAAGAGATGGGTATTAGATACTTTGGAAGTTGTGTGTGTCCAGTATAAGGTTTAGTGGTGAACGTGAGGTTGGTATAGTAAGGAGGGTGTCCAGCGTAGAGCAACGAAGATGAGGAAGGAAGGAGAGCAGCTCCCTGATGAGGAAAGGCTGAGGGAGCTGGGTCTCTTGAGCTGGGAGAAGAGGAGGCTGAGGGGGGACCTCATTCATGTCTGTAAATCTGTGAGGGGTGGGTGTCAGGAGGATGGAGCCAGGCTCTGCTCAAGGTCATCTGGTGATAGGACAAGGGGCACTGGGTGCCAGCTGGAACAGAGGAGGTTCCCTATCAATATCAGCAGGACCTTCTTCCCAGGGAGGGTAATGGAGCCTTAGAACAGGCTGCCTGGGGGGCTGTGGAGTCTCCTTCTCTGGAGATGTTCCAGCCCCGTCTGGCTGTGTTCCTGTGCCACTTGGTCTGGGTGATCCTGCTGTGGCAGGGGGATTGGACTAGATCTCTCAAGGTCCCTTCCGATCCCTAATGGTTCTATGATTCTATGATCTCACAGGTCTTTTTCAACCAGAGTGATTCTACGAATCTCCATCCCACTAATGCTCCTCCCTTGGTCTCCAATACTTACATCAACACCAGAGTTAATGACAAGTGACATTTATAGCGCTACAACATGAGAGGTATCAATTCATAAATAGAACGAGGTGATTTTCTGTTTACCAGAAATGCAGAAGGGAAAAATAGTGACAGTGATCTAATGGTTGTGAATAAAATACATCTCAAAATGTGTTGAGAAACTGGAGCTGGTGGATGGAGGAAATATCAACATAATGACATTTGCCTTAAAAATAACAGGGAAACAGCAGTACAGCAGAACTTTTTGCAAGTTAGTGTGGGAGGCCTGAAGGGAGGCATTCCAGAATTTGGGATTTTGCCTGAGTTTTCAGACAGGGGGACTGAACAGAAAAGCTGAAGGAAGTTACAGTGAGGAACCCAGCTAAAATTCCTAAACCAAGGGAGATGTTTCTGAGGGCCTAGGGCTGCAGCAAGGCGAGACGCTGAAGTTCTGCTAAAATTGCCAAGCCCTTGCAAAAGACTTGGATCTCAGCAAAAGCTCCCTGTCCTTCTGTAGATTTTATTTCCAGACAATATTGTTTCCTTCTCTGGAGACACTCAAAACCCATTTGGATGTGTTCCTGTGGGATCTGCTCTAAGAGACCCTGCTCTGGCAGGATGGTTGGACTAGATGATCTCCAGAAGTCTCTTCAAGCNCCCTGCTCTGGCAGGATGGTTGGACTAGATGATCTCCAGAGGTCTCGTCAAGCACTCTGTGATTCTATGGTTCTATGATTCTATGATTCTGATCCTATGATTCTATGATCTCCACACAGACACTTTCAAGGCCAGATTGGATGGGCTCTGGGTGACCTGATCTGGTGAGAGGTGTCCCTGCCCATGGCAGGGCAGTTGGAACTACATGATCTCTAAGGTCCCTTCTAATGAATTTGTGATTCTATGCTAGTATGCAAGACTCTCGGTGCAAGGGTTAGATATTACCCTTAGCTGATGCTCAGCTGCTCACTTTACCACCCTGGTAGCTGCTGGCAGGACATTCCAGCCCAAGAAAACCCTGGTTTGTTCCTGGAGAGCAAAACTAAACTCATGGAGATGCAGCACCTGAGCCCCACAGTCCGGAAGCAAAACACCAAAGCCTTCCTCTTAGAAAGATTTCATGGAGCAAAGTGTTTGGTGGAGAAGGTTTAGGAAATAATAGCAGGACTGATGTACAGCATTATGTGGCCTTCCTTCGAACCCAAGGACAAGGAAAAATAGCTACCTAGGGTGAACTGATTCATTTGTTTAAAGGCAGCTCAACTGCTACTACTGGAACAAAAGTGTTCAGGGGCTCAAGGACATCTTCAGCCTTCTAGGTCTGAAGCCTTTAATTTCTCCAGCTTTATCAGATAAATAATTCAAATGTTAAAAATGTTAACGTATCCACAAGTTAAATAAGAACAGTTATAAATAAACTGGTGAATGATATGTGTTGTATTACTGCAGAGTTAAATTATAAAAACAAAGTACTATTTATATTACTAGAAAGATGGGTTTCAAACGCTCCCCCAGATGTCCCTGGTTTCTTTCTTTCTGCACCAGAGCTTCAGAAACTTTGGTGTTCCAACCCAAGCTGTGTCCATCAACAACCACTATTTGGGTCTGTTGAAGACTGGGGATATTTGGATCCCTATGAAAAAGGTCCCCAAAGTTACTGGACTCAGTTACAGAGGGAATCTGGAGTGAGCTGGGAGTATTCAGCAGCTGTGCAACCCAGGCTGGGTCATCGGTGGAGATTGGGAGGCAAAGTCATGCTCTTTGGACTTTGTTGAAATGAAGGAAAAAGGAAAGAAAGAAAATCTGGGGGAAGTGTTTTCATCATCAGTTCTGACATCGAATCCTTAGGGATCGGAAGGGACCTTGAAAGATCATCCAGTCCAATCCCCCTGCCACAGCAGGATCACCCAGACGCATAGGAACATCAGAATGCTGTGGCAACAACAAACACATCCTCCAGCACATAAAAAGGAAGAAATAAAGGTTAAAGCTGGGTGGAACTTTTCCTTTTTTTTTTTTTTAGAAAACCTTTTTACTTTAATTGCCAGTTGTGATGGCAGGGAAAAAAATAATATGTAAAAAGCAAGAAGAGCTAAAAATAGGTCAGATAAAAGGCAGCAGATCTAGCCATAAATTATCCGGAGCCCAATAAAAGCTCAGTGAATGAGACAGTGGAATGTGTGGGGGCATGAAGACATAATGATATTAAATTAGAGCTTGCCTTCGAAACTGAAGAGAGTTGTGAATTACTCTCATTTAAGAGCCTTGCAGTAATCGATAGCGGCTTTTGCTGCCTGTGGACAAAATCTCATCAATTCCCTTTTATTTTAGGTGTCTGTGCAGGACAAACGCGTGCCACGGAGGCTTCAAGGTGAGCAGAGCAGGTTCTCCTATGGCTGTGATCCTGGCACTGCCCGGACTCTTCAGCCAGGATTTGCTCCTCCTTCCCACCCACTCTCCCCAGGGATAGCAGGGTGCTAAATGCTGGATGTGCTAATTGCTGTGCCATCGCACTTCAGAGGTAAAACACTGTCAAGCTGGGCTCCCTTTGGAGAGATTAAATCTCCCTCAAATCCTTTGCCTACACGGTGTGCTCCATCCAGCTGGACAACATCTCTGTAGCTTTGCCAGCTCTGATTCTCTTTTCACTGTGTTTAGATCGCTCTAATCCTAATACATAGGAACAACACAGTTCTCTGGCACAGATCTTCTAGTGACTGCCTGAAGCATCTACATTATTCACCTCTGTAGCCACCTCAATCCCACAGAGCTGCCATGCACGTCTGTCTCCTCATAAGCCCTGTCCTTTGTAGCTCAGTACCAGTTGTAGACTGGAACAAATTCCATGCTTCCAAGTTCCTCATACTCTGCAACCTGCCAAATGCTGGTGTCTTGATCTCTAGGGTGGGAGACAACAGTGTGACAGCCATCTCTGGACACAAGAGGTCTGCAGAATGTTAGTCCATAGCCAAGATTTACTACAGGCAACAAAACTCTTCCTAAGACCTTCTAGCACACTTCAGACCTACAGTAAAACTGACATGTACAACGTGCCACAGGAAGAGAGGAACATCCTTCATGTCCCAAGGGAGAGCATCCCAAAGGGATACTGAAAGCACCATACCCCCGACGATGGGGCAATTTAACAAACACCAGCAGTCCCAGTGAGGTCCCAGAATGAGCCGTCTCTTTGCTCTCCTGTGATATTTGCTTTGCCTCTTGCACGTTAATAATTAACTTCCGTTAGCATGTCCTTCTTCATGACAGGAGGTAGAAAACAACCCTTCACCACAGATGGACATGAGCCTTAGAGGCACAGACCGACAGGAACCTTGAGAAAGGATGGCTTAGTTTGGCAATGAAGAGGAAAACAAACACCTGCTTTTGGCAACGCACTGGCCAAAGAAATTATCAGGAGTGTTATCGGGATCTTTGGTAGGAGATTACCCTGCCGTGAAACCCAACATCCCTTGTCCAGCCGGGCTTTCTCAGCCCTGTGTGTGAGAAAGCAGAGACCAGCAGTTATCTGCATTCCTCTCATTCCACCAACAAAGTCTCCCCGCAGTTCATTTCCTCTAGAAAGGTATTAAGGAATATTAAAGGGATAGGAATCTGCTCATTACAGACACATCCTCGCAAAAGGAAAGACTGCAGGGCTTAATTTACCCAATTGTTGATGATTGATTAGCAGGACCATTTTAAAACACTTTTGATCCCCCCCCCCACCCCCGTTCCCCTCATTACAAGCACTGCTAGGGCTGGAGCACTGGACTGCTCCCAAGAAATCTCAGGAGCCTGGGGAACTTTGACCGAGTTTTTATTAATACACCAATTGATAAGCACGAGGAAGCAAATGAAGAAAAGCATTCTGCTGTATTGCTTCCGCTGTGCCAAGTCTTCTGCAGGCTTGGATGGTTCATTTGGCTGCATAGCTGCGCTGCTGGGCGCCTCCCACGGCTGCATGCTGGGTGTGCAACAGGACCTTTGCACATGCAGCTGCAGCAATTGTGCAACGTGCTCTAGATCTGACATGGCATTCACGGCTGCTTGCTTGTTGGGAATGTGCTTGAGCTGCTGGGCTACAGGGCAAGGCAGGCTGGGCTAGGGCTGCTTGGAATATGGGGAGGCTCCCAGGCCGTTGTGTTTTCAAAGCGGTCTTTTCATACGATGGGCTAAAATGATATGTCTCTCTCACTATGAGAAGGTGAAGAAGTTCAGGAAGAGCAGACAGACCCCAAAAGCCTTTTCTTTGTGAAGAAACATCTTGTCTCCAGCCTGAATCCCCAGACATCAGATGAGCATTGCAGGCAGTATTTCAATGAAAGGAGGATGAAGAGCAGGGCAGAGGAAGAGCAGGACAGAGTGAAGAGAAAGGAGGTGGAGAAGAGGCAGGACAGGTCGTACCACTGGAGCCATGGCAAGGGCCAGGAGTTTGGCATTGGAGAGAATCCCTGCATGGAGCACTCCCTGGTGTGTCTCTCGTGCTTCGGGTTATCCCAATGTTAAGACTCACATCCCAGTCTGATCCCAGAACTGACTCGCAATTTGCATCCAGACAGCCTCCACGTCTGACTGCAAAGTTATGCATTTGAGGGCTGGTTGGAATCTGGGTCGCTCAGGAGACACATGTGGTGCCAATTTGGGCTTGGGACTCCAGAGACTTGTTCAGCTGCAAAGTGATCACAGGTAACTTCTCAGACACTGATGACCACAAGAAACGCTGGGCTCCGCTGATGAGAAGCCTGCTGTACAGAGCAGGCATTCATATTCAGTTCATCAAGGTCTCACATCTTACCATCTGTTTCTCATTCTCAGCCTGGCTTCCAGGTGGCAGCAGGCTGTTCAGATGGGCTCGCTCCCACCCACTGCAGTTGTCTGGGCTCAGTGCCTGTCGGTGGGAACGTGGAGAAGATCCCCCCTGAGCTGTGCTCACAGCCCTGCCTTATTCATTTGCACATGTAAGGGTGGGGACAGTTCTGAAATGAGAGATGGCATCCAACTCACCTTGCTTTAGATGGCTGCAGCACAACTGTCTGCCTCTGAGCTCGTCGTGGCAGATTCCTCCTCCAGTCAGGGGTCTTTTAAAGACACAATTCATCTGCTGGTTTAGATGCCAACTCCTAGGCAAATTATGTGTTCACCTCCATTGCCCAGACTGTTTAGATAGATCTGAATTATCTGTGGACTGACCTGTTGGAGACCAGTGTAGGAGAAAGGGACCTGGGGGTCCTAGTGGACAGCAGGATGACTCTGAGCCAGCAATGCGCTCTGGTGGCCAAGAGGTCTTGAACATTTCCAGAGAAGGAGACTCCACAACCCCCCTGTGCAGCCTGTTCTAAGGCTCCATTACCCTTCCTGGGAAGAAGGTCCTGCTGAGATTGATAGGGAACCTCCTCTGTTCCAGCTGGCACCCAGTGCCCCTTGTCCTGTCACCAGATGCCCTTGAGCAGAGCCTGGCTCCATCCTCCTGACACCCACCCCTCACAGATTTACAGACATGAATGAGGTCCCCCCTCAGCCTCCTCTTCTCCAAGCTCAAGAGCTCCAGCTCCCTCAGCCTTTCCTCATCAGGGAGCTGCTCCACTTCCTTCACCACATTCAGATGGTCTTGGTGGAAAATTGAAGATCCTGTTCCTAGCCAACCAGAGCTCATTCGTTCTGAGGTTTCCTGAGGACTCCAGCTCTGCCACTGGCTGTGGCCCTTAGTGCCCTGGTCTGGCTGATGTGGTGATATCAGGTCCTGGGCTGGGCTGGATGAGCTCAGAGGTCTTTTCCAGCCTCAATAACTTTGTGATTCAGTGATTCTGAGTCCAGCCCAACTGACATGCCACTCACTTGTTGAGTTCTGTGGTAGCTCAGTTCACAATCAGTACCTAAATTCAGGAAACCTGAGGTTACGTTTTCTTCCCCTAGATGCAGTATTTACATGAGGAAGGGGGTTGTAAAGATGACTGTTTCTCAAGGGAAACAGTCCTTTACCCTGTGCCAGATGCAAATTTGAAAGGAGAAGCCTCTCCTGATTGAAGGAGCTGTCTGTCTGGACAAAAGGAGGGTGTATGAATCAGAGGAACAAGCAATATTCAAGGCAGGATGGACTTTGGTCTTCAAAAGTTCAAATTCTCTGGTGATCTTCCCAAGTTTGCTCCTCTGAACCTGAAATCCTGCTCTGCTTGTGACCTTGGCAAGCAGTCGTGTCCTACCATGCCTCAGTTCTCTCTCTGCGGTAGGAGACGCGAGTATTGGTCTGTGCCACTGAAGCTCTCCGAGTGCTTGCAGATTGTTCAGACACTGTGCATGATGTAAACAAACTGAGCTGGGGATTGTATAAACCATCTACGCACATAAATTGAGAGTTTTAAGAGGAGAAGAAGGAAGGATTTGTTTATGTACTTTGTAATGACAGGACCTAAACAGGCAAATAAATAACTTACCATGTGGGCTATGCTTTAGGGCAGCCCAAGTCCTTTCCTGCTGTGTCTTTCAGAGCCCTATTCAAAGTCAGAGACAGGCAAGGGAGCAGCTAGACATTTCTTTTATGGCTCTGCAAAAAGCAAACAAGCTTAATTTAGTTGAAAGTAAGAATGGGAAAGAATGCAGCCATTCTCATCTCCTAGATCTCTCTGTGTATTTCTTGGACTAGGGTTCATGTCACCAGCCTTCAAACATCCACCTCATGGATATCTCCTAAAGGACTGGCCATGGCAGGCTCCCTTTATGGAGAGGATGGGTCATTTTGACAGCATGAGTCATCTGATACTGTCTGAACTATTTTAGACAGTCAGCTAAGCATCATCTGGGAGAAGCACTGAAGCAGGAAGAAGACGGACCAGCAGCACTTTGTGAGCTGAGACCAAGAAGCCCAGAGGAGAAGACAAGCTTCTGCTTGTTATCAGAAGGATCCAAAATCACAGCAAGGGACTCCTGGGACCTGCAAACTTGAGGACATTTCAGCACACCCAGCTGGTGCTAGATTTATCTGAGAAGCTAATGATCTTTACAAGATGTTTTTAATGGTTGTGGGAGTGGATACACAACCTGAAAAAAGGCTGAGCAGACTTTCATTAGATCGCTTGGTCTCCTCCTCCTGCGATTAAGACCTGGGATTCAGTCAGCTACTCGCTGTGGTCTCCATCTAGTCAACAGTTGCTCAGTTCTTTACCAGTACAAGATGGTGTTGCATCATTTCAGCCCCAAACCAGTCACAAGACATGGTCACATACAAGAAACACCTAATTCCCTGCTCTGAACCAAATCAGGAGGAAAGGGATGCTTGGACATGAACACTTAAAGCTGTTCATGCAGAGCTGGCCTCAGCATTGGGCTTCACAAAAATCAAAGCTTTTCTAAAATGTATTAAGGCAAACAAAACCCCCTTCCCTCCTACCTCTCGCCTACCACCTGGGCTAGGAAATGTGCTGCTCCAGAAAAGATGCCAACTGAAAGCAAAAAACAGATAGGACTTTCCTCTGGAAAACCCAGGCTCTTCAGGATAGAATTCTAGGGCTGGGGACAATCACAGAACCGTTCAGGTTGGAAAAGATCCTTTGGATCATCGAGTCCAACCATTAACCCTATTCTACAAGTTCACAACTCTTGGGTTGAAAGGAAACTCACACAGAGAAGGGAAAAGCCTTCATGTTCAGCTGGTTGCAAGGTGAGACAAAGAAGCATATTCCTGAATGCAAATGTGTACTCTGGATCAGTTGAACGGTTCTTCGAGTTTCGTTAATCAGTTACAGAACGATGCTGCTTGCTGTTGCCTTCCCAGCAGATTTCAGGAGGAAGGCTGTGGTGTTTTTTGAAGCCACACCAGATTTGTCCCTTTTTCAGGAGGAAAAAATAAAAGCTTGTAGTGTCTGTGGTACGTGGCACTGCTAAACATGTTCTGTACAGATTCTTAGCTTCATCAGGTCCTTCAAGGAGAAGAGACCAGAGCCTAGCAGGATAGTGAGCTGAGGAGCTAATTCACAAGATCTCCGACCTTGCTGTCAAAACTCCCTAGTTACTGCATTTTAGCAGCCTCAGAATTCAGCTTCCACCTAGATGCAGCAAATGAAATCGTAGAATCACTGAATTAAAGAAAAAGAAATTGCTTGGAAGGGACCTCTGGAGATAATCCAACCCACCCTCCTGCTCAAAACAGGGCCAACTTCAACAGTTGCTCATATCTTTAAATTTCTTCAGCCTGTGTTCAGAAATAAGGTCTGTGAGTGAGTCTGCTCTTCTCTAGCAGGAACTGTGCAAAACTTGTGCTTTCCAAGACCTTTACTACTAAGATCTTGGCAGTACATCAGCTTGGGCTACTTTTTCCTATACATTTCCTTCCTAGTGCTCTAGGCATCATCTGAAGTCCAGTCTCATCATTTAGACTCCCCCAACACCTGATTTTTACTCAGAAAGAGAAAGAAAACAACACTAGAGATTGAAAATCATGGTTTATACTCAGGGGGACTTGGTGTCTCTTGTTGTCCCACTGGAGGTAGCAACTCTGCTTCCACTACACTTGGTTTTATTCCATGCTCACCCTGATTTGAGCTATCAGTTATCCCCCACGGCTGAATCCCACATGTGTCAGCCATGGCCCATCCTCTCATCCTGCCCAGCCACCCAGCAAAGGTCATACACAAGGTGACACAAGGGAGCACAGCTATTAACCCTATGTGCTTGGCACCTTAGAAACCATTGCTCACCTCATTTCCTACAGGTCTCTCAGTCTTTGTGAGTAGCTAATCGGGTGGTGGGTTGGTCTCTTCTCACAAGTAAAATGAGTGATAGAAGTAGAGGAAATGGTCTCAAATATTTCCAGAGGAGGTTTAGGTTAGACATTAGGAGAAACCACTTAATGGAAAGAGTCACAGCGTTGGAACAGGCTGTCCAGGGAGGGGGTTGAATTGCCACCCCTGGACGTGTTTCAAAGTCGAGATGTGGAGCTTAGGGACAGGGTTTAGCGGTGGCTTTGGGACAGTGGTTGGATTTGGTGCTCTTCGAGGTCTTTTCCAACCTAAACCCTTCTATGACTCTACAAGTCGTAAGTTACTTTACACAAGTTACTTTAAGGAAGCCAAGCTGGAGAGGTTTTAGTGTTAATCACACCATTTCCCGGAGCAATTTGAAGCAAAACCCTGACAAGTTTGAGTCAATTGCTGAAGCTTTGCTAACTTCTGGGTCCCATCAGCAAAGCTGGTGTCTCAGGTGATGGCTTGGTCCACACCTGGCATAGTCTGTTCAAAGCCATGCTGGACCCATCTCAAAGCAATCCCACTGCTCGTTCTCTTCTGCTATAATTTATGAGTGTTGAAGGTTCATTGAGGAAAGACTTCCTTATCAGGTTTAATTCAGCAACTGGTCCTGAAGACACCAGGGTACCCGGTGTCTCCGGGTATGTGGCAGTGCTCCAAGAGATTTAGGAGAAGCCCTTGGTAAAGGCACCACCGCAGCAGCTGGAACAAAGGATCAGCAGCAAAGCTGGTAAGGCACCATCAGCATCCCCCTCCAAACTCGGAATTAAACACCCACTCAGCTGAAACGTTTGAATGATGAAAATCATCATCTGGGGGTGGGACATCTAGGCGGCTTTAGGGTTTTTTTTCCAGCATAACAGAAAGTATTT
This sequence comes from Upupa epops, assembly GCA_013397515.1. Lineage (NCBI taxonomy): Eukaryota > Metazoa > Chordata > Aves > Bucerotiformes > Upupidae > Upupa > Upupa epops. The sequence goes on along the minus strand of VZRI01012091.1, from coordinate 934,732 downwards.
CCTTCCTCCTGCAGATGTGCAGCGAGGAGCTGGAAACAGTTACCCATCAAGTTCAAGCAGCTGTACTCATGTGTCACCAGGCAATGAGACTCCAGGCTCGAGCTGTCAGCTCCACGATTGAAATTAATGGGCCAGACTGTTTACGTTAGTGGAAATCATCCCATTTAAATATATATGTTATGCTGAATGCAGAACGCAACTGTAAATTGGCAGCGTGGAGAGAAGGGGGGAGTGGGTTTGAAGAAGGCAAGATGGAGAGGGAAATGACAGGGTGTAAAAGAAGAAAATCTGGGAGAGGGAGAAAACATCCCCAGGGGAAAGATATTAATTCGATGAAAGAAGTGTAAGGAAAGCCAAGAACTGATCAGATAGTGCTGGAATGAGAAAGAAAGAGGAAAAAGGTTCTATGGATGGATGGATATATAAGATCTGGGTAACAATGAAGCTGGTGTGGGACTGCCTCAGTGCCCTAAACAGCAGAGGTCACTTGGATCAAGTATCTCCAAGGGTCAAGAATATCTTTCGTCGGTAACAGTGAACTTCAAACTAGAGCAAAAATACGGTCCAGGAAGGCAATGTGCTGGGGTTTTTGTCTCCCTTACTTAGTATTCAGGAAAAGCAGCGTTTTTCTGCAGCATTTGAAGCGAGTAAATAACCAGGAATATGCTGCTGGAAGAGCTGGGAAGGGGCCAGAGAACATGGGTGTGAGGGAGGAAAACGGTCAGGCGCTGGCAAGGTTTCCACATACAGAGGGTGATGGGGACTTCTCCATCTGAGCTGGAGGAGAGAAGGGCACAGTTTGCAGCCTGGCTGCATGTGGATCTCATCTCAGGACAAGGCAATAGCCCAGATCCCCTCCCAGTGATTTGCTGTGATGCTTCAAGTGCCAGCAGCCAGGATGACACTTGTCTCCATCAAAGGATCCATGGTAACTTCTCCTCCAGCATTTAGCTCTCTTGGGCTTCCGATTTCAAGAGGGCCAACAGCATCCTGGGGGGGATCAGAAGGGGGGAGGTTAGCAGATTGAGAGAGGTTCTTCTCCTCCTGTACTCTGTGCTAGTGAGACCACATCTGGAGTA
>VZRI01012091.1:907548-926692 GCA_013397515.1 Upupa epops | reverse complement strand
GGGCTAGCTGGCCTTTGGAGATCCCTTCTAACCTAATGCATTCTGTGATTCTCTGACTTTACTCTTCATCCTCTGGGTTATAAGGAGCTTAAAGACAAAAAGCAACTGTAGCTGGAATAGAAAACCATATGAAGTGCATGTTACCTTGTGTTTGTGAGGAACACCTAGCACTGAGAGTGGCCACGGTGCAGCTGGCACTCTGCAACTCCTGGCACTGTGATGATTGCATCCATCCAAGCCCAAGATAAAGCACTGCCTGTTTGGAGACAGAAATCGAGCAGGGAAGATGAGTCCTAAAAAGGAAGAAGGTGTGGAGCAGGAAATCATGGCTTTTGGATGGATTTCTGCCACTTGCAGGGTATACATCAACACTCGATGTCCTTCCAGATGGCAGGGCCTGGCTGAGGAGTTTCAGGTGCAATTCTAAGACCTGCAGCAAGCCTCGACTGAAAACCCAACCTCTGAAGGTTGGACTTGATGATACTGAAGGTTGGACTTGGTGATCTTGGAGTCTTTTCCAACCTCAGTGATTCTGTGTTCCATGAGTGACCCAGATGAGGTCCCTCCTGGTCTTCAGGCTGTTGACCCAATGTTCTGCTTCACTGCTAATATGGACTGTTTGCTGGTGGCCAGAACATTTCCCCACAGATCTGCCTCTTGTTTCCATCTGTCTGCAGGCAGAAGAGGCAGAGAGCTTTCCCTCCTGCTCTATTCCCTTTTCCTATAACATCAGGTTCTTGCATAGAGACACTGGGGATCTCAGCAAGGCTCATCCTGCTCTTGCAGAGGAAGGTAAGCCTTGTGCTGTCCTCGTGCCCTTTCGTTCTGCTTTGCTTTATGCCTCTACTAAATCCGTCCCCAGGGCTCGGCGTGGCCGCAGCAGCGATAGGGCTTGGCACGGGTGGCTGTTTGAAGGTTGCTGCGGTGACTGTGATGGCAGCATTTAAAAATGGCACAGGCTGTTACTCAATGCCAGCTGGGTAGGGATCGTGGGGAAGGGTGGTCAGTGACCTGCCGTGACCTGCTATGCATTGGCAGCCCTAGAGAGCAGGACTATCGTGAGGGCTGTCCGGGGAGGGGGATTCACGTCTGGCTGTATCTGTGGGGAGTCGAGTGCTTTGGCTGAGGTTCGGAGGAGTTTCCTGCACTGGAAGCTCAGGCCAAGCACCATCATAATCGAAACTGATCTTAAACAACAAGGCTCTTAATCTTAGAGCAGACAAACCTGCTTTAATTACACATGTGTAGGAAGCTAGGGAGTAGGAACTGATGATAAGAGAGACGCAACAGCCCCAACAGAATTAGCTTAATTTCTCCTGTGCCCTTAATTACCTTAGAGGAGGAAGGGTTTGAAGTATGTAAATGCTTGGGGAGGTGAGGGAGAACGTAAAGCCTCACGATGAGATCGTGAGGCTTTCCCAGGCTGCCCCAGCCCCCTGAGAGTCTCACAATCTGCGCCTTCCTCAGGCAGCGTCTACATTGTTGGAGCCACCATTGTCCATAACACAGACACACACCACCTTTGGGGTGCACCCAAGTGGGGTGCCCTGGGCTCAGAGGGGATTTTGCTCCTCAAAAGCAACAGGAACTGGTCAGCAATGGAAAGAATTTCGGTGGCACCACATCTAGCAAAGGGTGGGCATTGCCCAGTGTCTAACAGAATGATGGTGAGTTGGCACTGCAATAGCTTGGTGGGCTTTGCAAATCCACACATACTCTCAAATCACTCACTTTGAGGGTGCATTAACATGAACAACTCTCAGGCTGTGGCTCCAGGTAGATGAGAAAGGATGCAGCTGTCCATGATGGAGAGGATGGGATTTGCAGCTTCTTTCCTCCTAAGTCAGCCAGGCCATGCACAGGGTGGTTGTGCCCCTCAGCCTTCTCATGATACAGACCTGATGTCCAGGAATGAGCACTCTAACCCCATTTCTGAATGTAAGGTTGAGCCTACTTGCCTGTTTCTATACAAGAACATTTTCCTCTCCCCTGTGGCACTGACCATCTTCTTAGTCCCTTGAATCTTTCCCAGGAGAGGTAAAAACCCTGTGGTTTTTAGCCCTGTAACCACACAGGGGTGAAACTGTTTCTCCAGGCAGCTTCTCTATGGAGGGCTCTAGGTAACACAAACTCTATGCATCCTTACACTGGGGTCTTTGCTGACTCTTTCAGACACAAGGAAGTCCTCATCATGCAAGTGGCTTCTCTCCCAAGATCAAGCACACCCCACTGAGTAGATGCTGAGGCGGTGAGCAGGCTCTTAATTAAGGGATGCCAGGAATTTTTCCAGGAGCTACACTCAACCAGCTACGGTGTTAGCCATGACCCTGGTGTATCTCTGGTCCCCTTTGCTGGTACCTCCCAGACAGTCCCGGGCATGACTTAGAGACCAGCAGGTCCAGGGAGCATCCCCCACCGTGCGTTACTGTGAGTATCCACAGGATTGCAGGGCAAGAGCCATGATGCAATTTCTGAACACAGAGCTAAATAAAACCCAGGTCAAAAAATAGCCCCTAGTGCCTGTAGTACTCACAGAGCGTGTCCTAAGTGACCGGGCAGGGTGTTTCTAAGGCAGCTAAAATTAGGTGAAATGAATCCTGCTGTTAGCACCCATTGGTGATCGGCCTCAAGTTTTGTCAGCTAAAGAGCATTGAAATCCTCCCACCTACCATATCTCCTGCCTTCTGTGTGGTGGGCTGATACCTCTTTGGAGGGTGTCTATCTGCATCCTCCCACCCACTGTCACTTGGGGAATAAACTCCTCCTGAATTGGTGCCAGCTTTATCCTCCTAGTTAACCCACACCATCCATCTGAGCAGTTTCATAGCAGCTCCAGTCCCAGTTACCAGGAGCACTGGTAACTCCCCAATGCCCCCACGGCTGAGCCCACCGGTATCAACACTCTGCTCAGTGCCCCATGGGGCAGGAAGGTCCAGGAGGGGAGGGAACCATTGAGACAAGAAATTCAAGGCAGTTTTTTTCCAAGACCACCCAGAAAATAACTGGTGATACAGGATCAGGGTTTGAGCTCCCAGCTCCAGCTTCCAGCCCCAGGCTTTTAAACACAAACCCATAAAAACCCCATCTGCAAACCACACACTCTCCTGTAAAATAATTTGAAGAGATTAAACGATGTTAAACTCTTAATCCTTCATCCTTTCCTCAAGCCAAACTTCAGTTAAAATCAAACATGGGAAGACGGTACCATTGGGCCATAAGGCCAAGAAACTCCTGCAGATGTTGTTTTTAACCCACAAAATTGCAAGAACAAGTCATTACCCCGAATCGACAGCATTCCCAGGAAGGGAGCTGTGTATGAAATAGGTTCCTTATGACTTCTTGGGCCGGCTTTGTCATTTTCCTTTTTGGAATCTCTGACACACTGAAAGGAGAAGGAATGTTTAACTCCATCTGCAAGGAGAGGGTCTGATTCCCCTTCGCAGGGGAGAACTTGGAAAGTAGGAACTTGCCTTCAGTTTTGAGCACCTCTATTCAAGAAGGATGTTGAGGGGCTGGAGTGGGCCCAAAGAAGGGTTGGTGAAGGGTCTGAAGACCGAGCCTTAAGAGGAATGGCTGAGGGAGCTGGGATTGTTTAGTCTGAAGAGAAGGATGAGGGGAGACCTTATTGTGGCCTATAGCTACCGAAAGGAGGTTGTAGAGAGGTGGGGGTCGGTCTTCTCACAAGGAACAAGTTATAGAACAAGAGGAAATGGTCTCAAGCTGCACCAGGGGGAGTTTGGGTTGGACATCAGGAAACACTTCTTCATGGAAAGGGTCTTCAGGCCTTGGCACAGGCTGCCCGGAGAGGGGGTTGAATCACTTTGCTCTCCCTGGATGTGTTTACAAGTCATGTTGATGTGGAGCTTAGGGACAGGGTTTAGCGGTGGCCTTGGGACAGTCAGGTTCATGGTTGGACTCAGTGATCTTACAGATCTTTTCCAAGCTGAACTATTCTGTGTGAGCTGATAAACCTTACACTTTGAGTAGCTCTCCTGACGCTCTCCGTGAGTACACCCATAAAATCCTTACGGCTGGGGAACGAGAGGCCTTTAAATAAAAACGCTGGAAAATATTCTTAGTGAAGGAAAGAATACAGCCTCTTAAATCACCGAGTTTATTTTATCACAAGAGATTATGAACTCAGAAGGAAAAAGAAATTACAGTAAAGTCATTGGTTTAGGATAGGGCCATCGTGCGATACGTTACAACTCGCTGTTTACAAGGGAAGCTGTCGTAAAATTCTTATCCCTGGGTTTTCAGAGCTGGGTAACTCAGTCCCCCGTAGTTCATTGCTGGAGGGGAGGCAGCCGCTTCCAGCAAGGAGGACCATGTGAAATGCAGTGGGGCAGTTTGTTATAGTTTATTTATGGAGACAGACTTTTTTAGGAGCTTAGCTGAGGCAAGAGTCCAATTCAATGTCCCACAGAAGCCTTAATTCTCGTGTTGGAGCAACAAAACCTGCAGGCACTCGAGATGATGAGCCATAAAGCGGGAAGGGGATGTTCCTTTACTTATTTGCACCGGCATAAATCAGGAGCAGCTCGTTTGATGTCCAGGATGTTACAGCTTCCTCCACACCGTGCACAGAAGCAGAGGATCAGACCCAGCCACAGACCATGGCAGTGCTGGAGGCTTTGTGGGGATGTTTTAAAGCGTGTGCTTTATTGTACTGCAGCCCAACACCCTATAAAAGGCCTTGACGGGAAGGAATCATTTTAATAGCGGGGAAAAAAGATCTAAGTTTGAGTCAACAAAAGGACAGGCTGTATTGGGACTGTCGAGGGGGAAACGACTCTATTCAGCCTTATTCTTCACTTCCATAACGGACATAAAGCAGGGGTTGCTCGGGTGAGGTGGTAGTAGGACTAAATCATTGTATAAAAAGTAGCTGGCTTGAGATTTCATTTCTCCCAGTCTCAAAACCCACTGCATCCCACGGGCTAGACTGAGCCTACATAAGCCTTTCCTTCTTGCTTGTTGCAGTGATTTATGTTTACTTGCAGTGCATTATTTAACCGTAATTCATACCTTGGTGCCCCACGGTCTCCAGGCAGGATGCATCCCCTGGTCAGCAATGAGACAGAAGAAGGAACTCAAGAGATGTAGAAATATTCTTTTCCCTTTGTTTTTGACAGCAGTGACTGGAATAAGGATGCTCCTTGTATCTCCCGGAATTCATTGGGGGCTGCTAAGATGAGGGTTTCCATGACCTCATGCTCAGCTAGAAACAGGAGCAGAAACTCTTGGTCCTGGGAGCAGAGAATTCTGCTCTCCAGAATGAAACTTAACAATTTAGGCAGTTTTAAAGCTCAGCTTGACGGGGTGTTGGGCCAGCTCACAGACTGGGGGATGAGGGGCTCCAAAGCTGCCCAGCAGAAAAGGACCTGTGGGTGCTGGGAGACAGCCGGCTTCATAGGAGCCAGCAGGGTGCCCAGGTGGCCAAGAAAGCCTGGATCAGGGAAGTTCTTGTGCTCTTGTACTTGGCCCTTGGGAGGCCTCATCTTGAGTCCTGTGTTCAGTTCTGGGCCCCTCATTACAGGAAAGACCTGGAGATGCTGGAAGGGGTCCAGAGCAGAGCTACCAAGCTCAGGAGGGGTTGAGAGAACCTGTCGTGTGAGGAGAGGCTGAGGGAGCTGGGCAGGGTGAGTTTGGAGAAGAGGAGGCTGAGGGGGGACCTCACTGCCCTCTACAACTCCCTGAAGGGAGGTTGTGGAGGAGTGACTGTTGGCCTCTTCTCCTTGGTGACTGCTGGCAGAAGCAGGGGCACTGGTTGAGGCAGGGGAGGGTTAGATTGGATCTGAGGAAGAAATCCTTCCAGAAAGAGTTGCTGGGCACTGGCAGGGCCTTCCNGCAGCCAGAGTGGTTGGGCACTGGCAGGGCCTTCCCAGGGAGGTGGTGGAGTCCCCATGCCTGGAGGTGTTGAAGAACCCTGTAGCCATGGTGCTTCCTACCCTGCCCAAGTGGCAGCAGGGAGGGGGTCAGGCTGAGTGTGTCAGTCTCTCAGGGATTGAGGTTTTGGTGGTGTGGGGATGGTTGGAGTCGGTGATTTAGGAGGTCCTTTCCAATCAGGGTGATTCTGTGATGCTGTGATTCTTATCAACGCATTGTGCCCTGCTGCTTCACAATTGCTAGTTACACTTGCTCATCACTGAGGACTCCAAACCAGACCCTGATCCTTCAGAATCCAAAAGCTGGGTTCCCAATTGGGGAATAGCACAGCTGTATCATAAATTCATGCCATGACTTGGGAGAGAAGAGATCTCTGGAAGTCATCTTGTCCAAGCCCCTGCTCAAATGAGGGCTATTGCAAGGGACAACTTTGAGTTGCATGGCATTTGCTCAGAGCTTTAACTGTGAAACTATTCAGCCACTGAGGATGGTCGACTGTGATTCCTATACTTCATTATTCTCTTCTTTAAATTATCTGAGGATTAAAAAAATCTTATCTTTTAATTAAGAATCAGTTTAGCTTCAGATTGCAGCATAATTTAATTTATTCAGAACATTCCTAGAGTTAATTGACACCAACCTATACACAATGGCCCTTTCTCTCCTGGTGCCTCTCCCAATCTCCACTACACCACGATTTGTGCAGTCCAGACAGTTCAGATACATGAAAAGTAGATTGGTTGTGCCTTCAGGCTGCTTCTTGAACCCTGAAGTAACAATGACTTCAAAGGATTCAGATACTTCACAGGAGGACACCTACTGAAGTCAACAGAGAGAGAACATGCACACACATGGCTCTCGTGGCTCATCTAGCTCAGGTCCTTTCTCCACAGACAGAACAATAGTCAGAAGGTGGTGAGTCAAGGGATCAAGATCAAAGGATCAAAAGCACTGCGAAGAGTGTGAGAGCAGGGCAAGCAAATCATGGTATTGCCTTGCCCACCAATGCTTAGTCTTATTTCATGGCTCTTAGACTTTCAGAAGTCCCTGTGGCTCTTCAGGATTTTCTCTCCCATGAAGTAGCTGAGCGCTGCTTGAAACCCACGTAAACCTTTTGCCTTCCCTCCGTGATAAAAAAGGAACAGTACAACCTGCTGCTGTAAAGGTACTAAGGCATCTGATCTCATGTGTGGACACACGATCTGAGCCCTGCGCTGAGGCCAGTGCAGGCTGGAGAGTCAAATCTGTCAGCATGAGGTAGCAAGCGGGTAATTCCCTTCCCTATCACTGTGTTCAAAACCCCTTCAGTTTTCAGCCCTGTCTGCCCTATCGGCCACCATGGCTGGACATGGCAGTTTGTGCAGGGCTGAACAGAAATCCCTGCAGGAAGCAGTCAGCGCATGGATCTTGCAGATCCCTGGTGGCACCTCAACCTCATCCCTATGTTTAAATACAGAATCAAGCCCTTAAATCTGGGGAGAGGATCAGGACAAGAGCAGCAGGTGAAGGCAGCAAGACTACTTGGCTCTTCTGGCCACTTGGGTGACTGCTGGGTGCTTTGCATCTGCTGCCTGACTTATTTACACGACGTGTCCTGGGTTAACCAGGTGTGAGGCAACCATGTGCCTGTTACAGGCTGTTGGATGATGGAATGAATTCCTCTGTCAGCTGTATCCTTGTGGAAACATCACTTCCCATGAAGAAGCCTGAGCGTGTCCACTACCCATTGGTGAGCAGCTCCCTCACCCAGAATCTAGAACGTGCTCCCTCTGTGAACCCAGAACGTGTGTTCCACAATGCTTTCGCCCATCTTGTCTCTCGTCTTTCCTCATTTTGTATGGCTGTAACCCAAATAATTTCCCTGGTTCTGACCCTAGTGTGGCTGCATGAATGCCTGGGCTTGTACAAGTCAAAAGGCAAGAGCCAGGGTCAGGCCAGAAGCCAAAGGATGAGTGCTTGTGGGGGTGAGGACTGGTGTTTTATACACGCTCTAAGTGCTTGTGAGTCAGTGGCCCAATTTAAACCATTAGTATCATTAAGTATTTAATTAAGAAAGTGAATCATTAATTATATATGTTCATACCATAATGGTCACGATAGTATTATGGCTAATGAACTGTAATTAGCAACGGATTGTATTTTGGAAGGCAGTAATAATGCTGACACCCTTGTGATTAGGAAAATGCTCTGCGGAGATGATTGGTCCTGCCTGCACTCAAGGAAGGTTGGGGCAGCCTCTCTGGGGAACCTCCCCAACACCACATCCAGCCATGCTTTGCCTTCCTCACTTTGGCATCATGCTGAAGGACCGTGGGACCTGTGAGAGCATCTGGATAGGGCAGAGCGTGGGTTGGGAGCAAGAGGCGGTATCATAGCTTGGAAGTAACAGGAGGTGGCATCTTCAACAGCTTCTGAACCTTCTTCTGTTAGGCAGCCAGGGGCTGGGTCCCCTTTGCCTCATCCCTCACAGTGCCCAAACACACAACTTCTGCTGCTGTACCCCTAGGACAGGTTAGAGAAACCTGACAACAAAGCCTGGAAGTCCATCTTTATCCTCTGCTGTGCAGGTTGTGTTGAACAGTGCAAGAACAGTAGAAAATATAGGTGCTGGTTTCTTCCCAGCCTTCCCAGGGACTTCTCACTTGCTGGTTATCACCAGTCACTCATAGCTGATCGGTGTGTGCTAATGCCAGCTGGACAGGGTCTGAGTCCTATAAATAAGAATTAAATGATGGTAACTGCAGTAGAGATGACACTGGCAAGGTTATTGTGATAGATATCCCTGCCGGACCCTTTGTGATCTGTGGGATGAAACATGAGTTTTCTATGCAGTCAGGAACAGCCCACAGGGTGTTTTGAAAATTCAAGGGGGAAAAACTGATTTGATTTTTGGCCTCCTTAAGGGAGGAAAGTGGCAGGAAATATTTTCCTGGCTGCGGGAGTAGCCGCTGCGATGGGTAACATGTTCTCCATACGTACGTCTCCACCTCACTTTGCATCCCCAGGAATGCAAGGCTAGCAGGAAAATGCAGCTGGGAATCTGCAATGAGAATTTCTGCCGACTCTTCAAAGAGCATCTCCGATTGCTTTCACAGGCACGTTCAGCTTTAGAGGCGATGATGCTGACGTGAGGGTCTTTGGCTCTGAAAGCTGCAGGAATAGACGGTCAACTCTGGGCTCAGGGGAAGAAGTGCTGAAGCTGTTGGGGGGAGGTGGGTAAGAGACTAGCAGTAGGGTGCTTTGGGAAAGGGTGAAAGGGTATTGCTGCTGCTGGGGTTCTGTCACAGTGCTTTGGAGTGTTTTACCTGAGTAGAACCTTAGAAACACAGGCTTGGAAGGAACCTCCAAAGGTTAGCTAGTCCAACCCCCCCTACAACAAGCAGGGATCTCTCTAACTAGAACAGATTGCCCAGAGCCCCATCCAGCCTGACCTTGAATGTCCCAGGGATGGGGCTTCTATCACCTCTCTAGGCAGCCTGTTCCAGGGATCCCACACCCTCAGATTCAAGAACTTTTTCATGTCCAGTCTACCTCTCTCCTTTTCCAGATTAAACCCATGACTCCTCATCCTACCATTTCCAGCCCCTGTGAACAGTCTTCCCCAGCCTTCTGACAGCCCCCTTCAGGGACTGGAAGGTCTCTATAATGTCCCCCCAGAGCAGAGTCTTCCCTGTCTAGCTGCCAACCCTGCTCCATCCACCCACCCCTGCAATACCCAGCACCACACTAAAATCCCCTCTCTAGGGGATGCTAAGGCTCCCGATGACTTATGTTGTCCTTTTTAATATCTTCAGTCTGCTCTCTTCAATTCCTCTGAGGTTTCCTCCCTTTTCCATTATTCAGTGGTCAAGGCTCCTGCTCGGTGCAGGAAGCAGCAAGGACGGGAGAGGAGAAGACAGGGCCAACTGGCAAGATAAACTGCTGGCAAGAGATCCTCCTCGCTCCTGCTCCCTGTGCTGCTCAGTACTGACACCACAGAAATGAGTCTGCTCCCAGGTCCCAGCCAGAGGAGATGGTTCCCTCTGCAAGGGCCCAACGTGATTGCGAGGGACTTAATTCACCAACATCTGGATGAGCTAGCAAGGGAAATACAAAGTCCTGGGAAGCTGGAAGGGTCTTGCAGACACATCCAGGCTCTGCATTAGATCAGAAAAGGGGGTTTTGTCCCTTCTCCTTCCCCAAGAAGCTGTCCATCACTGCTCTGGTACTCAGAAACCTAGAAGCCTTCTTGTAACTACTGGGTTTCATTGAGTCGCTTTCAGTTCATTTGCCCTTCATTCTGCTTTGCTTCATCTTTTATGTTTACTCGAGATGAATGTGCAGACAGCAGCTGGATCCCATCTCGGCTCCCATTTCGGTAGACTAAGCAAGCTTCGGGAACTATTCTTGTGGGGCAGAAGGTTCATGGATCAAAGGCTTTGCTTTCGCTAGTGTCAAATGATTTTCCCTGAGAGCAGATCTGTCTTGATGATATTAACATAGCGCAGGAGAGGACAGAGGAATCACGGAATGCCCTTAGTCCTGGTGAAGCCGATCGCATTCACAAACATCCACGGGGTGGCTTCTTTTTTTCTTCAAATTAATTGGAGAGGAAGATCCATCATGATATCAAGCCTTGTGGAAATAAAAACCCCTGCATGGTCTTTTTTGTTATCCCCGTAAGCAATCCCATTTGTGGACTGGTGCTGCAGGAGCTGCTGGAGGATGAGGGCTTTCAAAAGTTAATTGATTAGAGGAAAATCCCACCTCCTTAACAGTCATTCAGGTTCATTTCATATTTTACAGCTATTACATAAAGTAGCTGATAGAAACGGCCCTGGATTACAGATGGGAAAACTATTTCTCATGAAAAGATCAAAGTCCCAGTTTCCATATTTGAGCACCTCTACCAATAAATCACCTGCCAGGACACTACACTTCAGCATCAGCTTTCCCCTTTCAGACCAACATGACTGCACAGGTACTTAAAAGCAGAGAGCTCCATTTTAATTAGATTATCAAGCGGCTTTAAAATTAGGTACAGACAAAGAACACGGGCCATTAATATGCTGTTCAGCTCTGTCATTTCACCGACCTTTTCCAAGAGATTACCCGTGGCTGGGGATCAGCTGCGGACGGCCACTCCTAGAAGCGTTTGCTTCACTAAATAGTAGCTTATTGCAGGGAGAAGTTACGCTCTTGTGGTGCCCATCCGTCATTGCTCACTGCACTGGTGTTGTCAGTAAAACCTTATTTACTGCTCCTCTGCCCAACTAAAAGCTTTCCAAATGGGCAGGGATACCCACGTCTCCAGAGAAATGAGAGACCTTCACTTCTGGGAACAGTTTACCTGATCTTCCCCAAGTCTGAAAACACTTTTTACAGACCTGTGCTGCTGCACGAAATAAACCCAACCCAGAGACCCTCAAGCTTGATCTGCCAAAAGGACCGGCAAGGTACCAACAAGGACAGTACAAGCTGTACTGCAAGGGAGGCTCTGTGTGGAAGGAGAAAATAAGGAATGTTGGGGATCTCTGGGGATCCTAAAGGGAGAGCTTTTATTGTCGCAGTGCTGGGGCACAGCTGTATGATGCTGCAACTTGGTTCTTGCATTTCTTATCATTTCATCCAGAGTCTCAGGCGTTGGTGGGAAGTCAATGTCTGCCCTCCGGAAGGCTATGGGAATTTAGCTCCCTTTCCTTTAGCTCACTTTCATAGAATCATAGAATCATTAGGGATTGGAAGGGACCTCGAAAGATCATCCAGTCCAATCCCCCTGCCACAGCAGGATCACCCAGACCAAGTCACACAGGAACACAGCCAGACAGGTCTGGAACATCTCCAGAGAAGGAGACTCCACAACCCCGCTGGGCAGCCTGTTCCAGTGCTCCAGGACCTCATGAAGGTCATCTTTCTGTATGTTTATGTTTCTTACACTTTTACAAATCTCCAGTCACAGGAGTCCTATGAGGATGTGAGAATCACAGCTTTCCATTCTCAGCTAAAAGGCTCTAAACGTGACTGTTCGACACGCGAGCACAAGACTCCACAATTCCTAATTTAATATCTCAGCTTTCTTTACAGAAGGAGGCAGAGTGGGACTGAGGACTGGTCCTTGGTTTGTGTCTGATCAAGGTCAGCAGATCTGCTGAGGGAAGTTAATTGTTAACCTCCCTGTGGTGTGCTCTAATGGTCAGGTGATGTGACTGGCTCGCTTGACATCAACTTGTATGTCTATGATATAAATGCTTGGATAGGGCCACAACCCACCCTTAGGTGTCTGGTGTCGTTTGAGGTAGATCAGGGTGTCCCATCTGGCCTCCAGCAGGGCACAAATGGCTCATGCCTTCTGCAGGTCCTATGCTAGGCTTGTCAGTCCCGTCTTGAGTGCTCTGGACCTTCTCAAAAGCCTTGGCTGCTTATGTTTAGGCACTGAATCCTACTCCCATATCAAAGTCTTGATATGCTGCCTGTAGCTAATAGGGGCAATCCTTATCCTGTATCTTGCTGTGCCCATCCAACCACTCAAAGCTGAGTGTGAACAACCAAGGAATCTCTGGATCTTGTCTCTCTGATCAATAATTTACTGGCTGTGAGCAATGAAGGGCATGTTTGGCTTTTCTCAGCCAAAAAGACAGGTGTAAGGAGGCAAATGAAGAGCTCATCAGTAGCCTTGACGGGGCTCTGTGAGCCATACGGTGATGGTCTGCTGTGGACGACAGGCATTTCATCCCAAGAGCTGTCATCTACAGTTCAAGAGCTGCACTCGCCCTCCTGTGCTCTCCGGTCCGAGGCAGTGCTGGAAAGCAGGCAGGGCTAAACATCAAGGAAAAAGAGCTCCAACTTAGCCAAAATAGCCGGTGGGTCTGCAAACTGCATCAGATTCAGCTGCTGTCCTCCAAGGTCTGGAGCAGTTTGCCAATCTGAGCAAAAGAGAGATGGGGGACAAACCCCCTGTGGCACTGGGAACGTGAGACAGATGTGAAGAGCTGAAAAAAAAAGGAGCTAAAATCCCCCTCCTTTTCAAGAGGACCTGCTCAGCCTTTTCATTTGTCTGCCAGCTGTAGAGTCTTCCCTTCCTTTCTCCATCACATCTTCCAGCTCATGATTATTTCATCAAATCAACTTCTTCTTCACTCATTTTTCGCCTGCAAGTTTCAAAATGCCCAACACCATTCTGCAATAAATATGTCCCAAACCACAGCTGCTTCTGCATCCCCCATGCCCGGGCACCTGTTTTTATTGAGTGCTTTCTATTAGTCATAAATACGTGCCCATAAATACATCTTCTGTGGGCTTTTTCCTCCCTCCCCATGCTCTTTGCTTTCCACTGTCTTTTTTTTTCGTGTCTGTGTGTGTGTGTGTGCTCCCTCGCTGGCCTCACATGGCCATTTGTCACTCTTGGGATGGTTTTTCTCCTATCATGATATTTTCTCCGGGAATGGTTCCTGCCAACGCAGGCTGCCTGGCCCATTAACTTCCCGAGTTCAGCAGACAGCTTGGACCGCACGTCCCGGTGCCTTGTGATACTGAGTTCTTCTGTGATGCGGAGCTGGTTGGTAAAATAACCTTATCCCTTGCATAATGAGAAGAAGAAATAGTGTTTCAGGGCAAAGTAGACAATACATTTTACAGCTGTTGTCCCTCGCTTTCTCCCTCTCTTCCTGCTTTTTTTCCCTTCTTCTGCGTGACACTCTGCTAAACGGTTGTGGAAGTTTGTTTCTTAACTGGAGCTTTAGTGAAGGATTTGCTGCTGCAGACAAACTGGTGTTGAATTTCCCACAAACATGCCAAAAAGCCCAATCCATCGTCATCTGTGAAGATCGATCGGGCTCTCTCTCTTGTGTCTATATTATTGACACAGAGAAAGGCCTTTGAAATCTCTGTTTAGGCACTCAACTGGTGCCATGAATTATCAGTATTCAAATTAGCAAGCATGCATTTGAGGATTCATTAGGCTTCCCTGCTAATTGGGTTTTGCTAATGATGAGAGCATCGTTAAACCCACGTTGTCCCCACCATCTTGTTAGCTGACTATTTAAGGGATCATAAAAGGAAGACAGCAGGGAGGCTCCATGGCTCCAGAGGTTGCTAATGGCTCTGGAGCTCCTTCAGCTCCGAGTCAGTAGTTTGGTGCCAGCTCCCCATGTGTCTGTGACACAAAACATATTGGCCAGGGTAGATGCTGCTGCTGAAGCACTGCTGGAGAACACGTGCAGGGCATGAGGTGATGGATTCTCAGCCCCATGTAGTGAGGAACGCTGCTGCAGATGCTTAGATGACCTTGCAAATGGTTTAGAACCTAAAGCCTTCCCAGAGTGAGAAGATGCAGGCTAAAAGGCCTTGGTTGAGGGGGTCTTTGTTGTTGTTCACCATGAAACCCACTACAGAAGTGAATTACTTAACTCCTCTGTCTGCCCCCAGGGTAGGACACATGGCTACTAATGTGCATATGTGGTGGTTGCAGGTCCAAACCAAAGACAGCCCAGATGAGCACAGCTATTTGCAGGAGATGGATGACCTTGTCTTTTTTGGAGCAGCATTTTCTTACAGCCCTAGGGGAATTCAACCTTCCATTGTCCATCCAATGACTGCTGTGGATCACTGACCGCTGCCTCTTCTTAACATGGACTGCTACCTTAGCAGGAGGACTAAGGGCTGGGGTTTGCACCGGCTCTGATAGAGATTGCTTTTTGTATGGGGCAAAACTAATGAGAGTTTTTGAGCAAGAGCATATTTAATTTGAAGCCAGAGTAGTTTTAAATTAGTGTGGTTAATGGCATTTGGCTGTGGTGATCTCCTTTGACAACTGGTTGTTGGCAGACCCAGGGCACTCAGCGCACGGCTGCACTGGTCAATGTAGAGAGAGCACCGAGGGGGAAAAGAAGGTAAATGAATTAGGTAGTTAAACCTCCACCTCGATGATTTAGTGATAATTACATATTGAAAAGCAAAACGAGCTGCTTTTTGCATAGCAACTGCAAGATAACTGCGCTCTCATTAGCGTTCTGTCACAGGCAAAGCTGGTCATTTAGAAAGCTCCTGTCCTACCCCAGCATCTTCCGTGGCCTGTGTGCACCATCCCCACAGGGTGGAGGAGCAAGGCAAGGTGAAACGTGGCAGCAGCAAATGGATGGCCAAACCTGCCTCGGGGTGTAGGATGCTTGAAGGGATTTTCAGAAGCACCTGAGCTGTACACAGAGCCTGCACCAGTGCAATAGAACGCTGGAAGCACCCATGAACCCCCTGCTGGAGGAGAAGACCTGAGTTATGGAAGGTTCTGTAGAAGAGGATTGGAAAAAGGAGTAGAGGGTGCTGCCCTGGTGAAGAGCAGATAACATGCCAACTGTTCCTGACAATGGAGAAGGTCCAGAGGTCCAGGGAGAGCTGTGAGGCAGCTAGTCCACCCTTAGGGCATAAAGGGTCAGAAACAGCGTGTGGCTGATTGGGGCTCCCCTTCTTTGTCTGACTTACGGTGGGGCTGGAAAGCCACAGAGCCAGGGCATGAATACCATGGAATCACAGTACGGTTTGGATTGTAAGGGACCTTCAGAGCTTGTCTAATGCAACTCCCCCACAGTGAGCAGGGACATCTTCTACTAAATCACCTGGCTCAGAGAATATACATGAGGAGGCAACTGAAAATCCATCAGAGATGAGCCAGGGCACACTTCAGATTTATTAGGGAGTAGGTACTTGAGCCTGAAAACAGATGGTACCTGCTGGTTGAGCAAAACCCATAGAATAGACTGGGGTGGATTTGTCCTTAATTCCCACAGAGTCTTCCATGGATGAGTTTGGCTCCGTGGCCCAAATTACAGGGAAATAGTCATGGTATAGGTTTTCTCTCGAAGCGATGCATCTTCCAGTCCTTCTGCCAAATGATCTGAGTGTCAACCTCAACCTGTTCTGCTTATTTCTACAATTGTCCTGAGGTCTCAGTACAGAATAAAGCACAAAGGCTCTTAAGCAACGGCCTCCCTTCAACCTGAAGAGCGGTAAGACACAGTGGGGACATGCGGTCAAAGGCCCTCTGTCAAAGCTGAGCTGAATCATAGAATCCTTAAGGATCAGAAGGGACCTCGAATCTTGACCACTTTGGAGAATTCATGGCCAGCACCAGGTGATAAAGCTCATAGATTTTGGAGATCACAACTTTAAGGCAAAAATGAGAAGCCATGTTAGCATCTTGTGTCCTCTCAGACCACTTGAGGAACCAGAGATGTCTCCCCAGCAGGGATGGATGATGGTGGCTTTGGGGAGGAGTCACACGGGAGCAGAAGCTGGAGGATGTGGGGCACCCAGGACATCTCTGAGTGCAGTATATTTGGGGACAGTTGGATGGGACCTATAATTGTGCAGACTCTGGAGTCCTGGTTACAATTTGTCACAACCCAGCACTGACGTTGAAAATAGGGCAGATGAATCATGCCCTAAAAGTGCTTGTTTCTGCTGACTACAAAGGGAGCCCGGGGTGACCGGCTCTGCTGGGAAAGTCTGCATTACGGATATATGAAATCAGGTGAGAGAAACCCCACATCTCCCACTGCTTCATCTCTGTTTCTTACCTGGAGCTGTCACTTTTCAAGATATAAGGTTGTCCCAGCCTCCAGGGCTACTTAATCCTGTACTGAGCTGCTTAAATAAATGACAGCGGTCAGCTGGGTGAAAATTCCTGCAGCCTTGTTTGCCAGGTCCAAGGCAATTTTGAAACAAGGCTGCTTTGCTGGAACGCAGTGGCCACAGATTTGACAGAAATTCCAGGGGTAAATGAAAAGGTTTTAGTGCAGCCAACAGGAAAATGAGGGATGCAATCAGCCCACTCTTCCTTGTCTTGCTTATTCTGAACTTAAATTCAGACTATTCTATTCTGCTCTGACAGTTTGCACTTCCCACTGCGCACATTTCCCTTGTGAGAATTATTCTGGGGGTAATGGGACAAATTTGGGAGCCTATCTCTCCTCCATCCTGAACAATCCAATCTTGTGCCTTTCCAGGCAGGAGCAAGCAACTCATCTGAAGGTTTCCCATCAAAATGAACCCCAGGCAAGTTGTTGATAAAATCCTATGTTTAAATGTCATCAAATTGAACCCTGGGCAAACTGTTGATAGAAATAATATGTCTAAATGTCAGCATGAGGTTTCATTGTTATCAATCTGTTAAGATTAGCACCGCTCACACTAAACAGAAGACATCAACGAGCTGGCTTCCCCCATCTTCTGTGTGACCACAAGGCTCTAAGTTTCTATAGAAATCACTTCAGTTTATGCTGGGTAGTTGTGTTGGGGCTGCGTTTCCTTCCTGGAGAAGGGAGAAGTTTGAAAAAGAGGAGAAGCTGCAAAAAAAATCGGCAGCCAAGGCTGGTTTGACCACGCAGGCTTGACGACAGTGCGGGTTGTGATGTATAGACTTGTGCAGTAGGAAATGGACTGGAGCCATGACGGAGCATCTGTCAGATGATAACTTGCAGTCATTTGCAATCTGTGCTGGAGGCAGACCAAAGGCCTGAGCCAATGCTTCGAGTTATCCAGGCCTTTTCTATCCTTCTTAGCTCCATCTTCTTTACATCCCATAGAATAAGACTCTTCTGCTGCTCTACTGTAGCACAGCAGTGACATCCAGGGGCCATTTCATTTGCTGTTGAGATCAGTCTACTGATATCCAAGAGCATGTGTAACCTAAGCCAAAACTCCACTGAAATCACTTGGAAAGAGCCCCATCAATGTCAACAAGCTCTTGATCCATCTGTTTTACTCCATGTTTTTTAACAGTTAGCAAAAAAAGAGCTTTCGTGCCCAATTACCTTGGTTGCTACCTTTTTGGCTGAGTAATCTAAGGAAAAGCTTCCTCAGTGAGCCTTCTGTTCAACACACAAAGTGACTTTGTGTGCTGTCATTCACCCAGGCCCAACACATCTCTTTAAAACCATGACCCGTAGGACTAGCAGCAGGTCCACTGACATCCCTGGCTCACACCAATAGCGTAGCCTCCAGTTTTGCACCAAAAGCCAGTCCTATTTACTTCTCTAAAAACAGGCTCAGCAATCTGTCGAGTCAAAGACACGCAGACACCATCTCAGTCATCTTCGTGAGCAGTTGGCACCAAACCCCTGCCAATCTTTAGCCCTGTTGGTGGTCATCTGGGTGGGGAAACCTGACCTGAACACAACTGGTTCAGATTTTTCACATGGATTTAATCTGAGTTCCTGAGACTTCACCTCATCACAGGTTTTCTTGATGTCTTCCCAGCACTCATACCGGTGCAGTAACTTGGAAGTCATTTCATTTTCCCTTGCTGATGTTTTTTTTTACTCTAAAGCAGGTTTTCAGTGCCTAAAACCACGCTGGCAGGATTTCTCCACATCACTGCTGTTTCCTTAAGATCTTTTTTGGGAGATAGGAGCATCAGGACTAGACATAACTTTTCAGAAACGGTCTCACTAATGCTGTTTACAGAGATAATATCACTTCAGCACTCCCACTTCACATTTGCTGGCTGTGCAGCCAAGGATTACTCTAGCCTTCTTGGCTAAGGCATTGCAGAGAGTTCATACAAGAGCAGTTGTCTACCAGGGCCATTCGATTTGGTTCTGAGTCACCACTTTCTGGGATGTAACCCCCCCATCTCCTAAGTGTGACCCAACATCTGACTTTTCCTGGGGCCACACTGAAATGGGCTGCTCAGTGGTTCTGTCTTCTGCCATCAGCACCTGCCTGCTCCTCCAGCCTGTGCCCATTGCTATTCACCGCCAATCCTGCTTTCATACCATCTACAAATTTTAGCAGCTCCCTGGGGTGTTGGGTTTTTTTGGGTTTTATTTCTTTTGGGCCATTTGCAAATAAGAGGCTGCTGCTCTGTGGTTATTGGAACATTCTGCAGCTATTTGCTCTTCACATTTTTCTTCCTCCCACTTTCTCTCAGCTTACATTTCAGTGCCTGTGTTTTTATCCAGTTCGCTAACATCGGTCGGGTCTGGTTTTGTTTTCTAAAGGTGGCTCGTTTGGCTCAAGACACAATGGCAGATGTTTGGGTTCAAGGGGAGTTGTAATGAAAGACGATCACACTGGGAACATGTCCTACGCATCTCTGTCCTGCGTAGACCAGATTTGCACTATGTGACCCAATGCAACAGTTGTCCTGTGTTAAAAATGTAAATATAATAATAATTCTCAAAACAAGAAGGCTACAAAACAATAAAGGCCACCAAAAAAGTCTTTATTCTCAGAGGAAAAAACTTCTCCCATGGTCCAATAACTGTTTTCACAGAATCCTTAG
>VZRI01012091.1:822695-907226 GCA_013397515.1 Upupa epops | reverse complement strand
CAGAGTAGAGGGGGAGAAGAACCTCTCTCAATCTGCTGACCAGCCCCGTTCTGATCCCCCCCAGGATGCTGCTGGCCCTCTTGGCCAAAGAGCACATTGCTGGCTCAGAGTCACAACCCTTTCCTTGGGGTACCAGAACACTAATAAAGAGGTGGCTACAGGCTTTACTACAGCAATTTGAGCACCTGCTCTGTTTTCAGTTTTCTCCCTTCTGTAGCCTGTTTTGGGGGGATTTCCCCAGCTGGAGAGCTGGGCTGAGTGCTTGTAGGAAAAGAAATGAAGGAACAAGTGGAGAACTTGTATTTACATCCTTAATTCCTAGCTGGGGTGTACTGGGCAGTGAAAGAAGGAACTAGGGGCTGTAAATAAGACATTCTCTCTATAAATAATTGATAGCATGAACCCAGCTTGAGTGGAAACAGGTAACCAGAAGCCCCTCACCAAAGCCTTTTTTAACACACAAGCAGAGGTTGGAGTTTAGGGTTTTCTTATCAAAAGGGAGTTTGAATTCCTCAGCTTCAGATTTATAAAGCTTCTTCCCCACAGTACCAGAGAAATTCATCACCTTTTAATGGCTGTGATACCATAATGCCTGCACGCAGTGCTCTTTTCCCCATTTTCCTATTGGAGAGTGAAGACAGAGCAGGTTGAGCCTAACATCACACAGCCAGTGACCGGGAGGTGGTGGTCAGCTGTTGCACCCTCTGCACTGCTCTCCCTCTTTCCCCAGCTGACCCTGTGGCAATGCATGGCTGGGGACTGGGTTGTCACTGGGCTGTGTTGCTACAGCTCAGCTCTTGATCGGGACTGAATCAAGCATTTCAAAGGAATAGTCTTCTGTTTGAAACCAGCACTTCTTTGGATCTCTTATGCAGAGGATAAAAAGCTTTTCAAAATAGCCAGCATGATTATTCATGACTACTCATTTGCAGCAGTGCTTGTTTTCCATGGCAGCAACGATGAGATCACCTGAATAAAAAAGATTTATGGGGGAGAACTGATGGCTGAAGGCTTCTCACCAGCAAAGGTGTGGGCCAACACAGTCCAACTGCACAGGGCACTTGGTGCAACCCACTAGCCCTCAGACCCCGTCCCTGTGCAGGTCCTGGCCCTGCCATGCCCTCACACCACTGGCAATAGTGAACTCATCTCTCTGCTTTATTTACTGGTAACCACATAGGGGAAGGGTCTGGGGGCAAACTGGTTTTCCTAGGGAAGCTCTTGTTGGACAGGAACACCTGACTAGGAGGGGAAGACTCCTACTAAAGCCACCTGAAAAGATGCCCAAGGCTGCATGAGGAGGATGTGGCAGTGCAGGGGAGGGAGGTCACCGCGGTCCCAACTAACTCAGGACCATTTCCCAGAAGACAGGCTGCCCAGTCCTCTCCTGCCCACCAGTACTCCAACCAACAGGCTGCAGAGACTGGAATTTCCTGACTCCTGAGACCTGAGCTGTGCAGTCTGAACGCCCACTGAAGTCTCCACTGCTTCCCCTTCCCTGTGTTCCTCTGTGGTTTTGCACAGGGCAAGACCCAAGTAAGTGGAGGTTTCTGAGACACCACAGCCTGGGCTGCCCAGGAGAGAGCAGACAAGAATACTTAGCTGCTTTGATCAGGTTCTTGTTGCAGGAGATGTAGATGATGCGCTGCAGATCTGGGAACGATGCAGTGCGTGTGATGCAGCCCAAAACACAGGCAGCACCCGCCAGTGCAGACGAGCATCGGTTGGGCTGTCTGCTGCGTGATGTAACCCCTCCTTTAATTTGTTTTCCAGAAAATTCAGTTTTGAGAAATGCTTTGCGAACGGCTTGGCAGCAACCAGAGGAAATGGGCTGGAGAGGACATCAGCTCTCAGCCTGCAGCCCCCTCTGCCAAGTCCTGGCCAGCAGGACAGTGTGGGGGCTTGCAGAGCTGTCTTCCCTACCCCGGATCAGCCTTTGAGCTGGGGCCATGCTGAGCTACTCTCAGTCAACACATACAGCGAGCTCCAGGGCAAGGACCATATTTATTCATACTCTTCCACAGTGCCCAGCACAGAACTGTCTGCACCTGCGGATGCGGCACTAAAATGAGTGATAAATAATCAGCCAGTAAGGAGCCAATACAATTTAATCTGTGTAAGTGAATACAGTTAACTGGGGAAGGAGGCTCAGGCTGACTGAGGTCATTCTTCCTTTCCTCTGTGGAGCTAAAGCCTTGCAGCGTTTAAAGGATAAAGCACAGAGAAGCTTTAATTACTCAGATTTGTGGCACTCGACTTTTTCAGTTCATCTGTAGGAGACTGAGAGATTATGGCTCTGAGAGGGAAGTACAAATAGCAGCAGCTTCCTTCCCTCCCTCCCTCACTCTCTTCCTCCTTCCTCTCCTTCCTCCCTCCCTTCCTTCCTCCTTCCTCACTCCCTTCCTTTCTCCTTCCTTCCTTCCTTCCTCCCTTCCTCCCTCCCTCCCTGCCTTCCTGCCCTCCTCCCTTCCCTCCCTCCTGCTGCCACGTTTCCTATCACAGAAGATCCCACTGACTCCTCCAAGGTTCACAGCCCTCTAACAGTTCCTCCTCCTCTTGAAAGGCCAGGAAGAATGTGTTCTCTTCTCCCATGGGCTCACTGCTGCAACAGACCTCCAAGGCCATCACACCTGTGCTCCACACAGAGCCTCTCCAGCTTCTCCTCTAACTGATGCTTCTATAGAAGCAACACTTAGTGCTTCCACTAAGACACTTTCAAAACCCCCTGGCACGGTGTCCTGGTGACTGCTCACCCCTGTCCAGCATGAGGCTTTGGCTGATGTCCCTGGGTGCAGTGCAGCAATGTCCCTCACTTGGCCTGCCCTGCAGGGATATGGAGAACAGAGGGCCCCCCCAGTGACCCCAGCAGCCTTTCAGAGGCAGTCCTTGGCCCGTGCCCTAAAAGGCACTGGTGAAGTCAGTTCTGCATTTCTAAGTAGTGAATATGGGAAGGAGTCAACTTTCTTGCTGGAAAGGGGGTTCAGGCATCTTCTCCTTCCTTCTGCCACCCCATAAGTCTCACTAGGACCCTCAGACGAGATGACTACTGTGATTAAGACCACAGCTCCCTAACTTCTCCCATGACTGCTGACCCCAAGGCTAAAAGGCGGTGCTGTGCAGCAAAATAGTTAGAGAAGACGACCTTACTGATTTCAGTGGGGTTAAATTAACACATCCCTAACTGCTTTGCTAGAGGAGGCCAGAGGCATCTGCAGTGGGTCACTACAGGATGTGATAAGACAGGTCCTGATGGCTCCCTTGGGCTCTGAAGTGTGGCAAATGCTGAGTGATATGGCTTAGTCCTGTAGGTGAGCAGAAGGGCAGTGCAGACTCCTCGCTGCCTTCCTGCAGGTCACCTAGTCCATAACTCACCGGAGTCCTTTCTCCCTGCATGATGAAGACTTTGGCTGGCCAGACTGCTGTTTTATTCTCTTCTTTTTTTCTTTCGGAAAATACCAGCATAACATTTCCTCTGCCTTGTCCTCTCCCGTGCTGTACTGGTAGCTGCACTGAAGCTGATTGATTAGTTTAATAACAGGCAGTTGATATGCAGCCATAAAATTATGCACTTTTACTCATCAGCCTGATTGAACTCCTCTGCTGACTGTACAGGAGCAGAATGGCAGAGTTATAATAATGAGGGAAAGAGCCGAGGGAGAAGCGAGCGCGGTGGTGTTATTGTTGTTTTAAAGCTGAGGAAGAAAATGACTCCAGGGAGGAGCTTTTCCAAAATAAATACCAAAATACAGAGGGAAAATGTTAAGATGTAATTAGCGCTGCCACAAGTGCCATTAAATGTCTACTGGGGGTTGGAGGCATCAGCAGAGCTTCTTTCTAACACCCACCTGGTCTATGTTGGGGTTTCAGGAGGTTGGGGCTGACCCTGCTGAACACCTCCAGTCCCCATGTCCTCAGAAAGGGTGAGAGGGGCTGAGCTCTTTGCAGGATGAATCGACCTGATGGGGAAAAAGATGGGGATGCAGCTTTTTTTCCCTATTGTTTGTTTCTCATTGTTATTTCTGAAGGGAAGGATATGAAGATGGAGGTGGGGAATAACATCTCTGTGAGGTATTTGTCCTCTCTGACCCCACGCTAATGGCTTCACTGGAGAGGAGCTGGTGTGATGGAAGTGTGGGAGGTGCCAGGGCTCTTGCAGCCTGGCCTGATGAGATGACTCCTGTCGGTGATGTCCCTATAGCCCTGAGCTCTGCTCCCTGTGTTCCTGGGCATCAGATGAGCTGAAGTCATAGTGTCCTGGGGGGTGTCAATCATGCTCTCCAAAGCCACCAAAGGGAATTGAAGGCTCCTGTTCAGCCATGAATCAATATGCAGGAGCAGGCAGTGGGGCTGGCTGACAAAAAGCCACACAGCCCCCACCCAGGCATGGAAAATGACACTGAAGGCTTTATTTCCCAATGAAATACTGCCCAGCACCACAGCCTGGCTTGCACGGTCACCAGGCTCAGCCTTTGTCCTGCACACACTCCTTTTATTTATACGACTCAGACAGGTCAGTGTGTTCCTCACGCCTGCCATCCCCGTTGGTCTCACTGCTGTGAAACATTCTAATTGAACAGAACCCTGTGCTGCATCCCCAGCACAGGCATCACCCACAAGACTGGCTGCCTTGCTCTGGTCTCCATCCAGAAGGCATGAAATGAGACTACCAGGTATTCCCTTTGGGGTGGATCTCCCTGAAGGAGGGGATGGGAATAGGGGAGAGAACAAGCACCGACTGGCATCTATTTTTTCCCAGATGAACACTTGGCTGATGGTTGCACAACTCTTCTTGTCCTTCTCCCTGATTGCACCCCAGCCAGGTTGTTCCTGGAAGCAAGGCTCTTCATTTGCTTCACAGGGCTTTGGGTCAGGCCATGCATGGCTTCTACTGTGATGGTGGGGATCATGCACAGCTACACTGAGATATCCAAGGGTGTTGCTTCCCCAGCTACTCCTGGATGCCCTCACGTGTGGTTCCTGAGTGGGCTTTGCTCCTGGGCTACCTCCTGTTTCCCACTTTGCTCAGGCAGGGTTGCCGGTGGTGTGTCTTATCTTGTCCAGGATCTCCCTGCAAGAGCCACATGCTGGGAAACAATTCCACAGCTCTTGACAGCCAAGTCCTGACTGACATACTCACTCTGTCCAGCTGAGATGTCTCCTGAGATTAGAAGAGCACAGTTTAGAGTCACAGTGGGATCCCTGATGTCACCTCCACAGGCCTCTGTACAGTCCCCTGAGTCCTGCCAAGGTCCCAAGCAACCATCATGGGAAGGCAGACACTGAGCTCATGTAGAAACCTTTGGCCTCTGCAAGGGCAAGACCCAGTTTCTGTCCTTGTGCAGGACTGACTCAGCCTGTGTGACTCCTTATCCTTAGAAATCTCTGGTGAGGGATATCCACAGTCATCCCTGTGGTTGGGATGAGCAGTATGCCAGAGGTGGGGTTCAGCTGCTTCTCACAAACATCTGTATCTCTTCAGGCACCTGATCTTCTGTGATTCCAGATTTCATTCTGTGAAACTACAGCCTAAGCAACCTCCCAGCAAGAGCAGTTAGGATGTGAAAAGTTGGAGCCATGGTGAACTTCACATAATCATCCACATGCCCTGGCAGGGGTTCAGTGCCACCTGCAGCACATCTTTCCTGCATATTTCAGCTGGAAGTGTTGTGATGCACAGCACAGAGATGAACCAGGCGTCAGACATTGGGAAAACTTCACTGAAAGGGTCCCCAGGCCCTGGAACAGGCTGCTCAGGGAGAGGGTTGAATCACTATCTCTGGATGTGTTTAAAAGTGATGGAGATCCGGAGCTTAGGGACAGGGTTTAGCAGTGGGCCTGGGACAGTAGGGTTAATGCTTGGACTTGATGATCTTCAAGGTCTTTTCCAACCTAAATGATTCTATCATTGTGAAGAGCATCCTTACCTGAGCCCAAGAACCGTCAGCCAGTCCCTGAGTTGATGAGTTTGGGGCTGGAAAGCCTAGACTGTTTTGTTTCTCTGCTGTTGTGGATCTGCTCCCTTCCTGGCTGCCTACAGTCTTTGCTAGAAAGACTGTTTTAGCACTGAGTGTGACAGAACCCTGGCACAGGCCACCCAGAGATGTTGCTGAACCTCCTCTATGGACATTCAGAACCCACCTGGACATGTTCCTGTGCAACCCTCTCTAGGGATCCTGCTCTAGCAGGCAGTCGGGCTGGATAATCTGCATAGGGTAGGTCCCTTCCAGTCCCTGCCATTCTGTGATAGAGTGAAGATGTGGACGATGCACCTGAATTCCAGTTACTGCTGGTGCTGAAGCAACACCTTGCTTGTAAGGAGACCTGCACGTGGCTCCTTGTTCTCTGGGTTGGAGTGTGTCTTCTGGCCTGTGTGGAAAAGATAAGCACGTTGCCTTGTAGAAAAGACTTTGCTCTTATTTCTCTTCATCTTAAGTGAAAACAGACCCTGCAAATAACCAGCAGCCTTTCTGCAAGTGAAAATGATGGGGAAAGCTGTCAGGGTTTCTTTATGTAAACGGTGGGAAAATGAGATTTAACTGCTACCCCAGGCTTCCCTTCCCCTCCTTTCTCTGGCCAAAGCCCCACTGCCAGGACGGAAAGCTTCAGTACTGAAATTTGCCATTAAAGTTTTAGAAAGCAACAACCACCAGAAACCTTTGCAAACAAACCAGTAACAACTACAGTAAAAGCTACCCAAGCTTTTCTCTCCGTATTCTGAGTAGGAAGGAGGAAGAGCCCTTTCCAAGGTAAAGTATGAGACAGCGTTAAGAGGGGAAAGGAAGGTAACTAGTGGACAGAAGCTTCAACAAACAACACTCTGACTCAAAGGATGTTGCAAAAACACACTGTGTGTGCTTGGAAATAGTTTTCATCCTTTTTTAAACAAAACCAGAAATTGAGGAAAAGGTAGCCCAAGGCAAGAGGGGGAAGATGTGGAGTTTGAGTTAGGAATCCAGGGAGAGTAAACGATCTTTGAGCTTCAGGGCAGCATGAAAGGAAGCGGGAGGCTGGGAAAGCTGTCGTGGGACGTGGCAAGATGCTTATGTCAGAACAGGTCAGGATGTAGTCCTGTCTTGAAATCACCCAAGCATGCAGAATGTGTACAGCAGCTTGCAAAGTTGGGGGTCAGTCTCTCCTCCCAAGTTACTAGCAATAGAACAAGAGGAAACGGCCCCAAGCAGTGCCAAGGAAGGTTTAGATTGGATATTAAGAAAAACATCTTCCCTGACAGAGTGGCCAGGGACTGGGACAGGCTGCTCAGGTTGGTGTTGGAGTCACTGATCCTGGAAGTGTTCAAAAAAATCTGTAGATGGGGCACTTCAAGACATGGTTTAGTGGG
This sequence comes from Upupa epops, assembly GCA_013397515.1. Lineage (NCBI taxonomy): Eukaryota > Metazoa > Chordata > Aves > Bucerotiformes > Upupidae > Upupa > Upupa epops. Next base: position 899,887 of record VZRI01012091.1, on the reverse strand, counting down.
CATGGTGAGGTTGGGGTGGCAGTTGGACTTGTAGGTACCTGCCAACTGCAATCATTCGATGGCTCTGTGAAGGTGTCAGGGCACAGCCGGGAACAGCAGATACTAATTGTTAATAAAAATAATGTTCATACAGCAGTTCTTGCCAAATTGAGAGGGAGAAAGGTGCCTGACAATGAGTGCCTAGTGATTTCCTGCTCTGGGCAGAAGATCTGGCTAGATGACCTCCTGAAGTCCCTTCCACCTGATTTATTCTTTGATCATAGCAGCACTAGGGTTCTGGTACATATTGCTTTAAGGACTATGAAGAGCACGTGGCAAGCAAAGACTGGAATTAATTCAGTCCACAGTGAATAACCTTCTCCAGACTTGGAATATCACAGAAACATTTAGACTCTGAAGATCAAGTCCCACCATAAACCTAACGCTAACAAATCCATGTTCCTACCTTGACTTCTACACTTCTTTTCAACACCTCCAGGGATGGGGCCTCTGACCCTGCCCCAGGCAGCCTTTGCCAAGGCTTGGGGAAGAAATCTTTCCTGATGTCCAACCTAAACCTCCCCTGGCACAACTTGAGGCCATTTCCTCTTATTCTATCACTTATTACTTGGAAGAAGAGACCAACCTCCACCTCCAGTCCAAGCTGCTTTCAGGGAGTTGTAGGGAGTAAGAAGGTCTCCTCTCAGCCTCCTTTTCTCCAGGCTGTATCACAGACAGTTCCCTGAGCTGCTCCTCATAGGACTTTTGCTCTGGACTCTCCACCAGCATCTCTGGTCTTCTTTAGAGAGGCTTCAGCATAACATCTAACCCAAACACAACACAACCCCAGGGACCATACAGCAGGGTCATGATCGCCCTGACAGCACTTGGTTTTTAGAGGCGTTTCCAGCAGAATCTGGCTTCATTCTGGGGATGTTCCAGATCACCTCCATGGATTGTCCTTTCCCCTTCTCTCCAGAGAGTTGCAATTGCTTGAGCAACAGGGACTTTACACGGGGACCTTTACACCTCATGAGAGAACCCAGTGCACAAGAGATCCCAGCCCTGCTGCATCCCTCCTTTTGTTTTTCTTCACTGCTCACCACTTCCCAGCCCTTTCCCAGAACTGCCTCTCCCCCTCCTTGCTGTAACACAAACACCAACTGCCATCAAACCCCAGCTGGCAGCCACTTCCCTCTGTGCTGCAAGGTCAGCTCTCCCTGTGCTGCTGCCCTGGCTTCTCTGTCGACGGCACATGGCCAGGTCCAGAGAGGCAGAGTCCTCCTAGTCCTTAATTTTCACCTGAGAGAGAGAAAGAAGAAAGGAGAGGAGTAGGGAGGAGAAAAGAGAAGGAAATAATGGATCAAGGAAAGAGAGGAGACGACAGGAGAAGAGAGATTAAAGATTTGCTAGTGATTTCACAACATATTTAACAGAGTGGCATTAAATGCTAAATAAAACATTTAATAGGATGTGATGTGAAGGAAAATGCAGGTCTGAACTGTACTGCTTGTGTTTTCCCCTCTGCAGGGGCAGCTCAGGGCCGGTCGCTGCCTTTGTTTTCTTCCGGCTGAATGACCTCCCGGTCACTCCAAATGTCAGACCAGAGCGTGGCCCCCCGCTGCAGCCCCTTCCGCACTGAGGAACACTCCGTCACCGAACAAGAAACTTGGCTTCGAACACCAAATCAGTGTCAGAAATAACTGAGCCACTGGGAACAAGAGGAAGAGGGGGTGCAAAGCCTGGAGGCTTGGTGGATCAGCACATCCAATACTGATACTCCATGCACAGCAGCCTCAGTGGGACAAAGTACCCCAAACTCCCCTCAGACACCCCCTTCGGAAACAGAGAGTCTCTCTGTGTTGCTTCACTGCCAGACTTTTCACCCAACGTAGTGATAAAGCCTCAAGCTGCACGAGCACCAGGCAGAGCAGAGTCTTTCTGTAGCAGCACTGCTTTGTTTTGTGGTTGACATTTAGCTGCCTCTGAGATGGGTGCATTAAACCCATGATAAGATAAATATTTGGTCAGCATGAAGAGCTGTCAATAAGCAAATCACCTCGCAGCACCTCCTGCAGCATGTCTCACACAGCAGGAGAGTTGGGATGCACAGGGTGGAGCCAGGAAAATCCCAACCTCTGACCCTTCACAAGCTATTAAAGATACCAGTGACTCCTCTGGGAGCCTCTCTTCTGGCTTAAAGCTCAGTTTGCCACGTGAGGAGTATTGATTTGAAAGTACCAGGTGCTGATTCATCTGCCTAAATCAGTTGAAATCCTAATGGAGCAGCTGATGGGGGCCAGGAGACACTCATCCCATCTCCCAGCAGAAACCCAAAATGGATCGAGTGGGTTATGGTACCTCCAAGGTGCTTCTTGGCCTGCCAAGGGGTCTGCTAGCTGCACACAAGGTTGTGTGTGAGGGAACGCATCCTGCTGCCCCTTAAGTCAGTCCTAATAATTTGTCACCATCCCTTTTTTAAAAAACCCTCCTTCTTTCTAATGCAAATCCACCTGGACTGCGACTTTCCAGCCCTCTGCTGTGGTCACATTTTTCTTGGACAGATTAGGCATCCCTGTGTCTTGTATTCTCACCCCTCGGAGACAATCCTCAGCCATAATTAAGTCCACTCCTAATTTTAGCTCGTGTTTGTTAACCCTCTCCCCGGGATAATTACCTCCGGCTCTCGGATTGCTTTGGTGACTCACTGTCCCCAACCTCACAGCCTTGTTTATAACATGAACTTCATGGTACCTGTTTCATTACCACCCAGCAAGGAAGAAACCCTGCACCACTCTCGTATTGACTCAGCCTTCCTCCTCCAAAATGAAACCAGTCCCTTCTGACCCTCCTTTGGGGTGAGTTCATGGCCTCCTCTTGGACACAGAATCCCTAATGATTCTATGATTCTTTACAGTGAGGGTGCTGAGGCACTGGAACAAGTTGCCCAGAAAAATTATGGATGCTCCATCCCTGGAAGCATCCAAGGCCAGGTTGGATGGGGCTTTGGGCAACCCGATTTAGTGAGAGGGGTCCCTACCCATGGCAGAAAGGTTGAAACTAGATGATCTCTCAGCTCCCTTCCAACCCAAACCCTTCTGTGATTCTATGACCAGAGGAAATGGCTGCAAGCTGCACCAGGGGAAGGTTGGGCTGGATGTTAGGAAGAATTTCTTCACAGAAAGAGGTTATCAAACATTTGAACAGGCTGTCCAGAGCAATGGTGGAGTCAGCATTTCTGGAGGCATTCAACAGCCAGGCAGAGGTAGGGACATGGTTCAGGGGTAACATGGCAGTGCTGGATGAAATGGTTGGACCTGGTGAGCTTAACGTTCATCTTTCAACAGCAGATATTCTCTGGTTGTGTGACTCTATCCACTGTGATCAGCTTTGCTTTTTGTACCATCCCTGTGACTGTCCTTTCTTTGAATGTCACTAGCCAGTCAACACTGGTCCCAAGACAGCCATTAGTTTCTCATCTAGCATTGAATTTATCCATAGCCACCATTCTGAGGTTCTCAACTGAGCTATTTCATTCTTGATGCATGAGAATGCGTGGTCGGGAGTGACCAGCTGTGCTTCCAGCACCACTAATGCTCTCCTGCTATTCCAGCACAAGATTGTCTGACTAAAGTCTCTATTAAGCAAAGTCTTACTCATTTCCACACATTAAAGGCTGGAGCTCTTCTCCACTTGAATTCAGTGGCTCAGAACACATCCCTACCACTACCCACTCTTGGGTAATGTTAGCTCCAAGATGCAGAGGCTCTCTGGCTCTGAGCTATCAATAAATCTTAAGTGGAATGTGAAGGTTTTTTTATTAATGTGTCCTCTGTTCTCTTTCCTTGCTTCCATCTCACTCCACACTTAACAGCCCATTACTGCAGCACTACGCTTGCCTGAGTCCCTTGTTTGTCACCCCAGACTCCCTGCAGGACTATATAAACCACTGAAAAAGCTCTCCTTCTCTGTCTCACTGCTTCAGTCTGCTCTTGTCACACAGAATCTGCTTTTGCTTGGCATTTGTCTGCTCTACTAGTACCTGTCTCATTGGGGTAGCACCTTTTTGCTCTCCATCTCTACTCTCCAGCCAAAGAAAATACAATTAAAACCAGACAAACAACCCAAAAATAAGCTGTTGGATTACTTTTTTATCTGCCCATCTTTCTCTTCTTCCACAAAACCCAAACTTCCAGCTGCTATTGCAGAGGAGGCAGCTCACACCAGTACGTTTTACTCTCTTTCTCAATCTCCCAGCTGCTCTGCACTCCAAATTATTTCTTCTTCAGGCTCATGGGTTCTCTGGAGTCTGTGCTGACCTGCGTCACTCTGTGTGATGCTCCATCTGTTGTTGACTTCTCTGTGTTTACTTACTAAGGGGAAAACTGAAAATCTGACTTCGGGCTCTGGCCAGTGTCACTGTCATCCCTCAAAAACAAGGTCTGCTGTGGATTGAGCTCTGATGTTGATCTCCTCGAGCCTGCTGTGGTTCCACCTCAGGGATGCTGACTGAGGAAGGACACATGAAATGCTTTCGGTGCAGTTCTTCATCTCAGACGGGGCCACCTCAGCCCTTGGAGTGCCAGGGATGTGAGCCTGGAATGGACAACACTGAACTGCTGTGCACAGACACCAGCAGTGAACTTTATGGCTCTCAGCTCAGAAGAGTCCCTGGAATATCTGCTCTGTACCCCCTGTCCACCATGGGGTGTAAAACACATGCCAGCATGAGCATTGTGGTGGCCACCCTCTCTAATGAGAGCAACAGCAGCTCTTCAGAACAGACCATAAGACACTGGCTGGAGCTTGGACCAGTACACATGAACCTGTTCTGATGGGACTCAGACCTGGTATCTCAGCAAAACAAAGTCTCTGCATTCAGACATAGACTGAAGGAGTGTCCAGGCCTATATGTACCTAATTGCCTCTCCACTCCTGTCTCCATATGGGCAAACATGGTGCCAACAGCTGGACTTTCTTCTCTGGAAGTGTTCAAGGCCAGGTTGGATGGGGCTCTGGGCAGCCCGGTCTGGTGAGAGATGTCCCTGCTCATAACAGGGGGTTTGGAACTAGATGATGTCTGAGGTCCCTTCCAACCTGAAGCACTCCGTGAGTCTATGATTTATAGGTACATACATACATGCTCAGCCAGTGAGGTGCATTTAAACCAGTTTATTTCAGGAATAGCATCTTTTTTTTTTCCTGGTGAAGGAGCTCAGCATCTCTTATTTTTGGTGCCACTTGTATTTTTGGGCTTAGCGAGGCAAAATGCCAAGGAGCGACAGCATGTTTACCTAAGAGCAGCTAAAAGAGCTGTGTAGCAATCAAGGTATTGAGTGGGTTGGGCTGAAAATAGATCAGCTTGGAAAGACTTTGATCAAAAATGCTCAGCAGGGGACTGCATGGCCGTAAGCACCGTTAACAACCTCTTTGGGAATATATCCCTGTCTTGCCCCAGCTAATTAGGGGCAATTCTTCTGTACAGTGTTCCCATGGTCTGCCTCATTGGGCCACAGCCACCCCTCAGCTACAGGGTCTCAATTCTTCTCTCCCATCCCTTGAAGTTTAATTTTCTAGGTCAATATTGAGGTGAAGAGACACATAGAGGATCCCCTTGCACAAACATCCTTCCACTCCTGAGCCTTACCACAGAATCAGAATGATTTGGGTTGGAAGAGCACACAGAGATCATGTCATCCCAACACCCCTACTGTGGACATGGACAGCTCTCACTAGCCAGGTTACCCAGAGCCCCATCCAACCTGGCCTTGAAATAGGATCCATTCTTGGGAATGTGATCTTGTTTTTCTGGGAAAAACTCTTTCCAAAAAGTGGCCTCGAAGGGATGCCCCTGAGCCCTTCCCCTCAACCTTTCTAGGGCAATTATTTTTACCTCCCTGAAACAATCCTGTGCTTCCACTAAAACAGGCAGCAACTCTTTTCAAAGCATATGAAGTCTTGCCTCTTCCTTTCTTGATGCGCAGACATGCTCTGCCCTCTGCCAAGCCTTACCTACCCATGCGATTACCAAACTATTTGCCTGCAGCTTCACATATCTCACTTTGTACAGTACCTCGTGCCAGCTCTCCTTTCTGGGCACGTCTGCATAGCTATCTTGGCCCAGGGTCTAGGTCTGGCTTGTCTCTTGGCATCCTGACAGTCACGACAGATTACAGAAGAAAGTGTTTGGGCTCTTTTGGCGGCTCCAGGAAAGCTCTCACCCTGCGATAGGAGAGCACAGACACAGCCCAGGCTCTGGCTTTGAAGGTGTTGGGGTACGACAGGTCTAGTCACAGGCCTTGGGCTCAGGTCCAGACAAAATGAACAACGTTGTCCTGTCTCTGTAGCACTTTGTTTGGAAGTGTTTCCGGTCCTTAATGCCTTCGTTTTGTAGCAAGTGGCCTAGGATGTTGCACTAGGAGGCTTTTTCCCTTGAGGTTTTCCAGCTGCAAACACCAGGGAGAACCGGTCACTGTTAGGGTGGGGAAAGGTTTGTCTACCAGACTGCAAAACCAAGGGCTCTTTTCAAACTGCCGGTCGTGGAGCTTGTTAGACAGTGATTTCATTGTGATCCAAGTGAATACCTGAGATTTTCCAGTACCCTGTATCACATCTGGCACAGGCAAGATGAGGGTGCCAGGGTTGCTGGTTCCAGGTCTCCTCCTGCACACCGTACAGCCCAGCTTTTCTGATGGCTAGGGTTATGTTTTAGCACTCCGTAAGTAGCTTAGAAACCAAATCACTATTTGAACACGGCGATACTGGCCATGTGGCACTCCTTGCAGCTCCTGAAAATTCCCTTGCTAGCCATATCAATCGTTTTCTGCACCAACTAGCAGCACAAACTCCACTGATTCCCATCCATCGTGCTGCTTGCCAAAGGCTCTGAAAAACTGTGGGGAAGGAAAAGACCCAAACCCCAAAGCATTCAGCAGCACATTTGGGTTTAGAAGGAGGAAGCGAGTGAAAAATTACAAGTGGCAGAGCTCTGCATTGCTACCTTTTTTTTCCCATAAGATGCCCAGGTTTGCTGGTTTCCTGTTGAAGGGATTTCCAGACTCCAGAAGTATGAGGGCTAGCAGTTTTCCAGCTGACTGCTCATCACAGAAAAGTGAGGATGGCAGCAAGCGATGAACTACGTGACCTTCCAGCACCAAACTGAAGGCCCTTCCTGCGTGACAGAGGAGGCAGTGATCGGACTCTTCCATCTGGCAGTGACCACATACAGGGTTGGGTTTTGTCCCTCGTACCCTCTAGACAGAAGTCAATGTGAAAGCAAATTTCAAGGTTGATATGGAGACCAAACGCAGGTCTTAGCTTATGCCTGAATATTTTAGGGACTGCTTTTTAGGACACTCTTTATACTGTAGGCGTTATGGCTTGGGAACAACTGGTTTAGAGGGGATAATAAGCCTCTTGAGGAGCATTTCAGGGTGCTGGGAAGGTTTAGTCTGAAGAGAAGGATGAGGGGAGACCCTATTGCTGTCTGCAACTAGCTGGCTGATTATCCTATACCTGCACATGGAGTGAGGTATAGCTCTGTGACATGATTTACTTTCCTCTGGTTGCTGAGCCTTTTGAGATCTCAGAATAAGGGGCTTCCTTTCTCCCTCCTTCCCTCTTCCTTTTCCTTTCCTTTCCTTTCCTTGCCTTGTCTTTCCTTCCCTTGCCTTTCTCTTGCCTTCCCCTTTGCCTTTCAATTCCAGATGCCCAGTAATCCCTGTATAAGCAAGTGCAGACACCAGCCCAGCAGCCAGCTCCCTCCTTGTTTGCATTCAGGGTGCATCTAGAAGCAGGCAGAAAATAAAACACCATGACCTGATAACACTCTCTGGAAGACCACTTGTATTTCATATCAGCTCAGCCTAACGCCACATGCAGGCCTGGGAAAATTATTCATAGGGCTACCGAAGCCCAAAGCACAGCTCCAGTTGAGGGCCTTTTATTCCTTGGGTTTTCCAGGCAGGGCTTATGTAGTTGACATACGGATCACGTTATTTTTCTCAGGAAAGAGCTTCAGAGAGGAAAACTGGTTGATACTGAAAGTAGTTTTGTGTCCTGCCACTAGGACTCAGGCAGGGTATATGGGACCTTATGCAGAAATACCTGGAGCCTATTACATCTTCCTAATCATAGGCACAGTCAAGAGCTGACTCAACTCTGAGCCTGCAGATCAGCTCATCCCATAGGAATCGGATGAAATAGATGGAAAAATTCCTACAAACCCATCCTGTAGTCTGTTCTCTCCTCCAAACACATTTAATCTGCAGAGACCCTCTGTCTCAGTCATGAGCTGGAGGGTGAGAACTGAAGGATCAGAGCAGCTCTGCTCAGCCAGGCAAGGGGGCACTGGAGAAGTCACCAAGCCTTGATGACCCTCTCTGAGTTTTGCCCTTAGTAATGGAAACCCCCCCCAGGTGATGCTTTTTAGAATCACTAGTGAAATTACTGCTCCCTGTAATTCCAGCAGAGATGGCAGACGGGACCTCAGTGCACTTACAGCCACTACAGCTTCATGTGCCACGATTGCAGCTCTCTTTCTCTTGGCCATTTTAGTGGCCTTTTGCTCTGTGAGATGCATCTGGAAACTCCCCAGGCTGCTCCTCTTGAGTGTCTCCAGCTGATGTTGGGGGAAAGTGCCATAATCCAGCTTTACATCTCTCTTACACGGGTAAGAGGATCTGGAAGAGTGTCTGGGATCTTTCTGAATTGCATTGTTCTTCCAGCTCAGCATCGCCCTCATTATGCCCCTGTTTTATTCCCAGACCTCATGCTGGGGCTTGTATTAGTCTTACATGACCCTTACGCCCCGGAGATCATTCCTCATAGCCTCCATACAGCCCACAGACTGTCCTATCAGGTCCACAGCAGGAAGAAATATCCACCACCTCCTCAACTGATTCATACCTCTCCAGATAGATTGACATCTTTTATTCATGCTGACTTTCTAGCTGCCTCCATAATGCGCATGTTGCTGTAGAAGCATGGAGAACTGTGGTGAAGAGTTGAGGACTGGAGGAAAGCTAATGTCACTCTAGTCTTCAAAAAGGGTTAAAAGGAAGGTTTGGGTAACTACAGACCAGTCAGCCTCACCTCCATCCCTCGAAAAATGATGGGGTGGTTCATTCTGGAGGTCATCTCTAAGAATATTGATGACAAGAAGGTAACCAGAAGTAGTCAGGTTTTTTAACACCACCCCAGTAGTCCCTAGCAGGGACTACTAGCAGGACGTCTATTACTACCCCAGTAACCCAAATCATTGTATCATCTTAATCCGGATTGAACTGGGAATATGATCTGGAGAAAACCTTCTCCAGCTCAGACCAAGTCCTCACCAGCATCCTTGTCCTGAACAGACAAATAGCCAAGACATTAGGAGCCACTGGAGGGGATTTAAAGTCTGATGACTTCAGTTGTTAGAAAATGCATGTGTGCACATGCGTAGGTGTTGGGGACACACAAGCTGCTTCACAGTCAGACCCTGTGCCCAGCACATCAGGCTTCAAGCTGTATGTTTTGCTTTGGTGTGGAGCAGCTCATTTGCCCAGGCAACAGCCTGGTTAGGTGCCAAGCCAGACTGCAGGTAGTGAAGGGACAGGAAAGACCAGCCATGGGGAAGCGGCAAGCATTCGGCCCACACCATCTGCTGCTGTCGGATTAATCTCTAACCTGTGCTCTCAGCTGGCCAAGGGGAACTTGTTGGGCTGAATTTATGTCTCTAGTTTCAGGTTACAGCTTGGCACATTAAAATAACCCAACACTGACATCGGGATAACTTAAAAAGCTGGGCTGTACAGTATAGACAGAGAAGAAATAGTAGAATAAGGTGCACACAGTCATCAGCGTAGGGAGAAGGAGATGACCCCATGCTTCCAACACCTTGAGCATGGCCAGGGCACCTCCCTGGAAGAAGGAAGGAATGGAGAGCACTGAAGTGAAGGGATGGCTGAAAAGGGTCTTGGACCTACTGTAACTGAGCGTTGCATGCTCTGAAGAGGCAAACGTGAACCGTGGTTTCTCTGGTTACCATTGTTTTCTTGTTACTATTGTTTGCTTGGTTTTTTTCTTGCAAACCATCCTGTGCCAGAGCAGTAGTAATCCTAAAAACTTGGAAGCATTGTGGAGGAAGGAGGAGACTATGATTTTTTGTTCCCCATTCCTATTAGAAAATGTAAAATTAAAAACAGTCGGATGTTTTCACTGCTGGGGAAGGTCTGGAGACAAGTAGAGCTGTCTCCTAGCTTTGGTGAATGCTGGAGCAGCAGCAGATGGATGTCAGTAATAAAAATTAAGTCTGAAGAGTGGACTTGAAGGCTGATTTGCTGCTTCTCTGCTTCCTCTTCAAACCAGGCTGGCAGCCCTGGAGGATGGTTCCAGGTAGCATCTGACCAAGTCTCCCAACTCCTCTGCCTGTGGGTTTGGGGTGTGTTTGAGCTAAGCTAAAGCTGCCAGTCAGCTAAAGTTTGCTTTTACATAAACGGAGGAGAGCTGGGCTGGTTGGAATGAGTGTTCCAAAGCCTCTTTCTAGGAAAGAAGCTTTGCGCAACGGAAGGGAAAATGGATCGTTGTCAAGGTTTAGGGTATTCTCCAAAGGAAGTAAACAAGTGGTGCAGCGTGCATGGGTGGGATGGGAGGTCAGCTCTGTGCTGAGCAGGATCTGCTCAGGACGAGGCTGTACTTGCAGGAGGGTTTAGCCAGGAGGAAAGTCAATCCCATGTTTGTGGCAGTGGGACTCAGATTGCTACCTGGCCCTGATGCTGTGTGATCCCTGGCAAATCATTGAATATCACTGCCTTATCTGGGTACAGGGAGGGATCACCACCCCATGTTACCCAAGTCTTTGAGTCCCATGCTCTGTGAGGCACAGCTTGTTCCTGGGTATGATGCACACAGAGCAAACGGGGTTGTTGGCATCACCCTGGAGCACGAAAAGAGTGGGAGCCTAATGGGGACAGGAGGCCAGTGCCAAAGTAGTTGCACAGCCGTAGCCATGGCATGCCCCAGAGCTTGTCCAAGAGCCACTGAGATGCAGAAAGAAACAAAAAACAAGGCAAAAAAAATAACAACCACTAACCAACTGCAAAAGCACCTCAAACCCTTATAAACACCCTCAAGCATTCACTGAGCAAGATCTCAGCAGATCCTCAGCTGCCTCCCTGGGTAATACCAAACCACAGCACGTTAACTACCCACTGCCCCCCTTCCCAGGGCACAGGGCTGGGGGGAGAGAGAAGCAATGGATGTCTCTGTCCTTGCAGCAAGGGCTGTGGTTTTGCCCTCTCCAGGAGGGGACAGGCTTGTGGCATCCAGCTTGGGGAGCTGCGCTGGGGCTCTGGAGCACATCTGCCAGCCGCCTGGCCCCTGCCGCCAGCCCCAGAGTACATCTTGTTTGTGTTTTTGTGCGGAGAACACTCCCAGCGGGTTATGTCAGAGGTGAGGAATGCAGGGCCACCCTGTGTCATGAGATCAGACTTACAATTTTAGGCCGAACACTTACCGTATTTGCTGGGAAGCAGCACGCAGGCTGCATGCGGGGCCCCGGAGGGGTGGGAGATACCCCCTTTGCCTTCCATCCCTCTTTTCCAAACCTTGCTCCAGCAGAGGCGGGTGGAACGGATGGGGCCCGTCTGCTGGAACAAGCTCTCCCTCTGTTCCTCGCAAGGAGCAAGAAAGGAAAGGCAGTGAATTAAGGCGAATGAAAAGGCAGCAGTGAAAGGCAGCCGGGCACCATGCCAAGCGCTCAGAAAACACTCCAGGAGAGAGGTGGTGGCGAGCTGCTCTCTGCCGCTGCTTGACGCATTGACACCCTCCACTGTCCCATGGGAGAAACCAAGCACCAGAACACACAAAACACCTCCATCCCGAGGAAGTTGGGAGCATCAGGAGAGACACAAGCTCATCCAGAACCAGAGTTGGGCTGGGAGCTCTCGATGTGAAAGACGTTTGCAGGCTCTGACCCAAAGCACTGCCCGGGTGGGTGACTTTTGCCCAGTTTCATTGCTGGGAGCCAACCCTTGTGTCCAACCTTGCTAAAATTTCTGGACTGTTTTGCTCGAGGAAAGCTGATTCGAAACAACCCAGCTGGTGTCTTGCTGAGCTGCTGCACTGGCCATTCCTGGGTTTCCTACTTCAGTCTTGGAGGCTCCTTTGCAGCTCTACTTCCCACTTAGGGTAAAGCTGGGGAGTTGCTCTGATCCCAGTAGAAAACCCCCAGAGGTGGGGTCAAACTCTGGCACAGGGAAAGACTCTCCCTCTCTGCACTGCACTGGCATGGATTTATTTTCCTTTCATTTCCCTTCTTTTAAAATCCTCTCTTCCTGAAACAGCAGCAGTAGTAGATGTTTTGAGATTGAAAACCCAAAAGCAAAGAGAAGCCCTTCCACAGACCAAGCCCAGACTGCACCACACCACTGTTTGTTGCTTTTTTTGAGGTTAGGGGTGTTTTGGTTCTGTTTTGCCTTGTGGAGGGTTTTGCCATGCTGCTGTTTTGTTCTGCTGTCAGAAGGAAAACAAACTCTGAAATACCAAATTCCTTCACACAATGGTCTTTCCTTTCTCTAAACATCCTCATGAAATGGGCCTCTTGCAGCTCTTCCCTCTTCCCAGAATGAGAGAACAAATACTAGGAAATCTGAAGAGATGAACTGCATGAAGCAGCAGAAGGCTCGACATCTCCACTGCCAGCTGGTGCACACCCAGAGGATGCAGGTGATCCTTCAGGCAGCACTGAAGGTCCCTGTGCCACCAGCAGCTTTCTGCTGTGCATCTCAGACTCTTTTGTATTCCTGTGGTGACAACTACAGGTCCTCATCTCTTTCTCTGTGCCCTCCAACATTTATTAACCCTGTTTGACATGACAACTCCACGTGTACTTGCAGAGTCCTTTTTTCACTCTACCATAGTCACAAAATCCCCTTTGAATTTCCCCCCTTCGTGGCAAATGCTGGTTTTGGAGTCCCTTCTAGGTTTGTAGTCCTACAGAGGCACCAGAGTGTCTTGTGTAGTTGAGAGAGGAGCCCAGAAGGGACAGCAGGGATTAAGAGAGAGCAGGAGCTCCGTGAGGATCTTCAGACCCCACATCCTGTCCTGGGCAAGGTGGTGGAGGTCCCACCAAACCATGGTGGTGACATGCTGCTGGAAGGGACTGTTTTCTGCCTTGTAAAAATAAGAAAGGAGGGACTATCAAGTGGGATCGTTTGGAAAAGGAAGCCTGTGTCATGTTTTCTCTTTCTTCACACCCCTTGTCTGTCTTCTCTTTCATAAAGCTGGGCTTTGACAAGATTTTCTGGTTTATCACTGGGATGCAAACATTGGGATGGGCTGAGATTTGCATTTAGCAATGGTCTCGAACACTGAACCAGGGCCAAACAAGACCTGGAGAAGGGGCTTCAGGCCCACCTTGGCTTATCCAAAAGATTTCTGCACTGTAAACAAAGTGAAGGAAGTATCTTGGCTTTCATTGTATCTTGGCTTTCATTAAATCTTGCAGATACCCATCATGTTTTAAAGAACAGAAATCATCATTAGCAACGATTATACAAACTTAGGTTTGATGGAAGTTCAGTTCAACTGCAATGAACTCGTTCACTTCTTCCATTTGGGGGAAATACACAGACACTGCTTAGCAACCCTTAATCATTTTGGCAGAGAGCAGTAATCTGGGAAGACCAAAGTTTGTCACCCTGCCCGAGATGGCTACTTGATCTCCCAAATACTAAATTATCTGGCCTTGTATTTGCTTCTAATCAGCATTATTTTCCTGAATTGCAACCGAGTGTCCTGAAATTATAGAGTCATAGAATATGAGAAGTTGGAATTGGCCCATTAGGATCATCAAGTCCAACTCCCTGCTCCTCGCAGGACTATTATAAACACCTATTGCTCAACTTTGGTGTAGGGTTATTGCTCGTTCTGCAATAGTGTGGCAGTACACCAACCACACTATGTCAGGCAGATGCATGAATATAAGGCAGTAATATATCCATCTGACCCAGGCAGGCAGTCACTGGTTTCACCCGGCTCTGCACAGCAGTGGGATGTGCTGTGCCTGCCAAAGCAGACACTGTAGGTTCTTTATTTCCTAATTGTCACTTTTTCTGTGACTGCTTCAAACAGAGACAAGGAACAGGGCAAAAACAGTGCTTTCCCTGTCAGGGAAGGGGTGGAAAAGACAGAAAAAAGGGACTAAAGGGAGAATGGGGTGGAAGGCACCACAACAGCCAAGCGCCTGACCTGGGTCTTGCTTGAAACAGCATAAACAAGCAGGTTAAAACCCTTAGAGGTCTGGCTCTGGTGCTGGAACCAGAATGAAGAAAACCCATTTTAGACCAATCACACTACAGAAGACACATGAGATTTTCAAATGCCCTACAGCCATCACCATCAGGCAGTGCAGCGATTTGAGTTTGAGGGCCAGATCAGCAGAGTGAGGACACAAACCCCAGATCTTTAACCCCATTTAAAGTGAGTCTGTTGTGTTGCTTAGCAAGATTTTCATAGAATCATGGAATTATTTAGGTAGGAAGGGACCTCAGAGATCATCTACTCCAACCTCCCTGCCATGGGCAGCAACAGCTCTCAACTAGACTTGATTGCCTTGAACACCTCCAGGGAGGGGGCAACCACAGCCTCTCTGGGCAATTGATTCCAGAATCTTTCTACCCTTGCACTGAAAATGAGATTTTCTATGGTTCAAAAGTTTTCTCTGCTGCTCTGCTAACCTTCCTGCTGGGGCATCCTGCAGCTAGCCCAAACTCATCTCCTCCAAGTTTTCCACATATCATTCTGCTCTCTTTATACCAAATCTCTAGATATCTTAGTCATCCCTTGCAAACTGGCTTTGCCCTTTTCTGCTGAATACCTACCTACCCAATGTTCCTGACCTACTGCTACATCTTCCCCCACTTTCTGTAACTACCAGCCATGATAAAGCTCTCTGTTCATATTCAGGACATGACTGCCCTCACCTGTGCTACTTTCTGTGAGACTCAGAATCACAGAAACACACAATCTCTTCGGTTGGAACAGACCTTGAAGAGCATCAAATCCAGCCTTTGACCCAGCATTGCCAGGTCACCACTAAATCATGTCCCTCAGCACCAGATCCACACATAACTTGAATTCCTCCAGGGATGGGGACTCCACCACTTCCCTGGGCTGCCTGTTCCAATGTCCAATGACCTTTTCAGTGAAGAAATTCCCCCCTAAAACCCAGTCTAAACCTCCCCTGGTGCAGCCTGCAGCCATTTCCTCTAATTCTATTGCTTGCCACCAGGGAGAAGAGGCTGAGCCCTCCCTCACTCCAGCCTCCTTTCAGGTAGCTGTAGAGAGCAATAAGGTCTCCTCTCAGACTCCTTTTCTGTAGCCTAAACAAGTGCAGTTCCCTCAGCTGCTCCTCATAAGACTTGTGCTCCAAAGTCACTGGAGGAGCATCCTACACACTTGGACTCTTGAGCAACACAACTCACCTACACAAAGAACAATGAGGTAGAGCTGGTAAGTCTGAGCAAGAGGCCCAGGCCAGCCCCTGTGGAGCAGTAAGACAGGATTTGCAGGGTAACCTTGTTCCCTGACATTCTCTAGGTTTCCATTAGGAGCCAGGCAGAGCTACCTGGCCTGCATGGATTCAGCTAGCTGCCCCGCCTGGACATCTCTCCACTGGTCACTGGTGCAGACTAGGAACATGGGACTGTTGTTCCAACTTTCTCCATGATCTCTAGGGTAGACCTTGAGACTTGAAGGAGCATATAGTCATGGCTGACTGATCTCTCTGAAAGCCAAGGACACTGCGAGATACACTGGCACTACTGGGGCATCTGTCCCTACCACACCAAGGTCTCTTGAGCATTACATTAGGGTAGACGTATCACTCCAGACTATGGTCAGGGATTCCCTTTGACATTGCTTTACTCAGGAGCATCAGGTATCCCAGAGGCCCACAGA
This sequence comes from Upupa epops, assembly GCA_013397515.1. Lineage (NCBI taxonomy): Eukaryota > Metazoa > Chordata > Aves > Bucerotiformes > Upupidae > Upupa > Upupa epops. The sequence goes on along the minus strand of VZRI01012091.1, from coordinate 883,966 downwards.
CAAGAATATTGCCTCATGATTCTTCCTTTCTGGTTCCCATGAAGCAGTGAGAGAACCACAGAAAGCCTCTCCTCAGCTGTGGTGCATTCTTCCAGTGCTTCCTGCTTTTACATGCCACAGGGCAGAACAGGGAAGACCACGATACAGAGATATAATGAAATGTAACAAGGGCTGGAACAACCCCAGGGACTAGGATAGGTTGGGGAATGACCTGCTGGAGAGCAGTGCAGGAGAAAGGAATCTGGTGGTCCTGGTGGCCAGCAGGATGACCATGAGCCAGAAATATGCTCTTGTGGCCAAGAAGGCCAATGGAATCCTGGGATGGATTAGAAGGGGGATGATTAGTAGATCAAGACACTGCCCTGGTGATAAAGCATATGGAATCTTGTGTCCCGTTCTGGGCCCCTCTGTTCCAGAAGGACATATAGCTGCTTGAGAGTCCTGTGCAGAGCCACAAGGATGATAAAGGGAGTGGGGCATCTCTGTGATGAGGAAAGGCTGAGGAAGCTGGGTCTCTTTAGCTTGGAAAAAAGGAGACTGAGTGACCTCATGAATGTTGATCAATATGGAAAGGGTGGGTGTCAGGAGGAAGGAGCCAGGCTGTGCTCAGCAGCACCCAATGACAGGACAAGGGGCAAAGGGTGTCAGCTGGAAGAGAGGAGGTTCCATATAAATATGAGAAGACACTTCTTCATTGTGAGGGTGACAGAGCACTGGAAGGGGCTGCCCAGGAAGGTTGTGGAGTCTCCTTCTCTGGATGTTTAAAACCTGCCTGGCCATGTTCCTGTGTGACTGCATCCAGGGGATCCTGCTGTTGCAGGGGGACTGGACTAGACAATCTGTCAAGGTCCCTTCCAATCCCTAATGTTCTGTGATTCTGTAATTCTGTGAATGTATAGTGGTCCAAACTCCTTTACACTGACCAAGCACACATTCTGTAGATGTCCTACAGCTACCCAAGAGGAATAAAATGCCTGGAAGATGCTCAAGGCTGCTACTATGCTGCTGCACAAGCCACTGCAGAAAGGGGTATAGAAAAGGTTTCAGGCAGCAAGAACACGATGATTTAATCAGCTTCAGCAGGCTCTCTGCCAGGCGTATCATGCCCAGCGTGTGTTGAACTGACTGGCAATGAGGCGAGTCGGGGGCAGCCAACTCCAAGTAACCAAACCTAGCCCTGTTTCGGTGCTCAGGCGCTGATTCATGGTTTGATAGTCTGTCCCACCCAGTCTAGAGTAAGTTCAGCATGTCTCACTGAGCTCCACTTTCCTACTTTCAAGGCTCTCTCCCTCTTCCAGGCATCTTCCCACATTCACAGCCCAACCCTCTGCCACCAGTCCTCTGTGGTCTCCTGGACTGGACACCATGCAAGGCAGGAGCCAGCAGCTTGCTGGCTTTGACTCATCATCATCTAGGAAAAATGCTGGCTGATCCTGCCTGCTGAGCTTCCTCTTGCACCATCTGCCGTTCATGTTAGCCATCTCGAGCACAAAGACTTGGTGTTTCTCTCCACCGTCCTGTCTCCTGAGGTCGCAGCTGCTGAAGATGACATCTGAGAAGTGAACCTGTGGAAATGATGCCGTGCCGTGCCCTGGCAATGCAGTGGCATCCTGTCACGTTGGTTTTTTCCAAGGCTTTTGCTAAGGCAGTAGCTCAGAAACATCTTCTTATCCTCAGATAAATGCCCTCCACAAAGCTCTCCACCATGCCAGGGCACATGGCAGTACTGGTTGCAATGGCCAGTGCGATGGACAAGCTGCTGGTGGCCGTGAACATTGCATCACGTGCTCTGGATTTGGCAAAAACTCATGGGAGCATGGGAACACACATCACACCAGCTTTGTACCAACAGGTAGTGGTCAGGTTTGGTCTCAGTGACCTCCCTGTCCATGGTGTGAGTTAAGAACCGAAACCTGATGGTTTCCCATGGGACTCAGACTCATGAATGCACTTGTGGTCCCTTTCCTTAGCTAACTACAGAGCAGAGCCAAAAGGGTTTCCTCTCCATCAGATGGGCTGCCAACAGGAGGTCTTGGGGGCTGAGAGATGGAAAATCAAAGGTACCCTGATGTGGTCTGTCACTCACTTGAAGAGGCAAGAGCGGTTAAGATCTGGTTTCCTTGATGCAGATCAGATGCACCAGCAGTATAGTAACAGATTCATCAGGCTGCCCAGGGAGGGGGTTGAATTGCCATGCCGGGACATGTTTAAAAGTTGTGCAGATCTGGAGCTCAGGGACAGGGTTAAACAGTGGCCTTGGAGACAGTTGGGTTAATGGTTGGGCTTGATGATCATAAAAGTCTTTCCTAACCTAAAGGATACAATGATTGTATGATCACTATTTTCTGTCTATTTGGTGGGGCAGGACAATACTATTACCTTGCCTTAAGGGCAGGAGTGTGGAATGTGCCTTAAAGATGGAAGACTAGGGCACATCCTTTGGGACAACAAAGATCTGCTTACATAGCAGAGGTCCCAGAAGGAGCAGAGTTGTGTCAGAATGGCATTATGTAAAATGACAGAAAACAAAAGCTTTTCTTTCTCCCTAAATAAATCTGTTCTGTGCTTCTGCTGTGGTTGGCTTTTCAAGGCTCACTGAATTCAAGGAGGATGTGGTCACACTCATTGGAAACTCCAGATGCTACGATATATAAACTTACAACTGCATTAAACTCACATTTTTGATGAATTAGATCTCAGGAGCTTTCACTCTATTTTTCTTGCAGAGTGATGGCAGGCTGCTGTAGTTTTCCTGTCCCTTGGAGAGCATTTGCCCAATAGCTCTGATATCTCCCTCTCGATTTCTTTGACAGGATCCAGTCTTTTGTTATTTACTGAGGTCACTGTAGCCTAGGAGAGAAATCAACAGTCATGAATTATGGGTTATGCTGGTAGGACGTTTCACTCTGACTGATGTAAATGTGAACGAACTCCAGATGACTGAAGATGAGTTCAAGCTACACTTCACTCCTGGCTTCAGACTTGCCCTAAGTGGTGAGGAGTGTCTGGGCTGAGAAGTTAAAGGTGGGTGAGAACCTTCAGCAAAAGTATCTCTAAGTCTGAGTTTTGAAGGAGCCCAGTATTGTAGTGATGCAGCTGAACCCAAACTCAACTTTCACCTCAGAATCACTACAATGAGAACCCCCATGTGGCTGTTCCTCAGCTTTAGGCATGGCATCGTCCAGCTGGTTGTTCATCTGCAGAGTATTTCCACCCCATCTATCACCTTCTGCAGCTGAGCACCTGAGGGAGATGGAAAGCAGCATCCTGACCTGTGGGTATACATTTCTGAGATGGGAGAGGCCTGAGGGCACATAACATGTAGTGTCTCTGAAAGGTTACCACTGTAATAGGTTGTGGCCATCACTAGCTCTCAGAGTCTGAGGTCCCATCCATTCCTGTGGTCTTGGAGGTCCCCTGGTTCCAGGCCTATGTGTGGGGGTGAAGACACTGCTTTCTGTTCAACATCCAGTCCCACCACCAACTGGATGGAAAATAGTGATTTGCTTTAAAAGCTCAGGTGAGGAGTAGAGCCACCTATGCTTTTGTCTCTCTGTTCACAAAACAGTGGTAGCAAGGACAGTGGGACTCAGGCCTTCTGCCCAGGTGGACCAAGCACTGGATCTGACATCAGATCACCCATCCTGCATTTATTGTGGGATTGTCTCTCCCTGGAGGCAAAGGGAATATAGAAGCAACCCCTATCTCATGCCATGTTGAAAGCTTTGGTCATGGAGCAGGAGGGTAACACTGAAATCTCCACAACATGCAAGATCTTGGTCTTTTACACCAAACCACAATGCAGAACCCTGGCTCCTGTGTTGGCCACCATGGAACCAGCAAATACTAAATAAGCTGCTGTCTCCATAGAGCTGGATCTTCCTCATCTGACAGCCCATCCTTTGCTGCTCCTTCTAGAAAATGCTGCATCCTCTCCAGAGGATGTTTTCAAACCCAGGTGTCCTTTCAAATCTGAGATTCAGGACTAGGAACAAGACACCTTGGAGCAGATGTAGAGGCAGAAGAAAACATGACAAAGGAGGCAGGAGATATTCAACTTGCAACGGCAATAATTGACTCTGATTTTTTCAGCTCATGTATACACACCAGTGCTGTCAGTGGAGGCATGTTATGAGCATCACCAGTGCTGAGGTGCCACTGTTTTCTGAGTGGTCTCAGAGGGGGGTTATTAATCTTCCACATGTGATTGCCTTGAGTGCCTGAGTGGCAAAATGCTCATTCTGCAGCCCCCTGAGCTAAAATCAGCTGCACCCACAGGAGAAGTCCAAAGAAACAGCTCCTCAGAGGACAACCCACAGGCAGCCACTTGAAGGACAGAGACTCCTCTCCAAGAATGTCACAGTTGCTTTGCAAAGCTGGAACCTCGAGGTCAAAAGCCCCTCCAGGGTGCACACCTGAAGGGGCACTTCATCTTCTCTGGCTGAAGGAATTTGTCTTAACTAAAGAGCTTCAATTAAAAGTCAAGGCTAAATCACTGCAAAGTGCCTGAGACAAGAGTCATTAATACTGGAATGCAAGTTTTAAATAATTTTTAATACGCTCTGCAAGGCATCCATAAAAGGCCCCTAATCAATATGCATTTCAGCTCCTTGCACTAGGGTTTGCAGAATTGAAATTCATCATGGATGCAGGGTTGAGAAACCAACCTGCATTTCTATCAGAGCTCTTGTGCAACCTCACCTGGGACATCACCTGAGTCCAAGCTGTCGGGCAGGTGCGACCAAATGGATCTGGCTTATTCTGTTGGCCTGTGCAAAATGAACTGGTGGTCGCAGTCACCCTGCTGGCAATTACCCTGGTGACAAGAGTGGAGAGGATAAGGATTGGCTGAGCCACAGAAATTAGCTTTGAGGGTGCTCATTTTTTGAGGATCCCAGATCTTCATGTACAGCATTCATATGTCCTCTCAGCCGTACAATTCTCCCTGCAGGAAGACAGTGCTAGTTTTGAGTCTGGTGCACAGCAAAGCAAGCTCACAGTCCTGCTTCCCACTGCCAGCAGTGAGAGGAGGAGACTTTGCACCTCACAGCAAAGGAAAGGAGAGGCACTAGGTTTCCCAAGGCAAGAAGGGATACAGGGCCCCAGCCATGAAGGCACTTGCAGAAGGGCAGGGGGCTTGGTGGTTGGAATCTAAGTATGTGCTGAAGGATTTCGATGGATTGGGGCCAGGGGTGCTGGAAAGAAACTTCCAGCAAGGAGAAACTTCTAGGAAGAACCAAACCCTAGAGGAAGCTCAGGGTGAGGTCTGCACTTCCTATTTTGGTCTAAAAAAAGCCCTGTCCCAGGAGGGGGTGAATTTCAGTAACATCCAGTCTGTCTGTCATCATCATCCCCCATGACAGGCCAGTTCTTTGTGTACAGAACCACAGTGATGAGAGTAAAGCACATGGAAGCTCCACAATGCTGCAGATGCATCCTCAGAGCTTCCTTCTTTCCAGTGGGCACTGTGAGGTCCAGGGACAGAGCAGCATCACCTTTTGAAAGGTTCACAGGAGGAGGGATGCACAGAAAGGGACAAAGATAGTTGCTGCAGGCAACTTTGCATCTGGAGATGAAAACTGGCCCTGGGAACAGATGTATCCTGAGGCAATTTCCATGCCAGTTCATCAACACAAGTGCTGTGAGGAGCAGCTGAGAGAACTGGGGTGTCCAGCCTAGAGAAAATGAGGCTTACTGCTATCAATAACCACCTGAGGCAAGGCTGGAGCAAGGAGGGGTTGCAAGTGACAGGACCAGAGGAAATGGCTGCACACTGCACCAGAGGAGGTTTAGACTGGATGTTAGGAAGAATTTCATCACTAAAAGGGTTATCAAACATTGGAACAGGCTGCCCAGGGCAGATGTGGAGTCACCATCCCTGGAGGGATTTAAATGTGTGGATCTGGTGCTGAGGGACATGGTTTAGTGGCGACCTGGCAGTGCCGGGTCGAAGGTTGGAAGTGATGATCCTAAAGGTCTCTTCCAACCACATGTATGCTGTGGATGGGGCTAGCTACCTCTCTCCCCAAATCAGCCCCCAAACACGGCTTGGGGTAACCCAGGAGCTGGAGGCTATAACTTAGAAGCAGGCTGAATGCAACCACCTTGTTTGGGAGGCAAAAAAAGAATGCAACCCTGTAGTGGAAAGGTAGGTTAAGCCATTTCAGTGGATTTCTCAGGACCTGCTTAAAAATCCCCCACGACTGGGAAATCATGGGGAGCTTTGTATTGCTTGTGTTCGGAGGGATGCAACTCCCTGCTTCTGCTGCCTTAGTACTTGAAATAAGCTAAGGAAAAGCAGGCAGCCTCCTGGAGGCAGAGAGGGCAAAAAATAAGGAAAACCAGAAAGAAAACAAAAGCGGGGGCGAGAGGGAAGGAAAAGGGAGCATTCTGCCTCGGAGAAAGGCAGCCGGGAGGCGTCGGAGCCTCGCAGGAGCGTCCTGACAGTTGCGAAAGGCTCTTTTTCTCCTTGGGTTTGGGTGCCCCTCGGTTTTACAAACCATCCCGGCACGAAAACTCAGTCCCGAGCTGCACGTCCCCAGGAACGCAGCGGGAAGGCTGGAAAACCGGGAGGCCCCGGGCCGGGGCTGAGAAGAGCGTCCGGGCTTGCGGGAGCGGAGCGGAGCCGGTGCCATCTAGCGGTACCGGGACCGGGAATCCACTCTGGAGGAGGAAAACACCCCAAAGCTGAGCCCAGACCCCCCCGGCACTATATGTCCCCGTCTCTCTGCAGGCAGGGAGAGCGGTTTTGGTGGTTTGGGGAAGGGAGTCAGAGGGGGTTTTGCCAGAGGGGTGTTGTGCATTTGCTAAAAAGATGCATCGAGACGGAGCAGAAATGAGTTGGAGAAGGGTTGAACCAGGGAACAACAAATTCCTGCGAGGGTGTAACCCCTCTCCTGGCTCGTTGCCCCCTCCTCACACTCCTGCCCACCTTCCTCTCCTCTTTTCCCCTCCCAAACCGCATCTCCCGCAGCTGGAGCCGAGGGGTCTCCCTCTTCTCCATCCCTCCCAGCCTCCTGCTGCTTCTCTCCCGCCTCCTATTTTGTGCCCTCGCTGCTCCCACTCTGCTGCTGGCCCTGATGGGGACCCTGAGGAGGAGAGCAAGGCGGGGGCACAGACAAGTTTTGGATCTTCCTTTGGTCACCCCGTATCTCCTTAACACCCTCCGCAGACCTTTTGGGAGATGATGACAGGGGGCATAACCCCAGATATCTCTGTTTCTGCCCCCAAGAGCCTGCAAACAGTAGGTGGGGAGATACCTGAATCCCCTCTCTCTTTGCTCTTCCTGCAAATTCACTCTTGAAATAATGAAATACCAAATCCCCTCCACATCTTATTGTGCTGGGGGCTCCCCTGCCTCACAGTGTTGAGACACATCCCACCACATCCTCACAGCTGGAAATGAAAATGGCTTTTCAAAGGCTAACCCAGAAGAGGGTGGAAGTAACAAGCTCTTCTAGGATCACATCCTGCCCCACAGCCCCATGAGGTTCTTTTGAGGGGGGTGAAGAGGAGAGATTCAACATGGGCATCCTCAAACAACCACCTCCAAGGGCACAGAGCTGGAATCACATTTAAAAGGAGGGGAAAAGCAGGGCTCTGGACAGTCTCATGTTTGCCAGTGGTAATGGTGTGCCCCCGGGCACTGGTGGTTCACCTGCCCAACAGGGGGCTGAAAATGAAGCAACACTGGGTAGCCTTGCAAACCAGCACCAAGCATGGGACTCTATCTGCAGTGCCAGATCAGTGGGTTTCCTTTACACTGGAATGGGTCCAAACAGGTCGGCAGTACCCAAAGACCCAAGGAGATGGAAGAGATAGTAAGAACATGCACAACAGCCGTGCCTCAGTCCACAGACCCTCCACCAGCAGTGGGCACACAAAACCTTTGTATGTGGCTCTGCACTGATAAAACTTCATTTTTAGCTCCACTGTTAGCTTCTTGATGGTTCCCCAGGTCCAGTCCTTGTGTGAGCCCAGAGCATGGGCAGTCAAATGTGTTGCAAAGGATCTATTCACAAGGTTTTACAGTTTGGTGTTGCTCCACAGGTGCTCTCACCTAGATGCTTTTTATGTCACTTGGTGGAAGTTAAGTGGGAATGGGCTGGGAGAAAGTCTTTTCGGCCTTGAAAATGTATTGTGTTGAGACTGGTCCTGCAGGTTCAGCACAGGAGAACCAAGGTGCTCCTGATTACTGGGATTTCCCATCTCTCTAGATCCTGCCCATGTTTCATTGGTTTGTCCTCTCCTGATTCCTCCACACAAGTCAGTTTCTTCTGGGGTCAGCTCCATTGTCTTTATATCTTAGATCACTCTGATGAGCTAGAAGGGGCTTGCAGGATCCTTACACTCTTCTCAGCACTGGATTAATTAAAAAAAGATAAATCAGGAATAGAGAAGAGAGAAAAGCTCAGCATTAGCTGATTCCCAAGTAGGTAAGCCAGTGAAATAAAAACAGCAATTTGCAGCTAAATAAAAATAACAATTAAGCATTTGAAATACAAATACCCCATTCAGAGGCAGCTGATACATATTCAGGTGCCTTCATTAGGAGGCTGATGCTGTCTCTGAAATAAACAGACAGGTACAAAACAGCAGCCTGAATACTCCAATTGCAGCAGCACCACATCAGTGTTCATGAAAAGCCTAAAGCAAAAGCTGGAGAAGGACTTTTTATTAGGGTATCTGGTGATAGGATAAGGGGGAATGCTTTCAAGTCAAAAGAGAGGAGATTAGATTAAATTTTAGGAAGAAATTCCTCACTGTGAGGGTGCTGAGGCACTGGAACATGTTGCCCAGGGAGGTTGTGGCTGCTCCATCCCTGGAACCACTGAAGTCCAGGTTACATGGGGCTCTGGGCAACCTGATTTAGTGAGAGGTGTCCCTGGTAGTGATGATCATTAAGACCTCTTCCAACCTAATCCATTCTATGATATATGGTCCCAGGTGGCAGGGGGGGATTAAGGGGAGATGAAGAGGATGAGGGCAGTGGGGAAAGCATGTACAGGAAGCATATTTCTATTGATGATCAATCTAAAGTATTGTTTTATGTAACTGCTGTTTGGATTCTCCTTCACTGAGGGCTTTAAGTCAAAGAGATGCTGGTCCTCCTCACTACTAACGTGGGTTTGTCCTTCCTCCCAGGGAAGCCCCAGCAGGGGAGCAGCACTTGGCCTTCTGCCTTACACCCTGCCCAGGGTTCCAGCGGTGGGTGCAGCCCGCAGGCACTGGCCAGTGGGAAGACCCTGGGATCAGCAAAAAGCCAAACACTGTTAAAGCCAAAAGCTACAAAGCCTTTGGAGCTCAAATGGTGCAGCTGATTGAAAAAATAACACACAGAGACACACACCCAGCCCCAGAGCTTCTCTCTTGCCCCACCGCAGGGACATGTACTGGGGACCCGGCTCTGGGATGAAGGGACCACAGCCACGATGGATGGGGCTTTGGGTGACCTGGGCTAGTGGCAGACATCCCTCCCTGGCCATGGCAGGGGGGTCGGAACTAGATGATCTCTGAGGTCCCTTTGACACTGAATGGTCTTAAGGTCTCTTTGAAACTAAAGGATCTTTAAGCTGCCTTCCAATCCAAACCATTCTGGCTCTGTGACACTGCGGATGGGTGGGTGCCGGGGGTGCAGAGCCCTGGGGGGGACCCACGGGGTTGTGTGTGCACGCCCGGGGTGCTGGGTGTGCTCCCTGGGTCATTTTTAGGGGGTGACAAGTGTCACCCGCTGGTGGGGGAGCAGGTACAGCCTCTGTTCCACGCAAACCCCGGGGCAAGCGGGGTGCAGGCGGGTGAACGCACCCGCGGAGCACTGCTCCATCCACGCCAGCAGGGGGCACTGCACCCACGCAGGCGCAGAGGCGCGGAGCAGCGGCGCTGCGAGCGCTAATGCGCCTGAGACGCGTGCGGGCGCCCCCTGGCGCTCAGTGTCCGTCCCTGCAGTGACGAATCTGCTGACGGCCCCAGCAGCGCCGATGCAGCCCGTGCGGAAAGTGCTGCGGCGGGGCCGACGACCGCCTTTACCCCGGGCGGGATTTCATCATGCTGGGGAGGGGAGGGGAAAGGAAGGCGGTGCCGCCGCCTCTCCATGCCGCTGCNCCCCCCCGCTTTCCCGTCCCCACCCTGCTCCCTGCTCTGTTGATTCCCCCGGCCGAGGGTCGCGGGGGTTTCCCGTGCCCTGCCCGCAGTGATGGTGCTGGTGGGTGTTGGAGGTGTCTGGCAGAACTGGATCTGTGCGTCAGCCTCTGGGCTTCTTGCGGCTTCGCTGACAGGGTTTTAGGGCCCCACGCGGGGCTCTTCGCGTGGTTTCGTCGTCCTGTAGGGTCGCAGGTCCCGTAGGGTCACACCATGAGTTCCCTCTGGAGCTGGGGTTGGGCTGGGTTCTGCAGGGGAATGATTCTCTGTGGAGTTGTGTGTTAGCCTCATGCTGTGCGGCATGGTCATTCTGATGGACGTTTTTCCATTTCATCACTATTATTTGGCGAGGTACGTAGCTGTCCCCTCTAAGATGGGATGGAGAGGGTGACAGAGCCCTCGCACATGCTGCCCAGATTGGTTCTGGAGTCTCCTGCTCTGGAGACATTCAGACCCCTGCTCTGGAGACATCCAGAACCCACCTGGATGTGTTCCGGTAGGACCCTGCTCTAGCAGGAGGTTGGACTAGATGATCTCCAGAGATCCCTTCCAGCCCCCACCAGGCTGTGATTCAGTGATTCTATGATTTGATAGACTTTCTGTTTTCTTATTACTGGTTTTGATCCCCTTGTTTGTCTTCCCTAATGGCAATAGAGCCAGCTCACAGCACGTGGACCCTTCTCTTTCCTCCTTGCTTCATGACCCATGCAGGTGGGTTCCCCGCATGCCCCCTTGAAGTGCCTGAATCCATGGTCTCCTGCTCAGCCTCACACAAAGCTATGTGTGTGTCCCATGCGTTTGTAGGTCCATGCATGCACTTCCCCATTAAAGGAGTGGATTTATGGCCCTCTAATTATACAAACACCAGCGCTTCAATGAGTTTTTATTATGAATCATTGCACGGCATAATGCCTTGGCAAGGGAACCCCTTGTAAATAAAATGACAATCTCTAGGACCAGCCAGTTTATTTGTTTTTAAACCCAGTGTTTTGGGCACTGTCATTGGCTTCTGAAGGATCGATGCATCCCCTTCTCTCCGGCTGCCTGCAGGATTGAAGCCGGAGCATGGGGTGGCCAAGGGAAGATCTGTGGGTAAATTTGTATAGCTGGGACCACGGTTATCACGTTGTAGGGCTGACAGTAATAATTCACTGAGATGTTTGCACAAGATAAGAGGGGAGGAATAATAAAGATAGAGGGTGGTTTATAGGTTACGATGCAGAGGACCCTGTCTATCAGCTTGTGGGAGAGCGGTTTAATTAAACCTAAGGGACCCTTAACCTTCGCAGAGGAGAGTGAGCGACGTATCCTCTTGCAGCAGTGCCTGATGCAATAAGCTGCCGTGATCCAGGGGTGGATCCCTCGCTGCTTTACTGGTCTACGGGACAAAGCTGCAGCAAAATTTGCCACATCGAGTGCTGCTGTGCACTCCTCTGCTGGGTTGGGCTCAAGATCGGAGCTTTAATTAGATTGAGCCCTGTCAGCAAACGTAATTATTTGCCTCCGTTGGGTGGTTTTTGTTTGGTTTGGGGTTTTTGTTTCTCCTTGTGTATGCCTGAGCTTTCTTTTACTTCTAGACCAGGACAAAGAGTTGCTAGGGGCTGCTTTTAGATGCTCAGCAGCAAGGAGGGTGATCGCTCTGTCAAGTCAGCAGCTGCTGCTTTGCTGTTCTTTCCCACTGCGGAACCCCCCAGCTCGACAAAGGCAGTTTGGACCTAACTACTTTAAAACACATTAAAAAAACCGAGAGAGGTCAGATCCCTCCCTCTGCCACGTTACCCAGGAATGGCAGTTGAAGTCCTCTGCCCTAGAGTGAAACTTTCATGTTTTGGTGTGACAAGTTAACAGGAAGGAAACAGCAGTGGGGTTGGGTTGAGGATTCCTGTTTTTCTTTCTCTCTTTTCTTTGTGCGAGTTTGTTTTTAAGGCAGTCTTTTGAGTCTTCCTCCTTTTGTTAATAAAATCAGCCTTTGAACCCCTTGGTCTCTGAAGCACTTGTAGCTTTTCCAATCTGATTACTGAGTGCCAGTTGCTGTATTCTCTTCTCTTTGGTTTCTCCATTACCGCACAATATTAATAGGGGGAGAAGAGCTCTGAATTTAGGAAAAAGCTGCTGTGGCAGAAATATTACAGTGTCTGTTTTTCTTTCGTTTGGCTTTTTGTTTGATGGAGAAGTGCAGGAAGCAAGAAAATTGCTCAGTTTGGAGCATCCCATTCTTAGGACATCCCACTCGAAGAGGCACTGACATCTCTTGTGCTTTTCCCTCCTGGGTTGGCTTCTTTATCCTTGTCAGTAATTGAAGATAGACCTTGGTGTCTACCGAGACACCAGGAGAGTGGACTTTGGAGAGGAAGACTTCTAATTTAATTGACTTGCATCTCCCCATCACTACTGGGAATCATGATCAGAAAAGCATGCGGTTGTGAATTCAGGGGTTGGGCATTTCCCTGGGATGAAAGGGGAGCATTTGTAGAATGGCCAGGGTTGGGAGGGACCTTAAAGATCATCTAGTTCTAACCCCCCTGCATGGGCAGGGACACCTTCACTACATCTGGTTGCTCAGGGCATCATCCAACCTGGCCTTGAACACTTCCAGGGATGGGGCAGCCACAACTTCCCTAGGCAACCTGTTGCAGCATCTCACCACCCTGACAGGAAAGAATTTTTTCCTACTGTCTAACCTTTGTCCCACAGGGCAAAGACACCTTTGTGGAATCATAGCGAGGTGGTGGTGGTTTGAGTCAGGTCAAAACCTCAGTGGAAGCTCGCTGCAGGGTTTTGCTACTCTGAAATATTTAGGATTTATGGGTTTTTTTGTGCCCTACTTTCATTTTTTTTCACTCTGCTTTTCCCAGAAGTTACTAGACAAATTTTAAGAACATGAGCAGGTTTTTAAGGTGTAGGAGGAAGAGAACCTTACTACTACTAGGAGAAAGAGAGTGCAAAGCCTGTGTTAACCACCTGAGAATTTGCTTAGTGCATCCTCAAAGAGTGGTGACTGGGGTTTGTGGAAATCCCCTGTGAAGTGGCACATACAGAAGTATTTGCACACTGAGATTTAATGCCAGGTCTGGGGTTTAACAGTGATGTGTGTGTGTGTGTAGGGGGGGGGTTGAATTTCTCTGATAATGCCCAGTTCTTCTAACTGTCAAACACACAAGTGTTTCTCCCTTGTACCAGTTGAAGCAGCCACTTGAGTTGTGTGTGGAGAGCGGGGAGGCAGGACAAACCCCTCCTTTTGGATCACCAGCGAAGCTGAAGGCAGGAGAATTCCCATCTGTGGTGTTCAAAGGAAGGCTTTATGTCTCATGTTTTGTCTGCTTCTTCTAGGGAGAGCTGGTAAGGAAGCTGAAGGAAGAGAAAGCTCCCCAGGTGGATATAGACAAAGCTGTTGCTGAGCTCAAAGCTCGGAAGAGGGTCCTAGAAGCAAAGGTGAGTCTGGAAAGAAATTTGAGCTCCACAGCTTTGTATGAAAAGAAGTGAAATTTCAATTTGATGCTTTTATACAGCATTGGTTTGGGCTAAATGGTTTGTGCTGCTTCTAAGCAGTTTGCAAGTTCCCAACCAGTTTCCATTCTTCATCTCTTTCACTAATATCTGTTGGCATTAAATCATAGCTTGAGAAGAAGTGTAAATAGGAGCTCAGGTTGTCAAAGCTCAAATTCAGCCTGTGCATCGATGGTCTCTGTTTATTGTATAGATCTTTTTTGTGAGAGAACACACTGCTCACCATAATCTCCAGATTCTTTGTGCAGCATTTAAACTCCCAGACCAGTGTAGAAAATGTTGCTTTAAATAGCGTTTTATTTGCTGACAGTTTAAACTAAGTTCTTGAGACAGCTTGAATAGCTTTTGGTTTTCCTCAGCCTTAAGGAGAGGGATCTATCAAAACTGCCCCTTTTTAAATGCAGTTGTGCTCTGCAAAGTCTTTTTGCAGATGAAATCTCAAGTTTGTTTTATCTCTAGATCAATAACAGGGGAAGGATGCACTTCCATGTTCTGCAAACTTCCCTTCACGCTCTGAAACAGCAAAAACTCTCTCTTGAAGTGCAGCTTAAAAAATGAGGAAGTACATGCTAACTTACTGTGAGAAGGTGAATTGAAGCTGCTTGACCCTTTTTTGTCCTACAGAGTCATGTGAGTGGAACAGTTGTCGCTCTCTGTGGGGTCTGGAGTTAGCTCTGTGTAGCCATGTGAAAAGAAAAATGTCGTTTTACTGCTTTGAAACCTGGGTTGATTATCCTGGACTAAACAGTTCCTAAATGCTTTCCCAGTTCTGATTCCCGGTGCTTGGAAGCTTGATATAGAGAGGCAGGAAGGCAAGTGAGGAGTCTTGGTGTTCCTCCGAGCCTCACCTTCCTGTGGAAGCTTTCCTGTAGGATGGAGCACAGGGGCCTGCTTGCCGCTTACGCAATTTGTGTGGGCTGGATCCTTCTCCGTCAGCACAGGGATGACCTTGCAAACGCAGCATCTGCCCTTGTGAGTGCAGCGTTCCAACAGTCTTTCTACCTTAATGGTAGTTCAGGCAATGCATCTCAGGCGCTTCAACCTTCTGCAGAAGGGAGCAGCTGCTGGTTGCAGTTTTCAAGCTCTGATTCCTGCTTAAAGATAGCAGAGCAGCTTTGAATTTGAATCTTTCAACAGAGCAGAATGGTTGAGTGCTTAAAATCCTTTGGCTTTATGGCCTCAAACCATCTTGTACATCAGTAGATGATTCTGCTCCTATACAGAGTCTTTCTTCCCCTTGAACGCTTTACAGAGGCACTTCGCTGCCTCTGTTTATGAATATATTTATGAATACTCGCAGAATAGAAGGCTCTGTTGCTTTGACTTCTCACTGGTTCATTACCTATTCTCTTTAGGTAGCAGAAGAAGGGCTCTACAGAATTCTGCACCTAGTGCATCTGCTGATTAATTCTCTCTGCTGGTTCAGAATTAGGCTGTGTCACTGTTGCTGTCCTGTCCATCTCCGGGCAAAACGCCACCATTTATGTTAAACCCTGGTTGATGTGAAACATAGCTCTGTGTTTTAAGCAGAGAAGGCCAAATGGATTCAGTTTCCTGTTGCTGTCACGTGTCCTCTTGTTGTTTGGCTCTGCCTTATGCAGTTCCTTGTCTTATGTTAATTTGTGGGACAGCAGAGGTGCAAGACTTCCAAAAATAGACCACAATTATGCATGAGAAATAAGAAAAGTTTGAAATGATGGGTCATATAACACCTCTGGTTACCAGAAAGCTTGTCACAAAGTAGTTTGCTGATGACACAGAGCTGGGAGGAGTGGCTGACATACCAGAGGGCTGTGCTGCCATTCAGTGGGACCTAGACAGGCTGGAGAGTTGGGCAGAGAGGAATTAAATGAAATTCAGCAATGGCAGTGTAGAGTCATCTGGGCAAGAATAACCCCAGGGACCAAGATAGACTGGAGACTGACCTGCTGGAGACCAGTGCAGGAGAAAGGGAGAAAGGACCTGGGGGTTCTGGTGACCAGCAGGATGCCAGGAGCCAGCAATGTGGCCTTGGGGCCAAGAAGGCCAGTGGCATCCTAGGATGGATTAGAAGGGGAGTGGTTAGTAGATTAAGAGAGGTTCTCCTTCCCCTCTACCCTGGTGAGACCACATCTGGAATCTTGTGTCCAGTTCTGGGCACCTCAGTTCCATGACACAGAACTGCTTGAGAGGCTCTTGGGCAGGGCCACAAGGATGATGAAGGGAGTGGAGCAGCTCCCTGATGAGGAAAGGCTGAGGGAGTTGGGTCTCTTTAACTTGGAAGAAAGGAGACTGAAGGTGACCTCAGTAATGTTGACCAATATGGAAAGGGCAGGTGTCAGGAGGAAGGGGCCAGGCTGTGCTCAGCGGCACCGAATGACAGGACAAGGGGCAACAGGTGTCAACTGGAACAGAGGAAGTTCTGCATCAAGATGAGAAGACACTTCTTGGTGACAGTGACAGAGCACTGGAAGGGACTGCCTGGTGTGGTTGTGGAGTCTCCTCTGGAGGTGTTTAAAACCCACCTGTCCATGTTCCTGTGTGACTGGATCCAGATGATCTTGCTGTGGCAAGGGGATTGGACTGGATGATCTTTCGATGTCCCTTTCAATCCCTAACATTCTGTGAATGAAGCAGAGTGTCTGGATCCCTTTGCTTCAGAATGGTCTGTGTGGACTTCTGCCTTTTGCTGGTGAGTGGGGAGGAATTCCCCTCCTTCCAGAAACAAACTGTTAACTGCATTTCTTCTGCTTGAATTGTAGGAGTTGGCCCTACAGCCCAAAGATGACATCGTGGACAGAGGTAAAATGGAAGACACCCTGAAGAGGAGGTTTTTCTACGATCAAGCCTTTTCTATCTATGGAGGTATGGGTTCAAAGAAATAGATGTTTTATTAGGCTGATGTCGGTGTCTTTCTAGCTGTGTGAAATACTCTTTCAACATAAAATATATTTAAAGTTGACTTGCCTGCTTGAGTCTATTTTTCAAAAGTCCTTCCTAAGGTAGGCAGGGAGGGGGCTTAGATTTTGTCTTTTGCTTCCTGATTGTAAGTAAATGGGCTTGAGGATGCAAGTTCTGAGCATTACAGCGTAGAAGATGTGGGGGTTTTGCAGAGGAGTGGAGTATTTTCATGGTGAAGGGGGCGATCAGCTCGTTTCCTCATAATCCTTAATCTCAATCTGAGTTTTTCATGGCAAGCTAAATGCTCTGAACTACCTTGAACTTTAGAACCTGTTGCCTTAGTGAACTTTATCAATGATCAAATGAGGCTGTTAAACAGCTTCAGGTAGCTGATTTGAGCTGATTGTTAAGGTACTACATTAAATACTATGCAATTTTATTGGCTTTTTCTCTCTTCTTTATCTGTGTGTCTAAATTGGTGGTGTTTCATTGTCACCAAGGACTCACTGCTTTGGGCCATGCACTGTGACTTCTGTGTTCAGATGCTTCTTTCAGATACATGATCCTACAAATTATCATCCATTTGGGTAGAGGGAGTATGGTTTTTCCCACCTCTCTGGGCAAGCTGGGACAATGCCCACCCCCAGTGTAAAAAAGGTCTTCTTTCTATCTAGTCTAAATCTCTCTCATTGCAGTTTAAACCCATCACCCCTTTTCCACTCTAAATAGGACCAGTTAAGAGGTCTGTTCCCATGTTGCTTATAGGTCCTATAAGGTCTCCATGAACCCCTCTCTTTTCCAAGGTGAACAACCATAGCTCTCTCAGCCTGTCCTCACAACAGAGGGGTTCCAGCCTTTGCGTAATTTTTGTGGCCTCCTCCGGACCTGCTCCAGCAGGCAGTAGGGCAGCATCTGCTTCACAGAGTTAACTTTCAGCCTTTGTGTTGTGGGTCTGTGTGTAAAAGTTCTCTGCAGTAAGACACATCCCATATTCGTTTTAGCACAGGGAAGCTGGTGTTTCATGCTCAGAACACTGGAGCTTTCCAGCCTGGAGAAGAGGAGGCACCAGGAGGACCTTCTAGCAGCTTTCCAGCATCTAAGGGAGCCCTACAGGAAAGCTGGAGAGGGTCGTTTTATGAGTGACTCCAGTGCTAGGACCAGGGGGATGATTTCAAGCTAAAAGAGGAGAGATTTAGGTTACATATGGGGAAGAAATTCCTCCCTGTCCGGGTCTTGAGGCGCTGGAACGTATTGCCCGAGGAGGCTGTGGCTGTTCCATCCTTGGAAGTGTTCAAGGCCAGGTTGGATGGGACTCTGGGGCAACCTGACTTAGTGAGAGGTGTCACTGCCCATGGCAGGGAGGTTGGAACTGGATGACCTCTGAAGTCTCTTCCAACCCAAACCCTTCTGCGATGCTGTGAAGCACTGGGAAGGGAGGACATTGCCTCCAAACCTTGCAGGTCTATACCACCTCACACCTACCACTTCTTTTGATGTCTTTCTCTTTGCAGGGGTCAGTGGTCTCTATGACTTTGGGCCTGTTGGGTGTGCTCTGAAGAACAACATCATCCAAGCATGGAGACAGCACTTTATTCAGGAGGAGCAAATCCTGGAGATCGACTGTACCATGCTGACACCTGAGCCAGTTCTGAAGTAAATACGGATCTTTCTGTTTTGTCCTGCAGAGTGTCATTGCTGATCAGAGTTGCTTTTCCTGTCCTCTGTAAAATTACCCACAGGGATCTCGAGACTGGGTCACCCCATTTCATACCTTGTTGCAATGGGAAATAATTAGATACTGGTGCACAGGTCAGTGTGAGAAGCTGTTGTTCCATAAATCAGTGAGAGCCGTGGGACTTGTGTTTGAGAGCTGAATGTCTCAGTGTCTCCTAGCAGTCCCATTAGGTAATAAATTGCCATTACCACTCTTTATAAAAGATGGAGAAGACAAGAGAAAGGTCTGTGTGACTGGCCTAGATCTGGGACACGTGGGCTGCGGAAGATTTCATGGATCACTGGTATAAAATGGGGCCTGACCGCTGGCACTTCTCATGTTCCTTATTTGTATCATCCTTTCTAGGACTTCTGGCCACGTAGACAAGTTTGCTGACTTCATGGTGAAGGATGTGAAAACCGGGGAATGTTTTCGTGCTGATCATCTCTTAAAAGGTTTGGAGTTTGCCTGAGGCTGGGTGTGCTGAGAGATCCCTTGTAGTGATACAAACATGGGAAAAAAAGCATCTTTCTTGGGGAGGCCAGTTGGTGTGGCCAGTGTTTCATCCTTGTGTTCACAGGTCATTAATCACACTATCCCAAAGATCCCATAAGTTCTACCCACACGTTGGTTAGGGTCTTGAAAGAGATGGTTCAGGAGAATCTCTGGCAAAAATGCAGTTGGATCCCATGTGTCATGAGACTATAAAAAATGACTGTGGTGTCTAAGCTGAGGATGCTCTTGTGTAACAAGGTTCCTGTTCTCTGCTGTGCTCAGGTCTATAGTTTTTTGGAGTTTCAACTGCTTTTTGTTCAGAGCAGATCTATGATTTAATGATGTAAAGGGACAGAGCTTGACTGCCCTTATGCAAAGGTCCATCACTGCAGCTGCTGATGTTCATACACCTTAGAGCTCAGCAGGCTTTTGGGAATGATACACAGACTTCAGGCCTTTCATAGCTTTCAAAGTCCTCACGCTTTTTTCCAGTTATTAATTAAAAAATGGTTTAAAGCAAAACAAAAATAGAATCACATGACAGAATCTTGGAAATAAGAAACCTGTATGAAAACATTTTCAGCTCCATTGTGAAGGGAAGGATTGTTCTGCTCTAGGTTTAAGTGGGTTGTACTCTCCAGTTTTCTTACCCTCTTCCTTGGAAGTGTTAAGAGCAGTCTGTGTTGGTGTTAAAGCTAAATTCAGTTAGAATGTTATTTAAAAGAACAGAAGAAGCCCATCTAACCTTTGCATGCTGAACTCTCAAAAAAGGAGGTGGGGGGGTGTGCCAGTGTGTTCTGAATCCCATAACTGGTAAAAACCACCTGCTTTTACTGCCACTAAAACATCGGACAGGTTTTAATGTGTTCAAATGAGAGTGAGAAGTTGTAGCACAACTGCCTGCCTTTGTATCTCCTGGAGGATGCTGTGCTTTAAATTGGGATGCTGTCTGACCCTACTGTACCTGCTCCCTATGGGTGCATTTGGATAAAAACAGCTTTGCTGGCTTCAGCTCAGGTGTAGGAGGGGAAAGGGACTACAAAAGCCTTGCTGTAAACTCACTACAGGCTTTTCTTGCCCACAGCTCACCTGCAAAAGCTCATGTCTGACAAGAAGTGCACAGCAGAGAAAAAGGCAGAAATGGAGAATGTTCTAACACAGGTAGGTGCTGCCTGGGGTGGTAAACGCTTCAGGGATGTGTGAGGAAGCACCAAGTCCAGTGGGGATGTCCCTGTGTGTTTCTGAAGTCTTTAGCTCAGAGACACCTGTCAGGTTCTACGTGGTCCTACACACTGAAAAGGTAGTGGTTGACGAATACTGTGAACTTGCTGCTTAATCACATCTCCCTGTTTCTGCTGTAGTGGAGAGTTACTGCTGTTATCTTAGCCTCCTGAATGTTGAGTGGCTAGGGCTGAAGCTCTGTCCTTGCAGCTGATCTGCTCTGTTTTACTTCACACCCTGGCAAAAAGCCTGTTTTTTCTGAGTCACTCTTTACCTTTGTGAACCCCTCACTGTGGGATTTATCGATACAAAGGGACAGATGAAAGATGAGGAGTTTTGTCAGGGCTTTTCTGAACCGTCTTAGCACCGCACGGTGTGTTTTAAAGTTGCCTCAGCTCTGAAGCACTTGGGA
Source organism: Upupa epops (assembly GCA_013397515.1). Lineage (NCBI taxonomy): Eukaryota > Metazoa > Chordata > Aves > Bucerotiformes > Upupidae > Upupa > Upupa epops. Next base: position 863,600 of record VZRI01012091.1, on the reverse strand, counting down.
TTTGTTCCTCTCTAGCACCCTGTACAGATTTTTCCTGTGTTTAGTGTGAGAATAGTTGGTGCTCCAAGTGAACATCTCTGAGAAGCTGTACAGACATCAGCCTTTATTATTTTTTCTAACTTTATTTATAATACTGTTTTTTTTCTCATGACTTCCATGCTAAATGGTTGCAGAGTCATGCACAGAATTGATGTTTCCTTCCAGAAAAAGCAATATTTTTTTTATCCCAATGTGTTACCACTAGGTTTTCCCCACTACAATACTCTGACCATCCTTTCCAGGAAGAGGCTGACTTTATTTCCCTGCTGAAAGCATCCAGTCATCACTTTTTTTCCAGAGAAAATGGGCAATCTTTTACCCCCAAGTCCTGGGCTGCAGATTTAGGCTGTTCTGCATCTTAGGTAACTAGAGCAAAAGAGAGCATGTGATGCATAGCTTGAATGTTTCATGCAGCAGAAGAAAGAGAAATGAATGCAGAACCTTGCAGAGATTTTTGCTTTCTTCTCTCTCAAGGCTGTAAATTTTTTTTCCTATCCAACACGCTGCTTGCTGTGTTTTAGCTGAAAATGTTCAGAAGAAGCTGCTGGTGGGTGGTGCTGCAGTCCCAGTGACTTTTCTTCTGCTTTACACCCACTCTTATGCTCAGTGCTTGCATTTCTACATAGATCACAGATTTCCTGTGGAGGTCTGACTTGTGGACCTATAAAGGAGGTGGTAGATGGTCTCTTCTCCCAAATATCAAGTGATAGAGCAAGAGGAAATGGCCTCAAGTTGCACCAGGAGAACTTTAGGTTGGACACTAGGAAAACTTCTTCATGGAAAAGGTCATCAGGCCTTGGAACAGGCTGCCCAGGGAGGGCGTTGGATCACCATTCCTGGATGTCTTTAAAAGTCTTGCAGATCTGGAGCTTAGGGACAGGGTTTAGCGGTGGCCTTGGCACAGCTGGGTTAATGCTTGGGCTTGGTAATCTTGAAGGTCTTTTCCAACCTAAATGATTTCACAGTTCTATAAAAACAGGTTTGTGGATGTGCAACGTATTTTTATATCAAGCTTCAGACTCCAGGTTGCTTGAAAATGTAGGTTAAAAGGGAGTGTTTTGGGTAGATGATTCAGAGCTGTGGATCTTGCACCATAGAAGATGAAGAGGTCATAGTTCTATCGCATTATTAAAGTAATTCTTCTATGTTTTAATCTTAGTTGGACAATTATGGCCAGCAAGAACTTGCAGATCTCTTTGTGAACTACAACGTGAAGTCACCTATCACTGGCAATGACCTGTCCCCTCCCGTTTCTTTCAATCTGATGTTCAAGACCTCCATTGGGCCTGGAGGAAACATGCCTGGGTAGGTACTAATCTCATCCTGCTCTCACTTTCTCTTCTTCAAGGATCACTTGGAATAAAAACGGAGTCTCAAAAGGACTGAAATGTGCAGTTTCTTCCTGAGTAGCCTTCTCCTCCCTTGCACTCCCAACCCTCTCTGGCAGTTTCCTTGTACTGTCAGTGAAGGGCTGGAGAAGCAAGGAGCTGTTACAGAATCATGAAAATACTTGAATCCAGCCTATGTGGAGCACAGCTCTTCCTGTGTTAGTTGAAGAAGTCTCAATAAAACCAGTTAATGCTGGGTCCCCAGCTGTCATTGACTTCATGGCTACAGAGGACCTGCTTCAGTGTGGTTTTTTCAGAGTGGGGTTACTCTGCAGGCTGATCCCATGGTAGCATCATTTACCAGGTAGTTTTAGTTACTGTGTGAAAATGTTGTCTTGAGTTGGAGTCTCTGCAACTAGAACTGAAAGTCATGTCTGGAGTTGGAAAGAGTCAAGAGAAAAAGCACCACTAGTAAGTTTTGTGGTGACTGCTTTCTTCTCTCATTGTTTTCCACCCCCTACTTTTATCTTCCTGATTTTTTCCTTCCTCCATCTCATTTCAGCTATCTGAGGCCAGAAACCGCACAGGGGATATTCCTCAATTTTAAACGTCTTCTGGAGTTCAATCAAGGCAAACTGCCCTTTGCTGCTGCCCAGATTGGAAATTCCTTCCGAAATGAGATCTCGCCCCGCTCCGGACTTATCAGAGTGAGGTACTGCACCTTTCCTCTTTCAGCAGAAGGGTACCTTTCGTTGTAGTATTTGTACGTGAGTGTTTTCCCTTCAGTGCTTTCTCACAGACAGTGGCTGATAGTGTGCCTAGCGAGTCTTTGGGTTCCTGGATTAACTCAAGTAATTAAAGTTTTAACTGCAGAATTCTGTCTACGCCTGGCTGGTCAGAAATGGGATCTCTGAAGCAGTGTCTCTATTAAAAACATACAAACTCAGTTTTACTAAAAGGCATTGACTTCTGTCAATATAAAAAGGACATGAAACAGTGGAAGGGAGTCCAGAGGATAATCAGAGGGCTGTAGCAACTCTCCTGTGCAGACAGGCTGAGAGAATTGGGACTGTTCAGTCTGGAGAAGAGAAGGCTCCAGGATGACCTTCCAATACCTGAAGGGGCTACAGGAAAGTTGGAGAGGGATTTTTTTATGAGGACATCTGATGGTAGGACAAGGGGGATGGTTTCAAGCTAAACTAGGGAAGATTTAGTTTAGATTTTAGGAAGAAATTCTTCCCTGGTGAGACACTGGAGCAGTTGCCCAGGGAGGCTGTGGTGCCCTGTCCCTGGAAATGTTCAAGTCCAGGTTGGATGGGACTCTGGGGCAATCTGGTCTGGTGAGAGGTGTCCCTGCCCATGGCAGTGGGGTTGGAACTGGACGATCTCTGAGATCCCTTTCAAGCTAAACAACCATATGATAATCTGATCCTATTATGGTGAGGGTAGCTGTGTTCTTTGCAGGACATGCAGCTTTGCTTGTTCAATTACATTCATGTGATTTACTTGAAAACTGAGAGCATAGAACCGAAACTTCTGACCTTGCAGGAGTATTTCCTTGTCTCAGTTCTGCATCTTACTACAGAGAAGAGGTTAGGAAAGAACCTGATTTGCAGAATGTGTTTGTGTCCCAAGGTCAGGCAGGCAGAAAGGCTTGGGGTTACTGAGAATTACTTTCAATCTCAGGATAAAAGTGATTATTGAAGGATAATCTCTGTATTTTCTCTCTGAACTCTTCTGGCCAGAAGTCTCTTCCCTCTCATTTGGAACCAGAGCTCCAGCATGCAGCCAGGCTGGTTCTGCCCTACACACAGACACCTTGTGCTGAAAACTTGATAGTCAATATTATGGTGCCATAAATGTCCCCAAACAGTGGCATTGTTAGCACTAAGGGAACACTTTGGGATTTTCTCTGCCCCTCTGTTTTCTCTTGCACCCCTAGAAACAAGAACTTTCCTCACTGAAAGACATTTTTCAGGCAAATAGAAATGACATGCCTGTGGCACATTTGATGGAGACTGGTAATGCCATCAGAGCAGATTTTACATCCTGATGCTTGTGATTAAAATTAATGATTACCTAGAGCTTCTCGGTAACAAACTACTTCAGTGTAAAGTGGTATCAAACAAGAGGACAAATACTCAGTGTATCAATCAATCAATCATAGAGTCATAGAATGGCTTGAGTTGGAAGGGACCTCAGAGATCATCTATTCCAACCTGCCTGCAATGGGCAGGGACACCTCGCAACTAGACTTGGTTGCTCAAGGCCTCATCCAGCCTGGCCTTGAGCACCTCCAGGGAGGAGGCAGTCACAACCTCTCCAGGCCATCCATTGCAGAGTCTCTGTACCCTTGCACTAAAGAAGTTCTTCCTAAGATCCAGTCTAAACCTGCCCTCCACTTTAAAATCATTTCCCCTTGTCCTATCACTAGATCCCCTTGTGAAAAGTCCCTCTCCAGTATTCCTGTAGGTTCCCTTCAGGTATTGGGAGGCAGCTATAAGGTCCCTCTAGATTGTTTTCTCTAATGATGAACCTAGATACGTTAAGAGACAAGCTCTTAAGCTAGAACGTACCAGTGTCATTGTCTTCAAGAAATTACCGCCTCATCTAGCTGTGTTGGGCACCTCTGATAGAAGTTAAGGCTACGGAATTTACTCTCCACTGACCCTGTAGGAAATGTCCGTGTCTAATATGGGCATGACAGCGGTCTGGAAAAACCTCCAGAGAACTTCTAGAGGTATTTCCAAGGTGATGGGAATCACCACGGTGCTAACCAGGGCCTGGAGATCTCTAGATTAATTTGTAGAAGGTATCATTGTGACTTTGAAGATGAAACCAAGTCCAGCATTGAGACCTGTTTGCGTTCCAGTCTGTGCATAGTCTTCGCTTTGTGTTTATGTGTCTTTTTAAACTACTGCCTAAAGTAGAGTCTAAAGCATAATCATGTGTTAGAGGGCTGTGACTAACACATGAAAGATCTCATGCCTGTGGGTGGTTATGTTTCTGTTAGGGAGTTCACCATGGCAGAGATTGAGCACTTTGTGGATCCCAGCGAGAAGAATCACCCCAAGTTTCAGAACGTGGCAGATCTCAATATCCTCCTGTATTCTTCCAAGGCCCAGGTCAGCGGGCAGTCTGCCCACATAATGCGGCTGGGAGATGCTGTCCAACAGGTAACTTTCCTCTTGCAAGGTCGTGGAGTTCTTTCTTTGGATTACTGCTTTCAGTTATAAATGGTTGTGCTGGCGCTAACTGGGGTTTACTCACAGATTTAAGAGTCAGTGTATCTGTGGGACTGAATGAATCTGGCCCTGTTACCATTAATGAGAGGCTGTGAGTGGTGTGATGGTGATTAGTGGTTAACCTTCACACTTTATTAGTGGGAGAGGAGCAGCAAGGAAGACTAATGTCTGCAGAAAGTTCAGCAGGGACTGGGAATCTAATAGATACTGACCCCCCATCTCTATGTGACTTGCACCTTGGGTATCCCAGAGTTGTCTGGGTTGGAAAAGACCTTTAAGGTCTTCTTCACCACCTGTATGTCCATGCAAGCAAATTATCAATCAGTAGGTTTACCAACCCTTTCCACCCCACCTATCCCAAAACCCCAAGTAGAAAACCCACCAAAATGTCAGAGGGTCCTCAGGCCTTGGCACAGGCTGCCCAGGGAGGGGATTGAATTGCCATCCCTGGATGTGTTTAAAAGTCATGGAGATCTGGGCAGGGTTTAGTCGTGGACAGTTGGGTTAATGCTTGGATTTGATGACTGTAGATCTTTCCCAACCTAAACAATTCTGTGATTGTGTCTGTAATGTTGTCTGCACAACTGCAACAAACCCTGACTTTGCTTCCATAGGAATTAATGGGTGTGTGTTTTTTGTTTGTTTTTTTTTCTTCCTGCTTTTTCACTTCCCAGGGTGTGATCAATAACTCCGTTCTCGGTTACTTCATTGGCAGAATCTACCTCTTCCTTACAAAGGTCGGTGTATCCCCGGAGAAGCTGCGCTTCCGACAGCACATGGAGAATGAGATGGCTCATTATGCCTGTGACTGCTGGGATGCAGAGTCCAAAACATCGTATGTAAGTGGCAAAATGAAGCCCCCAGTGGCACTCCCCATCAGATCCGTTGATAATGCAGCAAGAGACTCTGTTTTCTTTCTTAGTTTTTAAAACTAGGGCTGAGTCTGCTGGTTCTGTCCTGTCCCATGTTAGTATGAGCGCACTTAGTGCAGGAGAAATACTCTGAATCCAGGACTGAGGGGACAGGTTGGCTCCCTGCAGTGGGTTTGCACAAAGTTTATGAACTGTTCCTGCTTTGTTAGCTCTGTGCTTCAGACTCCTTTGCTGGAGGCTGAACTTGCCTGGGGGACTTTTCGCTGGTTGAATTTCGTCTGGAATTAAAGGAAACCAAGTCCCGGTGCTTTCCAAAGATCATAACCCCTGGAACAGCAGTGAGGAAGAATTTGTTTTCCTGGAGGCATTATTTCAGGGCAGATTCCTTCCTACTTGAATACTTTCTCTTCCTTTCCCACTTCTGAGCTGCAAGTAATGATTTCACCTCTGTCAGTTCAGCTGTGCTGGAAGAAGATTTCCCAAGGACTTTTCATCTTCCTGCTGAGTTTCAGTTCAGACCTCATTGAGTGCTTTGTTTTTCCCTTGTATTTTTACGAATTCCAGCCAAAATGTGTTGTTCTTCTTTCAGTAAACCAGCAGTAGGTAGTTAGGGATGAGGCTCTTACGTTCATTTTCGTTTTTCTTGGAGAGCTTTCAGCCTTCCCAGTAAAGCTCAGCCAACTATGTCAGTTGGAATGACAATTTCAGATGAAATACTTTAGGAGGCATAGGAACTACTCTGTATTGATTATTAAGCTGTTCCCCTCTTCAAGGCTATAGAATTTACTTCTTGAGTTGAATCAGAGTTTAATGAAGGAAAAAGGTATTTCAATGTTTTTGTGTGTGTGTAGCGAAGCACCAGCTGTTCAGCCTGGTGCCCCTTCCCAGGGAGTGCAGGGTCTGTGCAGCTGTCTGAAAATATTTAGAGAACCCTTTGTGTGCCGTAGTTCAAATAATGAATTGAAACACTGCAAGGAGTTTGCTGAGGACTGAGGGTTTAGCTGGGGACACTGCAGTCACCCTTATTGGGTAGATCCTGTCTATGGCCCTGGTGACCAGACTGATGGCCAGACCGGCAGGGTGGTCAGCCCAAAGGTCACGGCCAAGGCTTCAGGTGGTTCAGACAGCAGGGAAGATGTGCTACAACCTAGGAATAATAGAATCATAGAATGTATTTGGTTTGGAAGGGACCTCCAAAGTTCATCTAGTCCAACTCCCCTAGAACAAGCAGGTTATCTCTGGAACAGATTGCTCAGAGCCCCAGTCTCTGAGAGGTTGGTTTTGAGGGGGTGTGTTAGAGTTTTTTGTTTGGGATTTTCTTCCCCCCTCTTCAAGGTGCTGAAAGAGACTTCTCACACTCATGATGCTTCACTGCAGCTAGTTAGAGGAACACCAGCCAGTAGAATTCTGCCAAACTTAAGATTCCTGCAGCTCAGATGAGTGACCTGTCTATGTTTAGGAAAGCCCTGTAGAAATGTTAGAAGGAATAGCTTCCTCTTAATGATGTGCCTTTTCTTACTATAGACTGGTGGGACTTGGAAGGGGCCTCTGGAGATCATCTAGTCCAATCCCCACTGCTAGAGCAGATCCCACAGGAGCACGTTGAGGTGGGCTGGGGATGTCTCCAGTGCAGGAGACTCCACAGCTTCCTTGGCAGCCTCTTTAGGGCTCTGTTACCCTCACTATAAAAAAGTTGTGCCTTATATTCTAACTGAACATCCTCTGCTCCAGTTTGTGCTCATTGCCCCTTGGGGCAACACCAAGAAGATCCTGGTCCCATCATCCTGACACTGGCCTTTATGAGATCTTCCCTCAGTCTCCTCTCCAGACTGAACAGCCCCAGCACTGTCAGGCTCTCCTCACAAGGAAGGTGCTATAGACCCCTTGTCGTCATAGTGGCTCTGCTCTGTGATACTCTCCACTAGCTCCCTGTCCCTCTTGAACTGGGGAGCCAAGAACTGGATGCATTATTATAGATGTGGCCTCCCCAAGGCAGAGCTGAGTGGGAGGAGAACCTCCTTCAACCTTACAGGATTTGTCTTTGAAAACATTCACGTGGTGGTTGTGTTTGCTGCCTGTGTGAGGCAGCTTCATCAATTCCTTGCCAGTGAGTGGTGAGATGTCTTCTTGCCCTGTGTGCTGCATTAGTTAAAGAAGAGCTCTCCTGTGTGGTCTGTGTCTTACTGACTCATAAGCCAGGCTTTGGGGCACTCTGTTGGAGCTCTGTAATCCATGCTTGGGTAAAACTCTGGAGGCACAATGCTGCTGTGCCTATACTGAGCAATAGAGCTGTGTGCTGTGGCCCCAGCCCCGAGCTGTTGGCACAGCGTTGCATGCTGCCAAGCCATGTGGAAAACCTAACCCTGAACACTGGCCCTGGTTAGATAACTGATCGTTTCCTCTGGAAACAAATGGAATCATCCAAACGAAGGAGCAACTAGTGAGGGAGGGCTGCTTATTGTAACAGAGCTAATTATGTAGAAAAAACACTCATGGGGAGCAGGGAGGGCTTAAGGGTGAATAAACATATTTGATGGTTAAGTGGACAAAAAAGTGAGTTGGTGAAAGCTTCCCTTTTTGTTTTTTCAGGGTTGGATCGAGATCGTTGGCTGTGCTGATCGCTCCTGCTATGACCTCTCCTGCCATGCTCGCGCCACCAAAGTTCCTCTTATAGCTGAGAAGCCTCTCAAAGAACCTATATCCTTTCTGAATAAACCAGATTCTCCTGCAAGGAAAAGTGATTTGACAGTGTTTTGGAGAGCTCTGCAGCTCTGTTTTAAGTTACATCTGTAAATTTAACAGACTTTGGGAAGTAACCTGCAAAGAACTGGGTAACTTTACTCAGGTGGGCAATGTATTGTGTTTAAACTAGTTTAGTGCTAGGATCTTTTTTGGCTGATAAGCATGGCATGAATTTGAACCTCGGGGTACTGTCCCAGGTTACTCTGTGTTGTTTCATAGATTCCTAGAATGGTTCAGGTTGGAAGGGACCTTAAAGATCATCCAGTTCCAACACTCCTGCCATGAGCAGGGACACCCCCCACCAGACCAGGGTGCTCAAGGCCCCAGCCAATCTGGTCTTGAACACTTCCAGGGAGGGGGCAACCACAACCTCCCTGGGCAGCCTGGTCCAGGGTCTTAGCACCTTCATCGTGAAGAATTTCCTCCTGACTTCCAGTCTAAACCTCCCTTTTTCCAGCTTGAAAGCACTTCAGACCCTTGGAAACAACCCCTCCCCAGCTTTCCTGTAGCCCCCTTCAGGTACTGGAAAGCTACTATAAGATCTCTCATGGTTCTGCTGTTCACAGTTCTTGTGAAAAAAAGTTATATTCTTTCAAAATATTTTGCCTCCTACCCTTCACTATGTTTTATTATTCTTTCCATGGAACAGTTTGGGTTGGAAGGGACCTTAAAGTTGACATAGTTGCAATTAGATCAGGTTGTTCAAAGCCCCATCCTACCTGGCTTTGAACACTTCCAGGGAGGGGGGGTATCCACTATTTCTCTGGGAAACCACTTCCACTGCCTCACCACCCTCACAGCGAAGACCTTCCTTATATCTAGTCTAAATCTGTCCTCTTTAAAGCTATTACCCTGCATCCTCTCCCTACATTCCCTGATGAAGAGTCCTTCCCCATCTTTCCTCTAGGACCCCATCATGTACTGAAAGCTGTTGTATCTCCCTAGAAGAGGAGACTGGACTCTTTTGAAGTTCCTTAGTCCAGTAGCAGAGAAGATCTCTGTGTTCTGTCGCAGTTAGCTTTGACACAGCAAAAGAACCGGGCTCTGCTTTCTGTCATCTCCTTAACTGCCTTGTACAGAACAGTCAACATAGTTCAGTTTGAGGCGAATAAGGGAGCCATTGGCAAAGCTTATAAGAAGGATGCGAAGGTGGTGATGGAGTACCTTGCCGTGTGTGATGAGTGTTACATCACTGAGATGGAGCAGCTGCTCAATGAGAAAGGGTGAGCTGCCTGTGGGGTGGGTGTGTGGTTCCCTGCTCTGACACCTCTGATGGGGGTTTCCAGCATGCTGTTAGGTTAATCTGAGGCACCAGAAAACAGCTTCTCCGTGAGCATAGGCTGAGTGGATCATCTGAGATGCTTCTGCCAAGTCCTTGCTGGACATCCATCACTGTACCTCTTGATATGTGCTCTTAAATGTGTAACCATGGTGTGCAAGTATTTATTTACATAGGAATCATCTTATGACTTCAGTAGGATTGTAAGAGAGACTCCTTTGTAAAAAGGGGAGTGTTTACCTTCTGCTCCACTCTGGTTCATGAGCTGACCAGGGCTGGCAGATGGTTTTGAACTTAAATTTGTGAGTGATAGAACAAAAGATGTAAATGAGAATCAAAACCTGTGTGAGTAACCTCCAGCATTCAGCAGTGCCCTTTGGGACCTGCTACAGCTTTTGATTTATGAGGGCAGCAGTTTGTGTGTTTCTTGTCAGCGTGTCTACATGTATTCCTAACAAATGCAGGAACTGAAGACGTAAGGGGTCAAACTTGGCTGAAGCAGGCCAGCAGCTGCCAACGGAGCAGTATCAAAAAAGATACTTAATCTCTTGCTTTAAATAATTCAAGGTTAATATATTACAGGGCAACATTTACCTCTTTTTTAAAGATTTATTTGTTTTAGATTTCTGTGAGTGTGAAAACATAGAAAAAACAATAGCACTCAAGGTAGGGGACAAAATACTGCAAGAGATGTGTACACATTTTAAAACCAGAAGTGAGCATGCTTCATCTGGACTCACGTTGAAATGATTCAGTAGATGAGTTTTGCAATTACAGAGTGGTTTAGGTTGGAAGGCAGCTCAGAAACCATCTAGTTCCAACCCCCCTACCATGGGTATAGGGGCATGTCCCCTTAGACCAGGTTGCCCAGAGCCTTGAACACTTCCAGAAGCACCCACAGTCTCCCTGGGCAACCTGTTCTAGTGCCTCAGCACCCTCAGAGTGAGGAATTTCTCCCAAAGATCTAAATCTCCCCCTTGCACTGGACCAGATTGAGAGGCTGCAGCAAGTGCCTGCTTCATGTTACCTCCCCTTTTGTCTGTCTGTGTTGTGTACTGCTTCATCCTGAGATTCTGCCATTTCCTAATTGAGTTTGCTTCGAGCTGTTAACCACAACTAAGGTCACTGTGATAATGAAGGAGGTTGCTGTTGATGCAGAGGTAGTAATTTTATTATTAACACCCATTAGTTTTAATGGGGATGCCATGTGCTTTTTTGATCTCTGGAGTTTGCCCCGACTTCCATCATCCCGCTCTTAAAGTCAACCAACTGTTGCAATTAAGGAAATGACCCTTGTCTGTGGATTGCTGCAGCTTCTGAGAGACTTCTTTTTCCTTTGCAGGGAATTCACTGTTGAAACTGAAGGGAAAACTTTTAAAATAACAAAGGACATGGTCACTGTGAAGAGATTCCAGAAAACATTGCATGGTAAGCTTGTGTCTTCTGTTGTTTGATCACCACAAATAAGTCAGACCAGGATACACCTTGAACGTGAAGGTTGCACTGTCTTGTTAGTATTGTATGTTCCTGGAGTCAAGCCATCCTGACCAGAGGCTCCTGAAGCTTCTCTGGTAGTTTGTTATCACCTCAGCTTTGGTCAGTGACTGCAAAACTTGTGGCAAGGGAGGCTGAAAGCCCAGACTTTCCAAAAGGCATAGATTTAGTTTCTTAAAGAAGCCTTTGTCCTACCAGTCAGCTCTGTAAGTACCTCACCCCAGGTCATTTGGGAAGTCTTTGACAGAAGAGACTGAATCATAATGTTGGTTGGGACCTCCAGAAGTCATCTAGTCCAATCCCGCTGCAACAAGCAGGGAAATCATTCACCAGACCAGGTTGCCTAGAGTCCCAACAAGCCTGACCTTGAATGTCTCCAGGAATGAGGCCTCCACCACCTCTAGGCAACCTGTTCCGGTGACCCACCACCCTCAGATTTTAACCCAGTTCATACTGTAGCTAGTCATTGTCCTGCCCTGGGCTGATGAATGCTTCTCAGAAGGAGCAGAGCGACTCACAGCTTGTGCAGGTTGTTTGTTCTTGCAGCTGCTGAGCCTTTGAGATGTCCAAGTGTCTGTCAGCACGTGCTGCTGTGGTGCCAGGCTCTGCTTTGTCACATCTTCAAAGGCTGAGTCAGAGTCATAACTGTGAGTGACGATAGCATTGCTGGGGGCCAGCAAGCAGGGCTCCAGCTGCTGGTTTTTCTTAAGTGTCTGTATTTGTCTGCAAGCAGGAGGCAAAGCTTATGGATTCCTCCTCTCTTGTCTTGAGAACTGTTCAATGCACAAATTCAACAAGACCATCCCTTGGGAAGGGAAATTCCCACCCTGGGTTAGGTGCTAAATTGATGAGGGTTGGCTCTCTAGGCAGTCTCACAGAGTGGGAGACAATTCAGGACACAGCACGGGATTGCTGGGCTCTACCTTTGATTTTCAGAAGCAGCTGCTGCCTGTGTGTCCAGAGAAGGGCAGTAAGGCTTGGGAAGGGTCTGGAGGACAAGTCCTATGAGTAGGTGGCTGAAGAAACTGTGGTTGCTTAGCCTGGAGGAAAGGAGGCTGAGGGGAGACCTTACTGCTCTCTACAACTACGTGGAAGGAGGTTGGAGTGAGGAAGGGGACAACATCTTCTCCTTGGTGGCAAGTGATAGGGCTAGAGGAAATGTCTGCAAGCTGCAATATGGCAGGGTTAAGCTGGGTATTAGGAAGAATTTCTTCACCAAAAGAGTTATTAAATACTGGAACAGGCTGTGCAGGACAGTGGTGGAGTCACCATCCCTGGAGGAATTTAAATGGCATGTGTGCCTGGTGCTGAGGTGCATGGTTTAAGGGTGACCTGACAGTGCTGAGTCAATGGTTGGACTTGATCTTCAGGGTCTCTTCCAACCAAAGCGATCCTTGTTTTTTCCCTGTCCTGTGATAGAGGGGATGGAGAACAGGGAGGGGAGCAGTGTTGAGGCAATCAGGAATGAGTCAAGAATATAGAGGGAGTCTTTGTTGGGATTGGATTGGGATCTGAAGATCCATGCTGCTCTGCTCAGGCTGTTGGATACTGCAGTGTGTCTGTGCATTAAACCAACACGGGCCAGGGACTGAGCATTACCCTGCCATCATCCAGTGTGTCCCCAGGCACGGCTTTGGTCTGTGCCTCTAGCACTCTCCCAGGACATCGTCTATGTCTGGTGTGGAGTGGGGACTATTCCCAGTGAACAGTTGGGATGAGGCTTTGCAGCTGTGAAATGGAAGTAGGTTTATTTACAGGGATGCAGGTTGTGTTGTTTACTCATGAGGCCAGAGAAGGGGCCATGACTTGTTATTTGCAACCTAAATACATTCTGTTTGTGGACTAGATCCAAATCTCTGTTTCAGTTATTTGTCTGTAGAGCAAAAGTAACTTTCTCTTTCCATGTGCTCAGCTACAGTAATGAGAACTTCTGGGCAGAAGGGCATCCAGGGTAGATGCATCTTATTTTATCTGTAAGTTCTTCTTTAATGATGACCTGGGTTCTTTTGTGTTTCAGTGGAAGAAATCATCCCGAATGTCATTGAGCCCTCGTTTGGCATTGGGAGGATCATGTACACAGTGTTTGAACACACGTTCCACATCCGGGAAGGAGATGAGCAGAGAACGGTGAGCTCTCCTGGGGCTGAGCCTTGGCTTAAAACCATCTGCAAGTGTTTGCTTTTCCCTGACATCCAGGGGAAGGATGAAAACAAGACTTCACAGTGAAGAGATGGGAAACCCAATCAGACTGTGGAGTTGCTGGAGTTGCCAGCGTACGTGTTGCTTACACGTGCTCCCTGAGAGTGTTCTGGGGCTGGAGCTGCATGAGGTTCTGTATTATTGGCAAGGCCCTCAGAAATTCCTCTGTCTGGATTCACACTTGGCAGTGACCCATCTTCTCGCAGAGAAAGCCATCTCTTCAGTTTTATTTCCTCTCTCTTTGCTGCTTTTCCCAGAATCACAGTTCAGTGCAGCCAGATGGACAATAGACTGACTGTTTCCTCAGTCCCCCCATGAAATTCAACCTGCCCTGGTTCTGGGCATCCCAAAAATATTGGCTGAAACTCTGCTGTAGCATGGGCCAGAGGGATGTGTGTGTTAGATACAGAGCACCAGCCTGTATGTAGCACGCTGGGATGCTCTACACCATTTCTGGTGGCCCGAGGGAAGCTGGCCATGAACTGGTTCCTGTTTATTGTTTCTGGGTGCTGGATTGTGTTTATAGGAAAACAAAATAACAGTCCTCCTTAGTGTCTCTGGTTGTGATCCCGTTCACAAGTCCAGGATTAGGACATGACTGGCTTTTGATCACAAACTGCTCATGAAATCTAAAATACTGGACTTAACCTTCCTTCTGGTACCCAGTTACCTCCTGTGAGCCTGGGCTGCTCTGTGCTGTGACACGCATCTCCACTGCATTTTTGTTTTTACCCCCCTCTTGGTCCACTGCTCTTCTCTGAGGGTGTCTGGGGGGTGGGTTCTGAAATCCTTTGAGCTCTGTATACCTGGTGCGTGTGTGGAGGCTCTGTGGGAATCAGACAGGGAGTGAGGTGAGTGTGAAAACTCCTCCCTTTCGACTGTTCCCAAGTCTAAATCTCCTGCAAAGACCCCTCTACCCATCATTTGTCTGTAATTCAGATAAGGTTCCCTCATTGGCAAGAGGGAAGGGGATGTGAAGAATACCAACCTGGCTGCAGTGACGTAAGGAGCCTTGAATGCTTGTAAAGAAGGCCAGCTACGCCCTTGGACAGTCACCCTACCTCCAGCCTCAGTCAGAGCTTAGTCTCACCTCCTAAGAATCGGGCCTAATCACTAATCTCTGTATCTGTTTGTGCTTTTTCTTTTTTCCCCCCAGTTTTTCAGCTTCCCAGCTGTTGTAGCACCCTTCAAGTGTTCCGTTCTTCCTCTAAGCCAGAATCAGGAATTCATGCCTTTCGTCAAGGAACTGTGTAAGTGTATTAAGCTCTGTGGGATGGCACTGGGAAGAGAAGTTTCTTCCTCTGTGCTCTAGGGAGATTAAAAACAGCACTGGGATCTCATGTGCAAAAGGAGAAGCATCGAGCTGGAACAGCTGAGTAAGGTGGGATCAGGAAGTTTTGGGTACCCATCAGACTCTACAGTCCAGCCTCAAAAAAACCACCTCCCTGCCCTTCCTCAGGTTGGTTTGGACTATAAAAGACTTGGGTTTTAACTTCTGTGTCAAAAAACCCCTTACTGCTTAGAAGAAGCTGTCAGGAGCACTGGATGTTTGGTGTCGACTTTTTATGTGTTGGCATTTCTTCAGGTTCTTTTTTCATGCCCTTGTTGGCCAGCTGATAGCTTTAATTGATCCCAGAGCTGCTGAGCCTCCAAGCATTCTAACAGAATGCCCACTGGTACCATTTAAAAGTGAAGGACAAGAACATAGGCTGCCTGTCAGTGCCTTTTGCTGTTGGCATCAGTTCTTCTCATGTCCCCATGCTGGACATGCCCCTGCACACGTGTAAAACTGATATGTTTTGAGTTGCTGGACTCATTAATAACAGGTTGAAGTTGGTGACTTTGCCCTTTGGGTTAGAGTTGAGTGATGCAATGTGACAGCTCTGAGAGTAGCAGTGTACCTGTGGGGTGGATTTTAGCCTGTAGTCTGGGCACGGACTCTAATGTTGGACCTTCTGTCCAAAATGAGGGTCTGTGATGCTGCTTGAAACTGGGACAAGTGGGGGCCTCACTTCAGGTACTGCCATGAGTGTGTGGGAGGCCTCTGCTGGGATTGTGGTGCCTGCTGAGACATAACAGGTCCTGGTGATCCTTTTCTCTGCTCAGTGAAAAAGGGCACAGAGGTGTTGCTGATAGCTGGTTGCAAATGAGGCAGTGGTGTGCCCAGGTGGCCACCAAGGCCAGTGGTATCCTGGCTTACATTAGAAGTGGTCAACAGGACTAGAAAAGTGGTTGTGCCCCTGTACTCAGCACCTGGAGTATTGCCTTCAGTTTTGGACACCTCAGTAGAAGGACATTGAGATGCTGGAGTGGGTCCAAAGAAAGGCAGCAAAGCTGGTGAAGGGCCTGGAGGACAGATCTTATGAAGAACAGCTGAGGGAACTGGAGTCCTTTAGCCTGAAGAAAAGGAGGTTGAGGGGGGAGCTTATTGCTCTTTACAACTACCTGAAAGGAAGTTGCAGAGAGGCAGGGATTGGTCTCTTCTCCCAAGTCTCTAGTCACAGAACGGGAGGAAATGGCCTCAAGTTGTGCCAGGAGAGGTTTAGAATGGACATCAGGAAAAATTTCTTCACTGAAAGAGTGGTCGGGGTTGAAACAGGCTGCCCAGGGAGGGGGTGGAGTTGTGTTCCTGGAGGTTTTCAAAGAATGCATAGATGTGGCTCTGGGGGACATGGTTTAGTGTTCAGGGTGGTGCTGGGTTGACAGATGAATTTGATGATCTTGAGCTTTGTTCTGTGATTCTTGCAGCTGAAGCACTCACCAGGAACGGCATCTCTCACAAGGTGGACGATTCCTCTGGGTCCATCGGCCGGCGCTATGCCAGGACTGATGAGATTGGCGTGGCCTTCGGGATCACCATCGACTTTGACACCGTGAACCGGACGCCTCACACCGCCACCCTGAGAGACCGCGACTCCATGCGCCAGATCCGAGCCGAGGTAAAGGGCAGGCGGACAGTGTTGGCTGCTGAGAGCCAAGTCTGTTTCTTTTGGTCTGGGGGAGAATATCAGCTGCTAGTTCGGATCCAACAACCACTTTCTGGTCCATGCGGGAGCTGCCTCCAGCTCTCAAAAGGCAGTTTAGCTATTCTGAGAAATCCCCAGGGAAGAGAGAGCGGTCAAACAGAAGGTGCCGGCCCTGCTGCTGAAGTGAGGAGAGGCTTTTGTTTGTCTTGGATGCAGAGGTGTTGATCTTACTTGAAAGCTGTGCCTTGTGCTCTTCAGAGTGCCTCTTTCCAAGTGAAAGCTGTTGAGTAAATCATTGGCTGTGTTGTGGCTGGCTTTCAAAGACAGGGCTCTCCTGAATCCACAGGCACTGGAAAGCAGAAGATCTTTGGCTGCTGCAGGCTGGCTGGCAGAACACAGCTCAAACATCTTAAAGCTTCCCTCCTGCTCATGTTTCCTATGCAGCACCAGAAAAGCTGGTGAACCCCTGCCCAGAAGCCACACCAGCCCTAAGGGTGCTCCGCCTTACACAGACTGGAGTAGAATCATTGGGTGCTTGGGTGGGATGGAATCTCCAAAGCTTATCCAGACCAGACCCCCTGCAGTGAGCAGTGACAGCTTCAACAGGAGCAGGTTGCTCAGGGACCCACATGACCTGGCCTGAAAAGTTTCCAGGCATGGGGCTTGTACTCCTTAGACCACGGTTTAACCACTCTCATCTTGCTTATATCTAATCTAAACCTCCCCTCTTTTGGTTTAAAATGTTGCCCCTTTCAGCCCACCTAAACATTTGTCCCATCTTTAGACCCCTTTAATTACTGAAAGAATGCAGTAAGGTCTCCATGGAGACTTCTCCAGGCTGAGCAACCCCAACGCAGCTTGTCCTCACAGCAGAGGATTCCAGCCCTCTGATCATTTCGGTGGTCTCCTCTGGTCTCACTTCAAGCTCTCCTGTGCTGAGGAGCCCAGAGCTGGACCCAGCAATGCTGGTGGGGTCTCAGGAATGGAGTAGAGGGGGAGAATCCCCTCCCTCAACCTGCTACCCACACTTGTTTTGATGCAGTCTGGGGTGTCCAGATTTCCATCCGCCAGTACCCCCGAGTCTTCCTCTGCAGTGCTGAAATTTCCTCCCTGTGGGGGTTCCATTGCCTGCTCGGAGCTGTGGCCGTGCAGCCTTGACACCTCCATTGTGCCCTTCTTTCCCCAGTCCCCCTCAGGAGTTTGTCTGCTGTGAGGAGGAGTAAGTGCTCATTTGTGAGTCTGAGTTGTTCCAGCTCCACTCTGAGGACAGCACCTGCACTGCCTGAGGCTATGTAGCTGGCACTGGGTTTAGTTCCATGTAAGAGACTGTGCCAGCTCCTCAGGACACTCATCTGTCTTTCTGTGTCACCTGGATGACCTCTGATGCTGCAGCAGAGACAAGACTGCATTATCAGTCAGAGTCTGCAGGTTTCCTAGCTTCTGTAGCTGATTCTTCACCTGATGAACATGCGCCAGGAGGACCAAAGAAAGGACAAACCTGTGTCATCCTTTGTGCTGGTCTCACAGTGGTTTGGAGATGTGTGTGTCTTTCCCTTCTCAATCTTGTATGTAACACTAGTAGGGTTGAACCTTGCTGTGGTTCACCACAGAGACAGTTACATTTCCCTCACGGCTCAGCCTGAGTGACTGAGCAGTCTTTGAGGTGTCATAGGCTGTGATTTAAGATGATGTCCTAGTTTTTCCTCCCCAAAACTGATCTTGCAGGTAGGTACCTTGCACCTGTTGTATAAAGATCACCCATATCCCCTGGATGTCCAGCAGAGCTAGAGTTTTATGACTCACTGTTTGCTATGTCTTTGTGACTTTGCCTGCAGATCTCTGAGCTTCCTGCCATCATTCGTGACCTGGCCAACGGTTATCTAACTTGGGCTGATGTTGAAGCAAAGTACCCACAGTTTGAGGGACAAGAGACTGGCAAAAAGGACACAATAGAGGAATAAAGAAAAGGACCTGGAGAAAAAAACCCCATTGAAATGTCCACTTTTTACTGTTCATGTTAATAGGGAATAAACTTCTCGTGTATTATTCGAAGCGGCATTGTTTGTGCACACAGGGACTGGTTGTTGGGGTTTGGTTTTATTTTTCCTCAATTGCTGCCCGAATTTAAAAATCTGAACTAATTGCAGTCCCAAGTTGGAGGTGTTACGAATAAAAACGCCGTTACCTATGCCTGCTTCTCTGTGTTCATGCAGCCTGGTGCTTTCTTCAGAAATGGCCTCAGACAGTCACAGAATCGTGGAGGGGTAGCGGTTGGAAGGGACCTCCAAAGGTCATCTAGTCCAACCCCCCACAGAAAGCAGAGCCATCTCTAACCAGAACAGATTGCCCAGGGCCCCATCCAGCCTGACCTTGAATGGCTCCAGGGATGGGGTCTCCACCACTTCTCTAGGCAGCCTGTTCCAGGGATCCCCCACCCTCAGATTCAAGAACTTTTTCCTGATGTCCAACCTAAATCTATCCTTTTACCGGCTTAAAACCATGACCCCTCATCCTAACGTTCCCTGGCCTGGTGAACATTTTTCCTCAGCCTTCTGATAGGCCCCTTTCAGGGATTGGAAGGTCACCCGTAAAATCATGTAGTCCTAATCCCTGCTACACCTGGTCCTAGAGTAGATCCTGCAGGAACGTGTCCAGGTGTGGTTGGAATGTCACGAGACCAGGAGACTCCCCAGTCTCTGGACAGCCTGGGCCAGGGCTCCGTTATCCTCACTGTTAAAAAGTTCTCCTTCAGTTCAAATTGAATCTCCCATCTTCCAGATTGTGCCCATTATCCCTTGTCCTGTCGCTGGGCACCACCAAGAGCCTGGTCCATTCAGACCTCACCCTTTAGATACTTAAAAGCATTGATGAGGTCTCCCCATCGGTCTCTTCCCCTCCAGGCTGAACAGGCCTGTCTTAACTCAGCCTCTCCTCATAAGGCAAATNCCCAGTCTCTGGACAGCCTGGGCCAGGGCTCCGTTATCCTCACTGTTAAAAAGTTCTCCTTCAGTTCAAATTGAATCTCCCATCTTCCAGATTGTGCCCATTATCCCTTGTCCTGTCGCTGGGCACCACCAAGAGCCTGGTCCATTCAGACCTCACCCTTTAGATACTTAAGCATTGATGAGGTCTCCCCATCAGTCTCTTCCCCTCCAGGCTGAACAGCCCTGTCTTACTCAGCCTCTCCTCATAGGGCAAATGCTTCAGCCCTGACCATCTCAGTGCCTCTGTACTGGACTCCCTTCAGTATCTACCCGTTCCTCTTGAACTGAGGAGCCCAGACCTAAACAGAGTATTCCAGCCTAATCAGGGCAGAGTCAAGAGGGAAGAGAACCTCCTTCAACCTACTGGCCATGCTCAGTGCACCCTAAGAATCCCTTTGTCTTCTTGGCCACAAGGTTAGTCCTGATCTCACCAGCTGTTTACCCTAAGAGATGGGCAGCCTCAGTGTAAGAGCTGATGACAAATCACAGCCAGGAGAGAGAAACCATCACCAGGGAACTAATTACACGCAGATTGTGTCTCCACTTCACCGCTCAGCCTTCAGAGGGGAGCACTAGCCCAGGCTGCAGGTAAGCCCTGCCTGTGGTTTGTAGTTTAAAATGCAAAGACACCCTAGAACTGGTTGCATGAGGTAATGCTATTGATACCAAAGCTTGGAACAGGCTGCCCAGAGAGACTGTGGAGTCTCCCGCTCTGGAGATATTCCAAACCCACCTGCATATATTCCTGTGGGATCTACTCTAGGAGATCCTGCTCTGACAGGAGGGTTTGGATCGCTAGAGGTCCCTTCCTACCCCCACCATTCAGTGGAGACCTGAGCGACACTGGCCACAAGCAAGGTGTTTCTGCTACCACAGAGGGCAAGGGATGAGGCTGATGGTGGTTGCCCCAGCCTTGGCCATCATCCTTGCAGCGCTGGGCTGCTGATTCCTTTCCTAGCCTTAGAAGTCTATGAGGTGTAGCCCCCCCAACAAGTGTCCTTGTCCTGGCTGATGATGCCCGTGATTTGCAGGAAGGATCTTGCTCAGCAGTTTCAAGCAAACAAATGAAAAGGCTGGGGCATGGCTGAGGCCACAGTGCCGCTAAAAATTTTAGGGCAGTCCTCACCAAGAGGGTGCAGGTTTTACCTGCTGTCCCAGCATCACAAAGCAGCAATTTCCCAGGCTGTGCTCATTCCTGGCTGCTGGGAGCTTCACCCATCAGCCAGTGGATATGGAATAACTGAGTGTTTGGTCTTGACCAGCACTGATCATGCAACAATCTTCAAACTCCTTCCGAGGGGACTGCAGAAATCAGCTCAGAATGTTGCCCCCCTCCTTAAACCCAGCCTGTGGGGTGCTCAGGCACTGCGTTGCTGGAGGAAGCTGAGCAGGGTGCACCTTGAGACAGCAGCTTTCCAGAAGAGGGTGCTGTCAGGCAGACTATCGCAGGCACTGAGAGGGTATTTAGACACAGAATCCCTGTGGTTCTGTTTAGCTTTTCACAGAGTCCCAGAACGATTCTGCGTGTCTCAGCAGTGCTGCAGCCCTGGAGCTCCAGCCCTGCGTTGCTCTAATGTTCTTTGTTACCTCCTTGGGTGAAGATGCTGTTGTAGCCTGGATTTCAATGCAAGTGAAATGACAATCATAGAATCATAGAACTATCATGACTGGAAGGAACCTCCAGAATCATCAAGTACAGCCCTCACCCCAACATCTCCCTAACCCCTGGACCATGGCTTCAAGTGTTCTATCTCCTCGTTTTTTTTAAACCCCTCCAGGGATGGTGACTCCACCACATCCCTGGGCAGCCTGTTCCAGTGCCCAACCACTCAGGAAAGAACTTCTTCCTAAGATCCAATCTAAACCTCTCCTGATGCAATTTTCCCCTCGTCCCATCATTAGTAATTTGGGAGATGAGACCAGCACCAGCCTCACTACAACCTCCTCTGGGGTAGCTGTAGACAGCAATAAGGTCTCATCTCAGCCTTCTCTTCTCTAGACTAAATAACCCCAGTTCCCCCAGCTGCTCTTTATAGGGCCTGTTCTCCAGACCTCTCTCCATCCTCGTTGCCCTTCTCTGGCTTCACTCCAGCACCTCAATCTCCTTCTTATACTGTGGCACCTAAAACTGGACACAAGGTGTGGACTCATGAGTGCAGAGTACAAGGGCACCATCACCTCCCTACTCCTGCTGGTTACACCGTTCCTGATCCAGGCCAGGATGCTGTTGGCCTTCTTGGCCACCTGGGCACACTGCTGGCCCCTGTTCAACTGGCTGTCAACCAACACCACCAAGTCCTTTTCTGCCAGGCAGCTCTCCAGCCACTCTTCCCCAACCCTGTAGCACTGCTGGGGGTTGTTGTGACTGAAGTGCATGACCTGGCACTTAGTTTTGTTAAACCTCATCCCACTGGCTTCAGCCCATCTCTCCAGCCTGTCCAAACCCCTGTGCAGTGCCTCCCTACCCTCAAGCAGATCAACACTCCCACTTAATTTCATATCATCTGCAAATTTACTGAGGGTAAAGACTTTGCTTAGAGAGTCTTAGAAATGTAGTTCACAGTGGTTCATTGTCAGGGGTGTGAGAGTGAAATTTGGGCCCCTCTGCTGTCAGCTGGTGGGGTTAGGGGATCCATCTTTCTGAATGCCAGCAGGGGTGGTTAGAGCTTCTGAGGCAACCTCTGTGACCAGTCTGGGGGCAGCTCTGATTTCTCTCAGTCTTAAGTGGGCACTGCAAACAGGCATCACAAACCCACTGGCTTTGCTCTGCTGGTAGTAAGGGATGTAGAGACCACATTGCCTTGCAAAAGTCCCCCTGATTTAAAATAATAGCTGAAGGTGTCAGGCTTGTCTTAACAAAGACAGCTCTGACAGATGTACTTTGGAAATTCAGCTTAAACCTTTTCGATTCCTATCTTTGCTGTGACCTGCAATTCAACTTCTGCACCAGATCAGCAGAGTTAAGTATTTATAAGCAGAGGCTGCTGAACCTCAATCCAGCTCGGCGTCGCTCTGCCACACTCATTTCCATGTTCCTATCTGAGACGATCATGTAACACCCTGTTGTAATCTGCTGCTGTCTCCGCTGCGAGGGGATGGGAGAACATTGCTCATTCATTTCATAAAGCTGCAAAAAATGAAAAGCAAAGCCCCTTGGACTTCTCTGAGTAGCCTCTCAGCCTGTGTCGCCAGGACTCCAGCTCTGGATATAGACAGTAGTTGGGGTCATGCCCATCTTTAGGAAGTGTGTGAAGAAGGGCAGTATCATAGAACCATAGAACCATAGAATGGTTTGGGTTGGAAGGGACCTCTGCCATGGGCAGGGACAGCCTCCACTATCCCAGCCCCATCCACCCTGATCTTGAAAAGAGTAGAAAAGAGAGGTTAGTTTTAGAATCATAGAATCCTTAGGGATTGGAAGGGACCTTGAAGGATCATCCAGTCCAATGCCCCTGACACAGCAGGATCACCCAGACCAAGTCACACAGGAACACAGCCAGGCGGGTCTGGAACGTCTCCAGAGGAGACTCCACAACCCCCCTGGGCAGCCTGGTCCAGTGGTCCAGGACCCTCCCTGTGAACTGTTCTTACTCTAGATCTTTAGGAAACAGTCAAGGATAATGCTAATGATTGAATTGTGCTACCTCTTATTGTTATTATAACTGGTTACCAACAGCCTTTAAAGGGGAGTAAACAGACTTACGGGTCATTACTACAAATGACAAATCAAACCCTTGCAATCCTTCACACAGCATCTGAGGATGCACAGAGAATCTATGATGACCCACTCCCTTCTAGGACCAGAAGTGGTGGAAAAGGAATGAAATCTGCATGTGCTGGCTTTGAAATAGGTACTTGGAGGAAAAATCCCACTGGGTATTTATGCTGCTCTTCCTCTCTTTCCTTGGAACTTTCTGGTGGCCACTGTCTTGTCTGTGAAGTCTTGCAGGTATGGGAAGACCCGGAGTTGTAATCAGTTGTTTTCCCACTGGTCAGCACACACAAGCAAAATCCATCTAGGCCAATGTTTAACTGAGGTGGTTCTAAGAGCAGGATTTAGGACAATTGACCTGCAGCTGGGTTAGACAGGGGCTGCTTCAGAGCAGCCCTCCACATCGTCATTCACAAATTGATGAGAAATGCAGCTGCTTTAGAGCAAGGAAAGCGAGCGCCCTCAGCACCTCTTCTCCAAAACCCAAAGCAAAGGAAGAGTCACAGAATCACTAAGGTTGAAATGAGATGTACAAGAGCATCCAGTCCAACTGTCAACCTTGTCAAGGACTTTCCTTGGTTGGTTTTCAGTTCAGGAACAGGGCAGAGCTCTGCTTGTTCTTCAAGGGCTTCACAGTGTTGAAAGGCTTATTTGCATGTGATCTCTTTTTACAGTGACTAAGCAGGAGCCCAAGAGAATCAGGATTGCTGATTCTCCCTCAGGTAAATAATTCCAGTTGAACTTTGGTTTCCTCTAGCAATGCCAGGAGTTTCTGGAAAGTGCTGGTATAACTGGTTGACGTTTGCTACCCTCTCATTTACTCTTAGCATGTCGTGGCTGAGGTCCCACACCACTCTGTCTGTGCTCAACCAGCAGGCAACAGCCCATGGCTTCATTATCAGAAGATAAAAGTGAGTTGAAGTCACCTCCTCCCTTTGCTAACTGTTCCTGCTCTGATCACGAACCCCTTGGTAATTTTCCAAATCCCACAACCCCGTTAGCAGACGTTGAGAAGAAAAGCCCACAGTTGCATTTTCTGCCTCTTGGGGAGAAATCAGATATGAAATAATAAATATATATGATATCCTCCAGGCAAAACCCTGCTGGTCACTAATGCCCGCAGATTAATTGTACTAATCCAGAGTGATCGGGGGAGACGGTTGGCTACTTGGCACTATTTTGGTCCCTCGCTTATGAAACCCCATCTCTGTGTTTGAAAAGAAAAATCTTTACATAACCGTAATCACTGGGATAAGAAAAGGACTAAACTGTCCCAAAACATTTTCTCTTCAGCACAGATGCTGCCTATGAATTTTGACTTGATTAAATCACTCAGCAACATAATATTTTGTTCTGAATAACGGATGTGCCTCCGTTAGGAGGGAAAGAGCAAGTCTGCTCTCCCAACCTATTGCTTGGGGCAAAAAGAAATGGGGGGTGATGGAGGCTGTAGGAACCAGAAGTTATCTGGTCAGTGAGATTTGCTTGGTGGAGGACACTGGAAGGAGACAGCTCGTTGTGTCCCTGGATGGTGCATGCCACACTACTGGCTCAAGGAGGTCCCCAAATATGTAGCCTAGGTGCCACCACAAACCACAAAGTAAAATGAAGGTCTGGGAAAAGCATGGGGAGGGAACTGGAGTGCCTGGGGACCAGCTGAATGCACCAGCAGGGGATGTGTGAAATAGAAGTGTTTGGTGGTTTCCACCATGTCTGCTTCCAGCTTCTTCAGGAAAGGGTCTTCTCATGTCCAAGGAAGCACAGGGCAGAGTGGATTTAGGATGCTTGTGTTGCAGGCTGTGAACATGAACAACAAAGACCTTGCTCTTGGTTCCTGCGCTGCTTTTCCTCCACCATTCGTGAGCAACTCTTTGCTAAACTGTGACAACCAGCAAACAGTGACGATCTGAGCAGGAGACAGCCAGGATGCACCAGATGACTGGAGACCAGATAGCTCTTCAGTCATAGTTGTCTTCTGTATGCGGCCTCTGTTTATAACTGATTTGTGCTTTTCCAAGTGTTTGCTCCATTCCTGGAAGTGTTCAGAGCCAGGCTGGAAGAGGCTTTGAGCAATCTGATCTAGTGGGATATGTCCCTGACATGGGAGTTGGAACTAGATGATCTTTAAAGTCCTTTCCAACCCAAACCATCCTGTGATTATAGAGAGACTTGGAAGGTTGAGTTCTGTCTCAGTGATTCCTACAGCAAAGCTTCAGGCTCACATGGGAGCCATGGGATGAAGTGCTGAATCAAAATAAGGATGCTGGTGTCCTGATCCCAGGTGGATGCTCTCAACCGAGGCTCTCACCTTCCCAACTTCTATCCCGTTTGGGATTGTTTGATTCCAACGACACTGAAGAGCAGCTTTTTATGAGCACAGCCTTTGACTAGAAAAATAGAGGCAATCAGAGGAAATAGAGAACAAGATCAGGAGAAAGAGGGGAACCTCATAGCTGGAGGATCCTATACAGCATGTGGGGATGGGAGATTAAAAAGAAGGATGAATTTAAAATATAATTTATTTTGCTTTATGAAAAGAAATGAAGGGAAGGACAGCAAATAAAACCGGAATAATGTGTTAATATTGCAGTGGGTGTCCACAGCTCCTGCTAGTTCCTCCGTCTCCTGCACAGCTCCCTTCTGTCTACCAATAAATAAAACCAAAGTCAGAAATCATACCTGAGACATAACCATCTCCCTCTGTGTGGATTATACTGGCCTTTCCATGCCAGCTCGCTCCCTTGGAAATCCACAAACAGCGGCTAGGGATGGACCCCTCTGAGCCCTTTGCATCCCATGGAGATGCAGCCAGTAGAGTCATTGAGGTCCTGGAGTTTCACCCTCGACTGGACATGTAAATGGGGAAGAAAAATCACCTTCTGCTTCTCCTCCTTTCTCTCCTTTATTTTTAAATAGGGGATGACTGGCCCAGATGTTTACATCTGTGCTGTGGAGACATGAATTCAAGTGACATTCAGAGCATGATGGACCCACAGCTGCCAAGAGAGGGAAAAATAGATCTATTCCAGATTTGGTTCATTTTCTTCCTTGACATTATGAAGATTTGCAGGTGAGAGATGTTGTTAGAGTACGAATTCCTCTTCATTCACCACGCAGTGGTCAAAGTTTCCTAGGAAGCCCATGGAAAACTGCCCAGCCACAGCTCATAACTACAAAGCTGCTCCTGTTCCCCAAAGGAGGGTCCAACCAGGCCATACTCATTCTCTACTGTTTGCCCTCATGGGTCTTGTTTGCAAGATTCTTAGGCAAAGCCTTTTCTTGTACCAGTGCTCCAGTAACACGGGGTGTTACTCATCACTCCTAATCCCCTTGGCTGGAAAAGCGGTCACCTAATCAGGGTAGAAGTTCTGCCTCACCCTGTGCGTGGCTGCTTTCCGCTCATCCCCAGCTCCAGTTTGTTTATGTGCAGTGGGATTACTAGTGAGGCATCATGTGGGGGAAAGACATCAGGATCACTCAGAACAGATAATTTATTCCTCGCTGTCATTTAATCCCTAAACATGGGACAAGGTGGGGGCAACCGGTTAGCGAGGGCTGAGCCTATGCTGTCTCTTGAGGCGGCAGAAATAGGGCAGAGCTGTGCAAAGATTACTGGAGCAAGAACACCTTACATACACAGAAAGCTAGAAATGAAGCTTAAAAGGACACAGAGCTCTCAGGAAGCAGCAGTCTTCCACCACGGCCTGTTTTCCAGTGAATGATTTCATTCCTTGCTTTTCATGCAGCGGTTGTGCTGTTATCACAGTCTCTTGTCATCTAGGGCTGATGGATCTACCAAACACGGAATAAAAGGATGATTACATGACAGAAAGGATGAAGGAGATCTTCAAAATCAAATGGAACTGCTGGAGTCAAAAAAAAAAAGAGAACAGAATGAATAGGGTCCTTAATTTTGTGTAACTATCCATTTGGCTTCTCTGGTGACCATGTGGGGTTTGAAGACAAGCTGGCCCAGTATTCACAGGCTCAGAGTGGTGTATTGATCCGTCCTTCGGCTCCTGCTGTTGCTTTGTGGCATTGGGGCTCCTTGCCATAGATAATGGCAGGATATTAAGGTAATGGACAGCGTGGGGAGGCTGCACTGGGGGATGGAGCTCTGCTAAAAGCACAAAGGGAAGGGAATCAATAGCAGGTAATTTTAAGGGGGAGGAGGACACTGCTTGAGCTCCAAAGGCATGTGGAGGTACTGAAAGTTATCATGGTATGGACATGGTTTTAAATTAAAAGAGTGTAGGTTTAGATTAGATCTTGGGTAGAAATTCTTCCCTGTGAGGGTGCTGAGGCACTGGAACAGGTTGCCTGGAGAGGTTGTGGATGCCCCCTGTTAGGGCATGGAACTGTTCAAGACCAAGTTGGATGGGTCTGGGTAACATGGTCTGGTGAGAGTTGTACCTGTCCATGGCAGGGGGTTGGAACTAGATGATCTCTGAGGTCCTTCCCAACTTGAACCACAAGATGAACATTTACTTTCCTTTCTTAAGTCCTTGCTCCCCAAAGTGAGCTCCCATAGGTGCTGATCCCAGCTCTCCTACAGGAACTGGTTTTCTGCTCCATAAACAAGTCCAAGGGCAGGTGATCTTCAGCACAGGTACAACAGCTTATTCTTGTGTGACTTCAAAGCCCTGTTACTCTCCTAGAAGAAGCTGCCTCCTATGTTGAGGCCCTCACTGTTCAGTCTGCTTTGTTTTTCAGAGGACGTCACATGAAGCAATGAGAACAGTCTGTATTTCATTCCACCTGCAAAGCATCTTATTCTGTTATTCAGATTATGAAAAAGGAGAAAATCTTGTGACTTGGTAGGGAGAGATCTCCTCCAGTTCACTGCTACCTACTACTGCTTTCAGTGAGCAGTGACTTGGAGGAGATTGATGTCTTTGAAACAGCAGTTCCCCATGTAAGAGGCCAGAGAGAAGCAGAAGATACAGAAATCGGCTTAGGGTGGAAAGAAAATTGAGCTGTGTGGCTCTGCAGTGTCCTCTGTGGGGCAGCAGGCCTTTCCAGAGGACAGCATGGGCTGTAATCATCTCCTGTGCAATTAGCAGAGAGCCATGGGTCACTGCTTCCCACCTCACTCACCCCGTGCAGGGGCTGCTCGTTGTCAGGTTAACACTGACCCCAGGAAATGAGAACACAAACACTAGTGAGAGGCTTCTGTCCTTTGTTCCAGCAGAAGAAATCACTTTGAAGGGAGGGACTACGGTTTGGGTCAGGAGATCGACAGTAGCTCCAAGTGACCTTGGCCAAAGGCAGTTCAGCTTCACAACCTGGTCCCATGGTTGCATCTCTTAGGCCCTGGGTGGGATGAAGATTAGCTAAGGTGGTAGAGAACTACTCATTCCCCACGGAGGTTGCTAGCTGAAAGTGAATTGGTGAAGTGTGGGTATGTGATACTGAGTGTCCTCTTGCTCTCCTGGTTTTCACCCTGGTCTTTTTCGTCTCCTCATCTTCCATCTGTGAGGACACCAGGCTCCCTTCAGCCTGGGATTCTTGAAGAAGTTCTCATGGGAAATAGCACATTCTCACAGGGCAAGTAAACATCTCAGGACACTTATGTTGGAGCCAGTGTTTGCTCTGTCCCCAAAGACCCTCCCATTCCCACCATACCAGAGCATGCTGAGTGCCCATCAACTCCAGGCATCCCATCGGAACACGAAAGGCTCACTGTTGCACAAGTGCTCCTCAGTGTGGCCTGTCTCCATCTCTACTCTAAACAGATCATGCTGAATGCTGGAGGCTGAACTGATGCTGAGATGATACACACAGACAGTCAGGGAGTCAACGAGGTGATGAAAAAAGTCTCACAGCCAAATTCCTTCTGAAATCCATAGAAACAACATCCTCCTTGGCTAGAAGTAGCACCTCAGGCATTACCTGACTGACCAGGTGTGCAAGACAAGAGGATAGAGCCTGGGTCTGTCTTTGCTAAATAACTTTGACTTCACTGCAGTGGTTTCAGCTTGATCACGCTGAAATGCGGAAGCAGCACTCACACTCTCCACAGCAGAAGCACTTCTCTCCTGTGGGGATGCTCTGGTGTCTCTTGAGGTTTCCCTTCTTGCTGAAGGACTTGCCGCACTCCTCGCACGGGTGTTTCTTCAGCATCTTGTGCTTAACCAAGTCCTTCATGGCAGAGTGCCCTGCACCCAGTGGTGTGTGGTGGGACTGCCAAGCAGCCAGCAGGTACAAAAAAGTCCCGTTGTCATGGGGATGGGCTGTCTAGGAGGCTACCACCCCCCTCACAACACAACATCCACCTGCACGTGGAGGGATGCACTTTATTCCCCACTAAAGGGAAGGGTGCTGCTGCTTTACGCCAGCTCTGTGCCAAAAGGAGTGTGTGGTCTTCCTCATTTCTGAGCCTCCTACCACCTCAGCTCGCAGACGTGATGTTGGCAAGTCCATCTCCTGCTCCTCTGATCTCCTGGAGAGGCGTCCCTGGCATTCCTCAGGCTTGGATTGCCCGACTGCAAAAGTAAATGTACAATTAAGTCATTATTTCTTCCCCACCTCCTGTGTTCACTGTGAAACCACAACGGATGGCACCTTGGCTGCTCCATGGCAGGCTGAACCTGAGACCTTTGAAGCCGCAGGCTCATCTGGACTCCAACAGAGAGAACAAGAAGAGGCTGATTTCCCCTGGCAAGGAGAGGACC
Organism: Upupa epops; assembly: GCA_013397515.1. NCBI lineage: Eukaryota > Metazoa > Chordata > Aves > Bucerotiformes > Upupidae > Upupa > Upupa epops. The sequence continues at coordinate 834,066 of VZRI01012091.1, read as the reverse complement.
TGTGATGCTCGTGCTGCTGCAAAGACACAGAGCTCTACTATTGCCATACTAAGGGTTTACACTCAATGATCCTCTGTCCTCCTGCCAATAAGAATTATAAGTTAATTAATCAACTAATGGACTTTGCAGAAATTGTTGTAATTAGTCCCGTTTCTGAGGAGCGAGTGCACGGCAAGCAAAATCCCCCAGACCTAGAAGACAATCAAACTAGGATCATGGAATCATCCAAGTTGGAAAAGACCTTCAAGATCATCAAGTCCAACCACCCCCCCTACAACCCCTAACCCCTCTCCTGAAACACCGTGTCTGCGCTGCTTTGCACTGGCAGACCTCCAGGCCAGCAGTGTCCTCAGTGGGCAGCTGGTGAAGTGAGACATGGAAGCCGTAAGAAACCTTGTCCTTTCCAAGAGGGTTCAGCTGACAGCGGGTCTGGGTCAGGGCCAACAGAGGTGTGAGCAACTTCTCCTATCAAGACTGTGATTTGCAAAGGGAAAGGAGCCAGACAAACTGAGGGGAGGAAGATGGTGGTGCTGGAGATGGCTGCCAACAAGAGTAGATGGAGCTGGGCAGGCTTTTACTGATGGGACCGAAGGTGCTGCTGCCAACATCGCCAGTTATGGGGCTGGCTGCCAGGACGCGGGTTCTCAGTGAAATCTGTCCCTGGAAGTGGGAAGCTGGGAAGGCTGTGGCTGAGCAGATGAGTCCTTGGGGAGTCTGTTACCGAGGTGTGGGAGGATGGGGAGGGGGGGATGCTATGGATCAGAGGACAAGTGATGGGAAAGGGTCCAGAGGAGAGAAATGAGGCTNTGGGGGGGGAGGACTCAGAAAAGTTCAATGGGGTATTTTTACCAAGTATGGTCATAAACCTGATTGATTCTATAACTTCTTCCCACTGAGGGTGATTGGGCACTGGAGGGGGCTGCCCAGGGGGTTTGTGGAATCTCCTCCTCTGAAGATGTTTGAAACCTGCCTGGACTTGGTCTGGGTGATCCTGCTGTGGCAGGGGGGCTGAACTGGATGACCTTCCTATCCATAATGTTCTGTTCTGTGACTTAGTCTGGGTGTCCTGCTGTGGCAGGGGAATGATCTTTCAAGGTCCCTTCCTACCCCTGATGATTCTATGAAATCCTTCAGTGGGGAGTGGATTTAACCTTGAACCACCAGGAACCCCCTGGTTGGCTCTGGCTGATGGAAATGAAACACGCTCAGCCTGAGTGGGGGGCAGGCACTGGGCTCTCTGGAGTCACAGAGTCACCAAGTCTCTTTGGTTAGAAGAGACCTTTCAGATGGTCCAACCATTAACCCAGTGCTATCAGGTCACCCCTAAACCATGGCCTCTCTCCTCAACTGTGGATGCTCACACTGCTCTGTCAGAGGACACAGCTCTGCAGCAGCTGCATTTCAGTCCCCTCTGGGTCAGGACAAAAAGCAACGAATCCCTGAGTGCAGGCCAGGCTGAAAGGAGGAATTCCTGACCACCTTGTCTCCTTTAATTCTCAGCACCCAGACCCTACAGACCCCAACCCTGCCTTCACTTCCAGCTCCGCAACACCACAGACTCCGGGTTTGAATCAAGGGCAGGAGCAGATCCCTGGGGAATTGCTTTCCTTTGGGTTACCCAGACAAATGGAGGGTGAAGGTCAGCCAAAAGCCCCTGACCTGAACAGCCCATCAGTGTGGGGCTAGCATTTGCCTCCTCGGTGGCACAAGAGTGTTTGCCACTTGGCTGCAAGTTGAGCTGCAGCTACGCTGGTCGCTACCAGAGGAAGGGGGAAGTGAAAGGAAGACAAAGAGCAGAGGTTAAAGGAGCAGGGGGAATTCTCTTCACCTGCTTCACCGGGAGGGATTTCCACACCATCCCCCAGGGGTTGGCAGGAGCCAGGCGAGCGGGGTGAAGGCAGTTTCTCCCTGGTGTGTCTTTCTTCTGCACTGTTATCCTGGTGCCAAGAAACGTCCCCAGCTCGCACTACAGGTCCCTGTTCTCCCCAGCATCATTAGTCCCCCCTCCTGCCCTCTCTGCTCTGGCAGCCAGTGGGTCAGGATGAGGCCACTTGTCCCCAGCTGAGAGAGTCTGATTGTACTGTAGTGGGGAGGGAAACATCGCACTGTGCTGCAGGGATGCCTCCTTCCCTCATTGTCTGGGACAGGCTCCAGGCAGCATCACGAGTAGAAAGATGCTTCCCGGGGAGTATTTCTGTGTTCAGAGTAGCCTGGGGGGAGGTAGCAACAGAGGTTTGTGCCAAGTTGCCAGCAAAGGATCCCTTTTACTGCTCAGTAAGAGCACAGAAGGAGCACACACGCTGCCAAGGGTGGGCACTGAGGCATATGGACATGATTTTGCAGAGTGATGGGCACCACCTGAGAGAGGCTGAGCCTCACAGAAAGCACCTGGACTCTCCTGGCTCTGCCCTGCATGATGAAGCTTTGGGACTCAGCAGAAAGCAGCAGCCCAGGATGCTTCTCCAAGAGGGTTTTAGGAGCTTGTGCATGATGGAAAGCTGCTTCAGCATGCCTTTGCCCTGGGGCAGTGATTAGAGGCTGTCCCATGCCTCTGAGGTTGGACAAAACCCCACGTACCTGCATAAACTAGCACCTCAGTCATGTGCTCAACGAGACACAAGGCTGCACACATGCTGTTCTCCTCTTTGATTCAGGGAAACTGAGGCAGGCTACAGTGAGGTGCATGGTTCAGATCACAGAAGGAAGTTCAAGATTGCAGAGATCTGGAGTTCAGGTCTAATTTACGCGCTGGATGTGTCTTGGATAAAGTATTTCCCATTCTAATACACACCAGCTGGATGAGGCAGCAGCACCTGCCTTCCAGCTTGTGTCCCAGCCCAGTGAAGGGAGAAGTCATACAAACTGACCACCCCTATAGCAGTACGAGCACAGCACAAGGTGCACAAGCCTCGTTCGCTTTGCATTACTGAAGGTCTTGAGCTTTTGGGCATGAAAGTGCAACAGCAGGCCCTGGGCAGACAGGAGAGGCAATGGTGTTAGTCCACAGGTATGCTGAGGTGAGATGCCTCGTGTGCAGAACTCCTTCTTCTCCATCCTTCCTATTCCATACCATATTCACACAAATCCTTCCTATCAACAGTTGGGTGATGCCAGGCAGCACCAGCCCCATTTCCTAGTGAGGCACCAGAGAGGGAGAGAGAGGCATCAGAGATGGATGAGGAGGCCACCTGGAATGGTTTGGGGGGGACAATTTTTGTGATTCCTTTGCTGCCAGAAAGATCTGGAGGAAGGGGCCAGGATGGTGCCACCTGGACTTGTGTCCTTAGAACTGTTTCTCTTGACTGATGTTTGCATTTTCCCAGGTGAGACTTCCCACTGCCCACCTTCTCCTCCAGACAGAGCAGATCTGCTGTTCCTAAACTCCAAAAAAAAGAAGAGATCAGATCTGCCTTAATATAACCCCAAGGTTTTGCTCAGGCAGTCACAGAGAGGCTCAGAGTGCCTCATTCCCCAAAGGGCTCCACACACAACGGTCGGGTTAGGCTAGACCTAAAATCCACCTCTTCCTAAGCCCAGTTTGGAAGTGGTATCCTCCCAGTGTGAACAGTCTATGGCTACTCCAGGGAAACCCACTCTGGAAGGGAAGCTGAGCCATCAGCTGCAGTGGCTCTGCCTCTGCAATGTACCACTAGATGCCAGTGAAAGCTCTTCCTGCTTCCACTTAGAAAATCTCCCACTTTGGGCAACTGGATTTGGTTTAGTGTATTTTCACTTTTGATCTAATAAAGCCTCCTTGCCTCCGCGTGGGATGTAGCACTGTATGTGCTGGGGTGGTTTGTGTATCTCTCGCTGGTTTTCTTTCCATTTCTCTAATATAAACAAACACGTAAGTGTTTGTTTATTTCTATACAGAGGCACCTTTGTTTGCTGTTATTTAGATTAGAACTCCTTCCCAGTGTTTTCCCAGACCAGCATCTCACCCACAAGGTCCTTGCCTCATCCTCCTTTCTATCAAACACCCCAACTCCCCAGTCACAGAATCATAGGATGGTTTGGGGTAGGGAAGGGACCTCAGAGATCACCCAGCTTCAACCCCCACTGCCATGGGCAGGGACACCTCTCACCACACCAGGTTGCCCAGAGCCCCATCCAACCTGGCCTTGAACACTGCCAGGGAGGGGACCTCCACAGCCTCCCTGAGCAACCTGTTCCAGTGCCTCAGTACCCTCATTGTAAAGGATTTCCTCCTAATATCTCATCCAAATCTACCCTCTTCTAGCTTAAAACGATCCTCCCTCATCCTATCACTGCAAACTCTCATAAAAAGTCCTTCCCCAAGTTTCTTACCGGTTCCCTTGCATCCTCTGCATCAGGACCTTATGGCACATCCAAATCTTCTGCTCTGGGAGATGATTCCTTTCATCAGGTGACAGCTTATCGAGCTGTGGCAATGATAGCCTGAAGGAGCAGATCTGCCCCGAGTGTGGAGGGGATCATGGAGTAGGAGAAGCTGGTGCCATTGTGCTGACAACCACCTTGTTTGGTGCTTAGCAGGAAGGTGAAATGGATGAAACTTGTAATTGCTGCAGTCCTGGGAAAGAAACCCCGTGTGTGTGTGCGAAGGGTGAAAAATAACTGAAGCTCAGAGCCCTGTACCCCAGCAAGCTCCATGCTGCCCTTCCCTGGGGTGGAGATCTGGACAGGACTGAAATGTTCTCACCATCAGCTTTTAGTGCCTGGAGGTCTGTGCTTGCAGAACATAATCTGTCCCGTGTTACCCACCAACGCTTTTGCAAGGTCTGAGCCTTCCAGCAGCCTCCGGGCTCTGCACACACCTGGTTTTCTTCACCTGCTTGGTCAAGGTCCAAGTAGATTGGAGTATCCCAGGGGCACTCAGAGTGATCACAAAGCTCAGCAGTTACTCGGCTGCAGGAGGGATGTGTGTGTCTGTGTCTGCATGTGTGTTCATCACGTGTCCCCAGGATTATGAACCTCTTCCCCTGTGGGTAAGTTTTGGAGTAGAGTTCTACTTCAGTACCTGGTGCACCTTTTGCTCTCTGAAGTGCCTGATGCTGGTTGCCATTGGAGACAAGATGTTAGACTCGATGGAGTAAAGGTCTGATCCAAACTGGTGATTTTTACGTTGGGTTTTTATTTGAGACAAATGCATCTCTGTGTTTGACCGGTCAACTGCATCCAGCAAGGCTGCCGAGGAGAAGTGAGAACTAAATTTAAGCAGAGCTGTCATACGCTCCAGTGCCTGATTAATTATACAATGAAATAAAAATGGAACTTGTGAAAATAAAGGAGGAGGGGGTAAATGAAATCTTCCCTCTGCTTTAGAAGGAAATATTGCCGCAGGTTTTATTAAAGACGCCACGGTCAATCACGTCAGGAGGCTGGAGAGCTCGAGGTAGCTTGTGCTGGGTACACGCGATGCAGGAGAGCTGGACAACGTGACGTGGGCAGATAAGGGTGCAGGAAGCCCAGGGATTTGTTCAGGTGGCTCCGTGGTTGTTCCGAAGATTTGCAGCCACGATAGGTACCAGCTGAGGCTGAGAGAGCCCCTCGCTGCCTTGCTGCACTATGGATTGGGTTCATTAATTTAGGGAACCATTCTCACAGCAAGAAGAATGTGATAAAGGAGAATAAAGTGTTTAAATGGCAAGTCATTCTCCATGCTGTTCCCACCCCCTGCTTTTCTTTAATTGCTTTGGAGCATCTGATTAGGAAGGGAAGTTTTCCCTTTATCTGGCCCACATCTCCTACAGCTTCATTGTGCAGCCCAAGCCCCTGATTTCCTCTCCTGCTGCCATGAAAAATAATTGCAGTGTCTGAGGCCGCGTCTGTATCCACCATACTCAGCTGGTAAGAGCTTGAAATGAAAGGCTGGTTCACACATAAATGGTTTCCAGCACAGCCAGTTCACTGCGACCCCTCCACCTGTCTGCCCTGGGCTTCTTGTACGTGAACACTCAGTGGTTTGGTTTTCCCAGGGAGAGCTGCTGTCAGAGCTGGTGACTACAGGGCTTCTGTCAGGAGGGAGAGGACAAGGTTACAGCTGTAAGGCCCCAAAACTTGTCCTTGAACTGCTTACTCTGTCCCAAGGGCTGTCAGCACTGAGGGAGGGTTCAAATGTCTTCAGGTCTTCATAGGATGCTCTGGGCTGGAAGAGACCTTATAGGTCACCTAGTTGTACCTGGTGAGCAGGTGACAGTGATGCTGGAGGGACCTTGGGACCTAGACCCACAACAGCCATAAGGGGATGAAGGTCATTGCTTTAGTCCAACTCTCTTGATCCCATCTGCAACTGTGTTGTGTGAAAAGGGGGATGGGGTGGGGGGAATTGGGTCCATTTCCTTAAGGCTGAAACCCCTTGCGTTCTAGCCAAGTCCTCACAGATGGAGGGGCTGGGGGTGGCTGAGTTTAGACCTTCATACAGATGGCAGTTGACACTGGGGATAACAATCCAACCCAGGCTATAAAATAGTAGTAGTTATGGTTCACAAGCAACATCAGAGAGGTTCTTTGGGTTATCTGGGGTAGTTTTAATTCACAGAAGCAGTGTGTCCGTAAGGGATCCGAAACAGACACAGGGTGTGAAAGCTTACAGAGTTACAGAGACGTTAAGGGGTACAAAGAAGGAAATGAACGCAGAAGCATTGCTGTCACAGATAAAAAAGCAGAGCTCTTAGCCACAGAGGTAGATCAGAGAGGAGAGGGAGAAGTTCATTGATGCCCCTTTCAGTCTTTGGGGTCAGGTTCTGGCGATACCCTTTACTTCTCCCCTTGCTTGCTTGCTTGCTTATACAATCCTAGAATCCTTAGGGATCAGAAGGGACCTCGAAAGATCATCCAGTCCAATCCCCCTGCCACAGCAGGATCACCCAGACCAAGTACTGTTCAGAGCTCACATCCAGTGGTGGAATTTGAAGGTGTGATTCATCTGCTCTAATTTAGACATCTGCCTTAGGCTGAGATGAATCACACTCCGCCCCCTCCCCGACTTGGTTTTAACTTGCTACCTATGAAGCCTGGCTGAGGCACAGATGTGCACACATCACCCTCTAACTCCTGTCAGCCGCCTGCCCCAGGGTCCAAACCCCAACGCTTGGCTCTCATTTTCTCCTGACTCTTGCTGACCCCACTTCTCTCTGGGATTTATCAGGGGGAGACTAAGAGAAAGAGGCAGGTGTGAATTTACCCACCAGGAGGCCAAAGAGGTGTTACCCCTCCTCTGATGCTGCCCAGGACACCAGATGCAGGGCTTGGGGGAAATTCCAGTGTACCCTACTGCAGAGAGCCCTGAGAAGCGTGAACAGTTGTCAGAGAGCTGCTAATAAATGTGTGACCGAGCGCCCCGGGCTGTAATCAGCTTCTTCTTTGCCTTTTAACATAGAGGATGCTTTTTTCTTCCTAGCCCTCCTTCCTTGTTGCTGTCTCCATGAAGTAAGACTACATCCTAAGAGAGAAGCATCACCCATTCCCATGCATCAAGGAAAACAGTAGCCCCAGACTGAAGTTCTCTACGTTTGTGCTTAGAGGATGAGCTGCACAGAATCACAGATCCCACCGGAACACATCCAGAGGGCTTCTCCTCATGCTCACAGGGAACTTCGTGGTCCAGTTAGTGCCCATTGGCCCTAGTCCTGTTGCTGGGTAGGACTGTGCATTCCTTTAGCATGGGACACTTCTCCTTTCAGATGCAGTTTGATTTAATCTCTCCAATCCCCTCTATCACCCTTCTCAGACTCATTCAGCCTCCTTCACTTGAGGAAGGATAGTCAGGGTTTCTACACACCAGGTCTACAAGACCCTTTAATGAGGCCAAAGAAGCGATTCTTTAGAAAGTAGAACACTCTCAAGACTTCAAACTGGTTTTATCCAACAGAGGACCAACGAGCTGGTGAAGAGAACGATCTGAGCAAGACCTTTCATCATCTTTCATGACTTCCTCCGAGGTTTAGGGAGTAGTTTAGAAATTGATCGCTTTCCAATGATGTGAAAGGCCAGTGGAATTAGTCTTCCTCTTTGTTCCCCGGAGCCTAGCTGCTGGTCAGGGTGCCTTTAGCCGGAAAACCCTTTGGATTCAAGGTAACCAGCCTTAAAAACTAAACTTGCAGATGAACAAGTGAGATCTTGAGGAGCCTCTACAGGATGTGGAATCCAGCATTTTCCCCCCAAAACCCCTGGGAACCTTACTGGATAAGAACATCAGGGTCCAGTAACTCTCATGCTCCTCATGATTCAGGCAGCATCCTGAAAGGAGATGCCCAGAACACTATTTGTACCTCTGCTTCCCCAAGACTTCACAAGGCTGCTGGTTAGCCCGTGTGAGAAACCCAGCAGGGTGGGCTCTTGGCAGGTGTTTATAAATATTTAGCATCCTCCCCAGGTGAAGAGTCATGGTAAAATGCCCACGTTTCCAGAGTGTAGGAGCTGGAAGCTCTGAGCTTATGGTAGTCACGAGGATTTATGTGGTGCCTGCTCAGGGGAGAAGAGATTTTTGACATTTAATGGTTTGTTGTGTTGTTTTCTTCTGTTTCTCCTAGAGGTGGAGGGAGTGAGTGACATCTTGCTTCTTGTATTATATGAGCTGCTTCAAAGGAGAGATGCTTTAAAGGTCAGAGAACAGGGCTGGGAATGAAAAAAGCCCTGTCTCCTCGTTAGCTGCTCAGTCAGTGTGGGCTGTGACATGCTGTCAGGCAGCCACAGCTGTGCACAGCATCAGAAACACCTTCACCCCTCTCTCACACTCTCCACATTTGCTTTGGGGCCAGCCAAACCCTTTATTTGAAGCGAAACCTTGAGCAAGCTCTGGCTTTCAAAATTAACTGACATTCAACACCGATTCTTTGCAAGAGCAGAGTGGAAAACAACCCGAGTAGTTCTGCTCTTTGAACGTGTGATTTTGTTCTCTGTGCAGTTAATTTAAAGCTCTTGGAATCGGCTTGTTTGCAAGCAGCAGAAGAGGGCAAAGAGATTTGTTATCATCCAGCAACAGCAGGAGAAGTAGATGTTTCTGGTGTGAGGTTCTACATCGTAAGCCAAGGGTAGGGCTCAACAACTTAGTGTCCAGCTAGTGATAAGCAGAGTGCGCCAAGGGTGACTGCTAGGTCCCACGTTATCCAGCATAGAATCACTGAGGTTGGAAGAGACTTCCAAGATCATGTTTGTGATCTTCAGTTAAGAGGAGGAACAGCCTGAGAAGAGATGTAGTGCAAGGTCCATCCTTGCAGATCTTGAAGACTCAGACCTCAGTATCTTGCTCTGCCCTCGCAGCTGATCCTGGTAGGGCTGAGTTTCCTTTCAGCTTGAAAGGATCCTTCTTGTGATCCTAAGATCCTGTGACAGGTGATATCAGTTACGATCTCAGAAAAGCAACAGATGGCACAAAACTAAAGAGCCTGACAGAACTGAAATACAGAGGGACATCTGGGAAGGCTGCTGAGAGGCTGGGGGATCTGAGCTTCTCTGGCCAGGGCTGCTGAGAGATCTGAGCTTCTCTGGCCAGGGGAATTGAGGCTGAAGAGTGATCTAAGCTGTCTGCCACTGCTGGCAGGAGACTTACAGAGCCATTGGAGCCGCTGTGTTCTCAGCAATGTCCAATGATAAAATCAGTGGTGGTGATCACACATTTCTGCTTGCAATTGAGGCATCTGGAAAAACTTTCCCTCTAGAGGAGTGATGCATGAGGTCTGTTTCTCCATTCTTGGATCTGCTCCTTTGGATGTGCCAGACAGCAGCAGTGTGACTCGACAGCGGTGAGTGGACATCTCTCCATGAGAGCAAATACAAAGGACATTCCTATCTGTTCATTAATGACTTGGGTGAGGGATTGGGGTGCACTGTCATCGGGTTTGCTGATGGCACAAAGCTGGGTGGTGTCACCTACACCTCAGCAGACTGTGCTGCCATTCAGCGAGACCCGGGCAGGCTGGAGAGCTGGGCAGAGGGACAACAAGGGTCAGGGTTCTGGGCAAGAACAACCCCAGGGACCAGGATAGGTTGGGGATTGACCTGTTGGAAAGCAGAGGAGGAGAAAGGGACCTGGGAGTCCTAGTGGACAGCAGGATGACAGCAATGTGCTCTGGTGGTCAAGAGGGCCAACAGCATCCTGGGGGGGATCAGAAGGGGGGTGGTTAGCAGATCGAGAGAGGTTGCCCATGTCCAGATGGCTTTGAATACCTTCAATTTCTAGAGTTTAAGTAAACAAATAAATCATCGCTATTGCACACTAAGAGTTGTCCCAGCATCAAAACATGATGAGAATGGGGTGGTCTTCAGAAACACTCTGTCATGGGCTCCACAGAGGACTCCTCCAGCTCCCTGACACATGCTAATATGGTAAGTCTCATTTAATGTGAACCCAAGCTCTCACCCCCTGCTGAGGGGGCTGGGCTGACTTAGTGGTTTGTGCTGCAGAACTGAAAACACCAGACTGTTGGAAGCTAAAACCATTATTGTTTCTCCAGGGCTGCTTCTCTGTAGCGGGAAGCTGTCAGTCCCTTCTCCGCCTGCGTTGGCCAGCTGCCATGGCTGTAAGTCTGGGCTACATCCCTAGAGAGCAAACTGCTGTTAGGGAACCAGTGGTTGGCTCCCCTGTCCAAAGGGATGGATGGTGCTTGTTAACAGCATGAACAGCATAAAAGAAGCCTTTGAAGTGCCAGAGCTTTATTGAAGTAAGTAAGAATGGAACTAGGCTGCCCCTATGACCTGGAAGCAGATAGTCAGGCTGAAGCTAGACTGATCCTCCAGTCCCCAAACTCTGCTTAGGTCAGTGCTCTTCTGTTGTGGTAATTTGTGTGGGAGTCTGGCAGCTTCAGGCAGTCTCCATGTGCACACGTGTCCACCCTGCAAAGTGCCCACCCCAAACTGGGTCCTGCACCCGTGGGGTTGGTTCAGTACCCATTTGTGTCAGAAATACTGTGGCCAGCAGGACCAGAGCAGTCATTGTCGTCCTGCGCTGGCCACTGGTGAGGTCACACCTTGAGCACTGGGGTCAGCTTTGGGCACCTCAATGCAAGAAGGTCATTGAGGTACTGAAGTGGGTGCAGAGAAGGACAATGAAGCTGGTGAAGGGCCTAGACAGCCAGTCTTATGAGGAGCAGCTGAGGGACAGCGGGGTGACCATGAGCCAGCAATGTGCTCTGGTGGCCAAGAGGGCCAACAGCATCCTGGGGGGATCAGAAGGGGGGTGGTTAGCAGATTGAGAGAGGTTCTTCTCCCCCTCTACTCTGCACTGGTGAGACTGCATCTGGAGTAGTGTGTCCAGTTCTGGGCTCCTCAGTTCCAGAAGGACACAGAGCTGCTGGAGGGTGTCCAGTGTAGAGCAACAAGAATGATGAAGGAAATAGAAGAGCTCCCTGATGAGGAGAGAGAACCTTTGTTGAGGGAGCTGGGTCTTGTG